>JACEFZ010017451.1:87500-180000 GCA_014155875.1 Cepaea nemoralis | reverse complement strand
TTGAAATCCATAGAGGAAAAATAACAGGATTAAAAAATAGTTGGCATGACATGAAACACTAGACAACATAAAAATGTAATAGGTATAAGAACACAAAGGATTCATTTCTAACACTTTAGGAAATCATGTTCAAGACAAAAGGAGATAACTCAAAACTAAAAGGTTATTCCAGAAAGGAGAAGGTAACTAGTATACTAGAAAACAAGTTCAAGAAAACTAGAGGCAATTATAACGCAAAAGATGTTTTAAGAAAAGATCAGACAGCTAATGAATAAAAGATGATTTGAGAATAAAGATACTTGCTAGGTGACTAAAAAAGTTGAAACATCTAGTTAATAAAGTGCTCATTTAAGAAAATTTAATAACTACAAGAATATAGATGATTCAAGTCAAAATCTCTAGCTAAAGTAAACAAGACAAGATAACTCTAAACCAAAAGATGATTCCACAAAGGAGATGATAATCAGTACATTAGAAAATTAGCCCAAGTAAACTAGAGACAACTGTAATACAAATGATGTTTTTTTCCCCCGATAATAGAAAAACGCTGACATATAAATGATGATTCCACAAAAGAGACAATCAGTACATTTGAAAATTAGCCCAAGTAAACCAGAGGCAACTATAATACAAAAGATGTTTTTTAAGAGAAATCAGCTGTCACATAAAAGATGATTTGAGATTAAAGACACTTTAAAAATTACTAGATGAAAATGGAAACAAATATTTCATGACAGTGAGTTAATAAACTGCTGAATTACGAAAAGAAGAGGCAACTACAATATAAAAGCTGTCACAAGAAGGGAGATGACATTTGTTACAATTAAAGAACAGCAATACTTACGACGGTTAAGGTGAATCCAGAGAGGAGGAGACAACTACATTACAACAGATACCTCACATAAAAAGAAGTAGAGACAACTGCATGATAAAGTATTCATTAACAACTACAGTATAAAAGAGGAATTAAGAAAAGTGGAGACAACTATAATATAAACGAGTAATTTAATAAAAGTGGAGACAACTACAGTATAAATGAGGAATTAAGAAAAGTGGAGACAACTACAGTATAAATGAGGAATTAAGAAAAGTGTAGACAACTACAGCATAAAATAGTAATTTAAACAAAGCGGAGACAACTACAGTATAAAAGAGGAATACATAAAAGTGGAGACAAATACAGTATCAAAGGAATACAGAAAAGTGGAGACAACTACAGTATATAAGAGGAATACATAAAAATGGAGAAAATTACAGTATAGAAAGGAATACAGAAAAGTGGAGACAACTACAGTATAAAAGGAATACAGAAAAGTGGAGACAACTACAGTATAGAAGAGGTATTAAGTTAAGTGGAGACAACTACAGTATAAAAGAGGAATTTACAAAAGTGGAGACAACTACAGCAGAGGAATTTTTTTAAAGCTGACACTAAAATAGAAAAAGTGAATCAATAAAAGTGGACAATACAAAATAGGAATCAAGAAAAGGTGACAATACAATACAAAAGATGAATCAAGAAAAGTAAGACCTACTAAAATATATAATATGAATCATGAAATGTGGAGACAACTTCAATATAAAAGATGAATCAACAAAACTATACAAAAATAATATTCAAGAAATATGTAGGTAAACAGAATGTGCACAGATAGGAAATGAGTTGACAACTACAAGAACAAAGATGAATTTACCAAAGAGAAGACAAACTAAAAGTAAAACTTCTGCAGACAATAAACCATCAAGACAAATATAAACATGATACATGTTTTAGTTGGAACTAAGACTTTAATTCCAATAAGACAAAATAAATAAACAGTAACAATCCTGACTAGAAAGCACACATACAGATGCAGAATGACAGGTGACAGAAGTATGTTAGCAGGATACCTCTCAAGTACCTAACAATCACACATACAGATGACAAGTGACAGAAGTGCATTAGCATGAAACATTTCAAGTGCCTCATAAACACACAGAAGAAAAAAAGCAGTAGATACCACACAAGAAAGATAACATAGTAGAATGAAGGTAATAAAGCAATGCTGCAACAGAAGTCATCTTGTGGTGTTATGTGATCAGATGCATTCTTTAAAAAAAGTTACTGCATATCCTCTACAGGATGTAGTAGTCAACTCCAGCATTGTTTGGCTGTTTGTGATTCCTGGGCAAGTTTACATTCAGTAGTTTGCCATTGCTTTCTGAACGACCGGCACTCATACCATTCTATGAAAACCAATGCATGGCGGTCCTTATACATGCTACTTCTTCTAGTGCACAAGACTGATTTTTGTGTGTGGGTTAGCTTTCCCTATTACCAGTGTATTACCAGAGAAATTAGACATAGACAGTCAAAATATTTTGAGCATGTTACGAGAAGAAATAAATTAAAAAACTTGGGGACAACTGGCAATATCGAGAGGAAGAGAAAAAGGGGAAGACAGAGAAGTAAATACCATGAATGACTTGACCATGTGGCATGGTCGAGACAGGAACACTGAGCTGATCCACGACTCTGGTGATCGAGTGAAATGGTGAATCATAACCGCCCACGCTTACCGGCATGGCACATGATGGGTGGATGGATTACCAATGTCCCTCTCCATCAGCCAAACCCACTCTGACTTCAGATATACTTGTAATTTACGTCCCCAAGTCAAGGACGAGAAGTCAACATTTTAGTCCAACTGTCTGGTGTAGGGGTTAATCCCCTTACGTCGGCATCAGCACACCGGATGTTTTAGAATGCACGTTCATATCCATTCGGCCATGCTTATCGCTAGTACATTTTATAAACCACCTGATATGGTCAGTATCACTCCGGCCGCCTTTACTTCCCAAGACAATTCCAGGTTCCCACCCATTTTAAGCTGGATCCACCTGGGAGTCAATGTTTTAAAATTCCATCTTCCCTCCATGCAGACTTAACCCATGATCAACAGGCTGACAGGGGTGTGTCTAGCCACTCTGCTACTGCGGCTTCCGTGAATTCTTGTACAGGGTGTACTTTTAATGACTGGGGTTTTTCAAAATATTGTCATTGCAAGTTTTGTATTCACCCTCTGTGGAGTTCATGCAACATAATAGGTAAATACAAAACTTGGAATGGCAATATTTGCAAAAACTGCACAGTCATTAAACATCCTATACATGTAACAATACTAACATGTCTCATAAATTATACAAAAAACAGACAATATCAACAATTGTGTCAGAAAGACAGTAGTAGTTGTGTAAAGCAATAAGAACTGGCGGGAATGTGAAGACCTAAGCAAGAAAGAATAACACACAAAAGATTAAATGCAATTTTTCCTAAACTCTGGAAATTAAAATTAACATCACTGTGATAATATAAAACAAACTTTAAAATAAACAAGATTCAAAACATACTAGATCAAAGTTAAACAAGATTTACACCAAACAAGATCCAAACAGACAAGATGAAACACAACAACAAGACAAAATACTCCAGTAGTAATATGTGGTTTATAGGCGTGAGAGCAATGTTAGCCAGACATTAGACATGTTTTGCAACAATCAATGATAGAAATCTTAGGGAAAACACAGAAAGGATGGGTTAATGAAGAATTAAGGGAATCATCAGGGCCTTCTGGTGAGAGTAACTTTGGTTTCAACATCACTTGCATTGAAAGAACCATGTGGTCCTGAATAATTGATGTAGGAATATTCAGGCTTCATAAGCAACCAATGCTGGAATAACTATCATTCTCAGGTCAAAAATAATGAATGAAACTCTTAAGTATAGAAGTAACTGCAGTCTGGGAATAGTCATCATCTCTCACTGGTCTGGGAATACCAGTGTGAGAAAGGCATCACTTCTAGAGTTATCATCCCCTGGCCATCAGTGAGGGAGAAGTTGCCTTTCCCTGGCCATCAGTGTGGGAGAAGTCACCATCCCCTGGCCATCAGTGTGGGAGATGTTGCCATCCCCTGGCCATCAGTGTGGGAGAAGTCACCATCCCCTGGCCATCAATGTGGGAGAAGTCACCATCCCCATACCACCAGTGTGGGAGAAGTCACCATCCCCTGGCCATCAATGTGGGAGAAGTCACCATCCCCATACCACCAGTGTGGGAGAAATCACCATCCCGAAATCACTAGTGTCACCATCCCCAAAACACCAGTATGGGATAAGTCATCATCCACAGCCCTCCACTGCAAAAAAAGTCATTGTCCCCTGGCCATTAGTGTAGGAATAACCAAGTTCTTCAGTAACCAGAACTAAATAAACATGACTTCCTGCTATAAGTGTGGGAAAACATACAAATAATCATTATTCCCTTGTCGTCATGGTGGGAATAATCATCATTCTCAAAACTTTGGGAGAAACCATCGTTACCAGGACCATCTATGTGAAACAGAACTCACATGAACCATATGTCTGAGAATAACCTTGGTTTCCCATACCAAATATAGGAAAAGACAGAATTCCCCTAGCGTAGAATAACCATTGTTTGGGGGAAAGCAGTGTGAAATAACCATGGTTTGATGACCACCTATGTACAGCAACCATAATTTCAGAACCATCCGTATATAGTAAGCATGACTTGCAAACTACTAGTGTGGAATAACCATGATGTGTAAGCAACTACTGTGGGATAACCATTGTTTGAGGCCCAGTAGCATGGAATAACCATGGTTTGCAGATTCAGATTCTGCTATTGAGATGAATGGCCCCTTTCAACCATCGACTAAATCATTTTTGTTGTAGTTGGGGCCTTTATAGTGTATCTAGTACTTCTTCTTTCATAAATATAGATGCATATATCTGCTTCCTTGAAAAAGTTTGAATGGCTGCAATTGTGTTCGTTTCATCCTTGTGGTTTTACATGTCTGGACAGAGTCGCACACTTGTTAAGGCCTGGCGTAATTGTGTACCCGCCACGTCATATGGTGTTGTTTCCTTCAGGGATGATTACCAGTCGTCATCCTTTCTCCAGCTATGTCTTGATCTTGGTGGTGTGTCTTCTGTGTCTTCTTTGGTACCTTGTGTCGTGGATGCTTTGGTATCTTGTTCTTGCTGGAGAGTAACTTCCTCTCACAGGCGCTTGACCACCTCTCCCTTGTCCATAGGTAATCTACTACCATCTGGTTTGCAGACTACCAGTGTGAAAATAACCAGAAATCCCAATTGAGTTTCTATGTCATCATTGTGGCAAATAATAAGGAAATCACCATGATTCACATGTCATAAGTGTGGAAATAACCATTATTCCCAACAAGGTTCACATGCCATCATGTGGGAATAACTAGACTTCCTAGGCAAGTAGCAGGGAAATCACCATGATTCACGGGTCTTAAGTGTGGAGATAACCATTATTCCCAACAAGGTTCATATATCATCACTGTGGGAATAACCTGACTTCCCAGGCAAGCAACAGGGAAAAAAAACCAGGATTTAGAGGCCAGTAGTGTTAAATTTACCAGCATGTCCTTTACAGGACTTCGCAATCAACCCTAGCATATACTGGCTGTTTGTAACTTTCTATGCAACTTTACATTCAGTAGTTTGCCACTGCTTTCTGAATGGCCAAAACTTATACTACTGTGAAAATCAACACAATGGGACCTGCTCCTAAACAGCCTGCAGCTGGATTTGAACCCCAGTATGTCAGAATTGTGAAACTGCTCTCACGAACCCCAAAGCCCAGATACTGACAGTCATTAATGTAAATAACCATTATTCTAAGGCATCCCGTGTGGGGAACTTAGAACCAGAATGTCATTTTGGGAATAAATTTGGTCATCAAGACACTGAATGTAAGAAAGAGAATGCTGATGTGCTATATAGAATATGTTTTTCTGTAAGGCAGTTAATCTTTGAATGTGAATGAATAAATTAAGAAGACATTGGAAGCAACAGATATGTGGTTCCTAAGATGAATGTTGCGAATTCCTTGGACTGCCAGAGTAACTAATGATGATTGCCTGAAAGAAGCCACATGATTAGAACAAAGGCATTGGAGAACATCTTGATGACTGGAAAGATAGAGGAAAAGAGAAATGATGCTGGAAGGATTGAGACGGTGGCACTGAGGAATATCAGCAGCAGAGTTGATCCAGAACACCAAAGGCTGAGATCTGTGGAGAGACATGAACGCCTACACAGCTGGCAGGGCACTTGATGATGATGATGATCAAGACACATATGTGACAATAACAAACATTCCCAGGCCACCAATATGGGTTGAATAACCATCATTCATAGGTCAATAGAATGGGAATGGACAGATTTCTCTGTCCAGAACTGCTTATAGAAAAACTACTAGTCATCACATAGGAATAACCACTGTTCCTAGACGACAGGTGAATTCTGGGACAAGCATGTAAAGACATGAAATCTGGTCAAATGTACTTAACACACTGTCTTAAACAATACTTGTAATAAGACCACTAAACCAAAGCAAAGCTAAACAAAGGACTATGGCACTAAACAAAATTAGACATGTTGTCTTCAGTATCCTATCAGATTTTGGTTTACCACATATATTTACTAAACATATGAGTTATGAGCTAAGAACAGACAGGACATTCCCATATGAGCTCCGTCCCCTTGTTCAACAGCCAGCGAAAAGTCATACTACTAATCGTTCCCACCGCTATCTGATTGAAAGTTCTCATTGGTCTTCCCTCTCAGTTTTGAGATTAATCCAGAACCCTTGCAGATCCCCTGCAATATCATCCTCTTCATATTCGGGTTCTCAGTCTGTTCCATCACTTTCTTCACCTGGTCCCGCAAGCTCCCGACCATCTCTCCCTGGTCCATAGATAATCTTAACACCAAGAGGTGCCTTCCCTGCCAGCCTATCAGCCTGTACATTCCTTACTATACATAAACTTCTTCAGCATCTTCCTTGTCTGCCCTCAGATCTCTACAGTCACAATTCTAACACAAGTAGTAGTTGGTCTCAGGTCTGTGATGTTTCAGGACAGTTCTGGGTGGGATGCAATTGGCTGATGCTATATTTTCTATATGTAAATCATCATCATTTGTCATGCTAATAAGCGTGAGCAGCCATGATTTGCCACCTCAAATAATCACCGAAGTCTTGAATCAATCCGGTCTGTGATTTTGTCCTGATTATGCCATGTGATCAAGTCATCCAGGTATTTATTGGTCTCTGATTTTGTCCTGGTTATGCCATGTGATCAAGTCATCCAGGTATTTATTGGTCTGTGATTGTGTCCTAGTTATGCTATTTGGTCAAGCCATCCAGATATTTATTGGTCCATGATTTTGTCCTGAATTTGCCATGTGATCAAGTCATCCAGATATTTATTGGTTTGTAAATAGGTTTACTTTTACTGTAACATTAAGAGTTAACGGCCTGTAAACAGATCTACTTTCTTTAACTGTAGCCTTAATAGTTAACTGCCTGTAAATAGATCTACTTTTACTGTAACATTAAGAGTTAATGGCTCGTGAATAGATCTACTTTTACTGTAATATTAAGAGTTAACGGCTTGTAAATAGATATATTTTTACTGTAACATTAATAGTTAATTACTTGTAAATAGATCTCTTACATTTTTAATACATTATTAACCATTACATTATATCATCTTTTGCGTCTTTTCCTGAAGTAACCAACAGAAGACAAGTGCCTGTTATCTCTTTCAGTTTTCTTCAGTTGTTATTTAAACATTTTCTATCCACAAGTTTTCTGTACTCCTAAAGCAACTATTTTTGTGTGCTAATGAGTTTTAATAATACACTTATTGGACAAAAGGAGTTAACATAACATTTAGGACAGATTGCATTAGAATAGGACAGAAGTTAATGTAATAATTAAGACAGCATGGATTAAATAACACAACAATAGGATAGAAGTTAACATAACAATTAGGATAGAATGGAATAATGTTACAGGTAACAAATGGAACAACAGGTAATGTAACAGAAGAATGGGACAAAAGTTAACTTAACAATTAGGATAGCTCTGATTAGTGTATCTGAAGAATGGGGAAAGAAGTTAATGTAACAATTAGGATATATATTGTAATAGAGAATGGAACAGACATTAACATAACAATTAGGATAGAATGGATTAACATAACAGAAGAATGGAACAGACTTTAATGTAACAATTAGGATAGAATGGATTAACATATCAGAATAATGGAACAGAATTTACTAGCATATAGAAAAATTGAACAATTAGGATAGAATGGATTAATGTAACTGAAGAATGAAACAGAAGTTAATGTTACAATAAGAATTTACTATTGTAATAGAAGAACATAACAGATGTTAACATAACAATTAGGATAGAATGGTTTCACATAGCAGAAGAAATGGAACATAAGTTAATGTATCAATAAGGAATGAATAGATTAACTAACATAACAATTAGGACAGAATGGATTATTGTAACAGTAGAATGAAACAGAAGTTAACATAACAATCAGGATAAAATGGATTAAAGTAACAGCAAAGACAGAAAGAGTCAGAAATGTAAAACACATACAGAGTAGCCAATAAACGTATCGTGAGTTGTCTGGTATCGAAAGAGTTAAAATATCACACGATACTTATATTTTCAAACAAATCAGTGTAATTAATTAAAAGTATCTTAAACATAACTGGCAATAAACTGCATAAATCAAAAACTGACAACTCAAGACGGAATGAATAAAACAAATACATCAAAATGTCAAGCAAAGGTATAAGTCAAACTGACCTTTCCCTGCATGAGCCAGAGATATAAAAAAAAATAAAAAGTGGGATGGACATAAAAGTTTTCTGACATTTATCAACTGATGATAAAGTGCATTAATCAAACAAAAAGTTTTAGGAAAATGGCTTTATCTTAAATTTGATGTGACTTTACTCATGCTCAAAGTTGCTCAAACAAAACAGTGAAATCAATGCTGGTTCAGTTGCTATAGAATGAACATGTATTATAAATAACAAGTGATATGAAGGAAATAGATAATGTGGTGATGATAAGTGTGGAGGTTTCCTGGGTAGAATATCTACCTGTTAGTGTGTAGATGATCAGGGTGTGAATTCTCAAAAGAACTCTCACTAACTATGGTTCTGTAAATCCAGACTGTGTGTGGGTGTGTGGCCGTGTGTGAGAGGGTGTGCATGCATGTGCATGTGTGTGTCAGAGAGAGAGAGAGAGAGAGAGAGAGAGAGAGAGAGAGAGAGAGAGAGAGAGAGAGAGAGAGAGAGAGAGAGAGAGAGAGAGAGAGAGAGAGAGAGAGAGAGAGAGAGAGGTGCACTTATGTGTGTGTAAGTGTATTTGCATGACTGCATATTTGTGAACATTTTTGTGTTTAAGTGTGCATAAATGAAGGTGGATAGGTAGGTAGTTAGGTAGGTAGGTAGGTAGGTAGGTAGGTAGGTAGGCAGGCAGGCAGGCAGGCAGTCAGGCAAGGCAAGCAGAAAGGCAGGCAGGCAGTAAGGAAGACAGGTAGATAGGTAGGTAGGTAGGTAGGTAGGTAGGTGGGTAGGCAGGCAGGCAGCCAAGCAGGCGGTAAGGCATGCAGACAGTAAGGCAGACAGGTAGGTAGGTATGGCAGACAGGCAGGCATAGGTAGGTAGGTAGGCAGGCAGGCTGGCAGGCAGGCAGACTAGACAGGTAGGTAGGTAGGTAGGCAAGCAGGCAGCAGGTAGGCAGGCAGGCAGGCAATAAGTTAGACAGGCAGGCAGGTAGGCAGGCAGGCATGTATGTAAGTAGCATGCTGCTTATGTGTGTGTACGTGTATATGTTTGTACACATGGGTGTGAATCCTGTGGACATGTATATATTTGCACATGTATGCATGTCTATGCAACTGTGTGCACGCTTGTATGTGTGTACATATGTGTGAGTGTTCTGTGTGCATTTGTATGTATGTGCACATATAAGCACATGCTTGCTCATGTATGTATTTTCACATGTGAGCATGTCTATGCATGTGTGTGTGTGTGTTGTATATATACTTGCATGTTCGTGCTTGTTCAAGTCTGAACATCTGTATGCACATTCATGTGTGTATACCTGTGTGTGTGTGCCGTTACTGCCATGTTACTTTCTTTGTACCCTGCTCATAGTTCAAGGTCCCACCCTCCTGCACATGGCCAGCAGGAGCCTGCTCTTCCTCTGGGTCAAATATATTTGGTTTGGGGTCCCCCTCCCTCACTGTGTGCATATGTCTGTGTGTGCGTATGTACATGTGTGTAGTTATACCTAAACAAAACATGACAATAAGGAACCATTCTACTCCCAAAGATAAGAGGAAAGACAACTAACAAAATTAGTTGCATATCTTTTACAGGACATAGTAATCAACCCCAGCATTTTTTAGCTGTTCGTGATTCCTGAGCAAGTTTACTTTTAGTAGTTGCCATTGCTTTGTAAACCACCATCACCCAAAATATTGCATTAAAAAACCAAGGTAAGGCAGTCTGCTGCCAAATCACCTGCAGATGGCTTCGAACACGATATGCGGGATTACAAACTATGTCTGTAACATCTTTGCACTAACAAAGCATCATAAATAAAAATTCCAAGCATGCCCCAACAAGAGAATGAAAAAGCCATTATCTAAATGTTTCTTATTTCAATAACATTCAGTGCAATCTAGGTATCAAGATGATCATGTTGGTGACTATATGAAAGGAATGAACAAGGTAATAACATAAGAACACAAGCCAATACAGACATATATCAGATACACATAGAGACAGTCCCACAGGAGGAGCTGCTAAAACTTTTCTAGTGTCAAGTGCTAGGCCTTCACATATACTAGGTTATGATATATGAGGTAGTGTGTCCAGTTCTCTTCCTTTGCATCCCAGACATTTATGAAAAATATCTGGTGATCAATTTTTATAAGGCTGTGTCAACCCTAGAGCTGTACGGGAGGGAACAAAATAATCCTGCCTCTCCTGGGGCTTGAATGTGGACCATGGCCTTGGTCGACAAGTGCACTAACTACTACACCACCAGACCAGAGAGTCAATGTTTGGAGCAATAATGGGAAGCTGTAACTGTAATTAGTTACTTTCGGAAACACTTTGTTTTGTTTACAGCAGGTTATACTTTTGAAATGTTTCCTTTGTAACTATCTATTGCATCAACTTAGAAAATAAAATCCTGGAGGTGACTAACTTTAGACTTCATATACATCAGCAAGAAAACTCAAGAGACAGAAGAATCCAGCACCGAATGTGGGACAAATTCACATTGTTTAAGAGTTAACATAATCATTCTGTATGCACCATAAACCTTGCCAGCCTAAAACTGAATTCCAAGATTAGCCACTCCGCCCTGTCTCATTCCTTTAAAGTCTTGGGAGGTGGGTAATTATGACAACTATCACAGTGCATGGTCATGTCTGGTTTCATTCAACGCTACATGACAAAATACTGTTTAACATGACCTGTTTCTTAAAAACACACACACTAAAATTTACATCTTTTTTGTAATTACCAAGAATGAAATAAATTATGAGAAAATTCTGCTTTTATATATATATATATATAGTACAATGCTTGCTGAGACAGACACAAAGAAACAAGTAAATATAGTGTCATTTCATCTTCAGTCTTTTTTTTTACAAACGTACACATAATTTGGAAAATATACTTCTCACCGGAAGTGTAATTTTTCTTAGAGTGTGCCTGTACTGTCTCATTATTAGGCATTATTAGAGAGGACACGCAAGACGAAAATGGATTGATGACATCAAAGACATTGTACAGTCACACGTAATGACATTATCCATCGGGCGATGGAGTGCAAATTATTCTTTCCCACGACGCTTGACGGCAGAAGTGGAAGATGATGATGATGAGGATGATTATAGTGTATAATACTGAGACAATGGAGATACACAATGAGACACTTTACTCCTGTGGTAGAAGTATTTTTCATGATTATGTGTATTAGACACACACTACTCTTGTGGTAGAAGTATTTTTCATGATTATGTGTATTAGACACACACTACTCTTGTGGTAGAAGTATTTTTCATGATTATGTGTATTAGACACACACTAACTCCTGTGGTAGAAGTATTTTTCATGATTATGTGTATTAGACACACACTACTCTTCTGGTAGAAGTATTTTTCATGATTATGTGTCTAATCACACTAACTCCTGTAGTAGAAGTATTTTTCATGATTATATGTATTAGACACACACTACTCTTCTGGTAGAAGTATTTTTCATGATTATGTGTCTAATCACACTAACTCCTGTAGTAGAAGTATTTTTCATGACTATGTGTATTAGACACATGTGATATTAGACACACTCTACACTTGTGGTAGAAATATTTTTCATTATTATGCGTATTAGACACACATTATCTTGTGGTGGAAGTATTTTTCACGATTGACTATGTGTATTAGACACACACTACTCTTGTGGTAGAAGTATTTTTCACGATTATGTGTATCAGACAACGATTATGTGTATCAGACACACACTAGTCTTGTGGTAGAAGTATTTTTAATGATTATGTGTCTAATCACACTAACTTCTGTAGTAGAAGTATTTTTCATGACTATGTGTATTAGACACATGTGATATGAGACGCACTCTACACTTGTGGTAGAAATATTTTTCATGATTATGTGTATTAGACACACACTACTCTTGTGGTGGAAGTATTTTTCATGATTATGTGTATTAGACACACTAACTCCTGTGGTAGAAGTATTTTTCATGACTATGTGTATTAGGCCGGTCTCCCTGGTCTAGAGGTTACATGACTTTCTCCGTAATCTTGTAAGTAATGTGACATTGCGTGAGAATCAGTAGCGGTTCTCTCCGCGCCTGTAACTTACAGGGTATGTGAGCCGGTCGCTCAGAAAGCAATGGCAAACTACTGAGCGTAATCTTGCCAAGAAATCAACAATCAGCTGAAAGATGCTGATGTTGACAGCAATATCCTGTAAAGGATATGCAAAACAAAACATTTTATATGCACTCTAAGACACTTTACCCCTGGAGTCAGAATTATGTCTCCTAATTTATGTATATTATATGCACTCTAAGACACTTTACCCCTTGGGTCAGAAGTATGTCTCCTAATTTATGTATATTATATGCACTCTAAGACACTTTACCCCTGGGGTCAGAAGTATGTCTCCTAATTTATGTATAGTATATGCACTCTAAGACACTTTACTTCTGGGGTAGAAGTATGTCTCCTAATTTATGTATATTGTATGCACTCTAAGACACTTTACCCCTGGGGTCAGAAGTATGTCTCCTAATTTATGTATATTATATGCAGTCTAAGACACTTCACTTCTGGGGTCAGAAGTATGTCTCTTAATTTATGTATATTATATGCAGTCTGGGACACTTTAGTCCTAATCAACAGACACAGGTACTTGTGTCATTGTGACTGCCTTAGTAAGCATCATACTACATACAATATATTATAAAATAAACCTATTCTGAGATTTTGTAAACAAATACATAAAATAATTTAACATAATAAAATTAACTCAAAACAACAAAATAGAGTAATAGTATAACAGAATTATAATAAACAAGAATAATTATAAACAAAATATAAAATGAGTGAATTTCTAAGGGAATATGCCATGAAAATGTGAATAAGTACACCAGATTTACAGAAATTATGCAAACAGGGTTGGGGAAAAAAAAATAGAACTGAAAGCATAATTTCAAACAAAAACCAAATGCAATAAAATGGGATGTGAACAAACTGGCAAGATGGTAAAAAATCCGGTGCAGGTGACAAGTTAATTTCTCACCGAAGTTTGTCGAGACTCCAATAGTGAGTGGCTCCGTTCTTCATGTCCTGTACCTCCACTGCTACGATGGTTTTGGGGAAGGGTCTCATTTCGTCGCGATCTTCAGCAGAAAGTAGGTCAGGAGGAAGTGGTGAGTACAGAGTATCGGTCAGCAAGACAAACTGGAACTGAACCTGTGCAAATGGCAGAGTTGTTATGAGATGAGGTTAATCTTCAAGTGTGGGATCTAATTAACAACAAATTATCAAACTGGACAATCACAGGTAAGACAAATCTTCACTGAAACAACTGAACTTGCACCTTACTGTCTTGACAGAAGATAGTTTGTTACATTGTGCATCAAAAAGACATAATAACTACAATCCATGGTGGTTTTCCAAGACCAGTTAAGGCCAGGGAGGGAGTTATACCTCTTCATAGCACAAAGCCTGGGCTGAATTGTTGAGACCATGTGTTGCCCATGCATCATGATCCCTCTCTCAGCCTGCCTAGTTCACTCCAGAGGAAAGCTAACACCATTACGTCTCGAACAAGACAAGCTGCAGAAGCTGCTGGATCAGTGAAGCAATGCTCTTACTGTCCGCCTATCGGAGCTTCAATCATAGACCAGTTGCTGACCAAGGCCTAAGGCCTTGACTGTCCTGCCATGATATTTAGTCTTTAGGCTGAATTTCCTCGCACCAGGACAAGGCTTGTACCCTCTCAATTGCACTCCTCTGCCCAAAGCCACTGGCACAATGTGGGGTGTCGGGTTTGGTAAGCTTTGCCCAACATTCGGCGCTAACAGAAGCAGGTAGTACTGTCTACTGTCATGTGATAGCTGTCATATCTGATTAACCCTTTACAGGTCATAGCGGCCAATTCCGGCCGATGTCATAAAACGATCGTAGCGGCCGATACTATTATGCATTGTAAAATCGCGATCTCTCGGCTTTCCGACACTTCCGACCGCTACTTTCGCTTTCGCCGACAGCTTGACAACATGGCCGCCATTTGTAAACGCGATAGTATGAATTTGAATGGACTTTTACGGACAATTTTTGATAGTTTTCGGGATTTTTACGCTGTTTTTCAAAACGGATGTTGGCGATTCTTCAAGTGATAGCCGAGATTTCGCTAGGTTCAATTTAAATGACATTAAAGGGCACGAAGTTGACTATTAATCGGAGCTAGATATCAGTGCAAAGCGTTACTTTGCATTAGCAGTCTGAGTCGGACTTTAAATAAAGTGATTATGATTCTGAAAATGTGTTTGTAAATTGCCTGTATAGATGACGGAAAATCACAAACAACATGCCTGTATTTCGTAAATATTTGTGTTCATATATGGATTACCGACAACAATCACGTGAGTAACATATTCTGCATGCTTTTCCCTTCATTGTGTTGTTTATTTAACTAAAATCGGTTGACTAACACCTTATTTGTGATGTTTTTACTAACGCGACCCGAAATTTTACCGAACCTGAAAAAATCTTGCCCGTTCAGGGCTAGAAAACGGACAAGCGTCTGCCCTGTAAAGGGTTAAAACCTGACATCTTCTGAAACAAACATGTATTTAAAATCCAGATGACACGCAATGAAATCAAACACACGTATATACCAGACTAGGGTTTTATATTGCTACCCACAGTTGTCAAGTACTCCTCCTTCACCTCCCCCTTTCTAAATATTCCTATTACAATTATTGTGATTTAATGTCCTATTGAAAGGGGAAAAAAACTGTCATCTACTGCCTATAGTAACTTGCGGTGTAGGACATGGGGGGGGGGGTGTTGAGGCTGCCTGGCTAGTGCAGTAGCTGCAAACTGTGCAAGATAAGTACACTTGATCTTAAACTTCCAGTGTGCTGATGCCGAAGTAGCGGGTTCAACCCCTACGCCGGTCAGGTGGACTAAAATTTTGACTTCTTGTCCTCGACGTGGGGATGTACATTACAGAAGTCACAGTGGGTTCACTTGATGGTGAGGGTCATTGGCAAAAGGGAAAGCTAATAAACCCTCAAACATCACTCCAGTGCACTAGAAATAGTAGCACGTGTATGGACTACACTTGAGTTCAAAGCAAGCTAATGCCCCCCCCCCCCCCCCCCCCCCCAACCAAAAAAAACAACAACAACAAACAAACATGAACAATATTAATAAATTTAAAAAACAAGAGTACAGCAGTTTACATCTTGTATAGAAAGAGGGGCATACCTTTTTATTCAGCTCCACACTGATGGCATTGGCCTCTTTGAGGAAGATTGCATTGCCCCAGAGGTCATCCTGATGGCAAAATTAAATATAATGATCATAAAGTATGAATGTGCCACCAGTTCACTGGTCATCCTGATGGCAAAATTAAATATAATGATCATAAAGTATGAATGTGCCACCAGTTCACTGGACATCTCAGATGGCAATCAAACCAGTCAGACTTTCATCACTGCATAGCAAACATTTTCAATGTCCAGGTTCCAACTTCACAGGGTTGCCCCATAATGCTCCATTCCTGTGCCAGTAAATATCACACAAAATGTTCCTCACTGCCCCATGTGAACAGTGGAACAGACAGGAGTCTCGACAAACCAACAGCCCGCACAGATATACTATGCATAATGCCACTGCCAGAATGCCAACATAAAAGTCTGCCATGTTACAATGTTAGTTAGTTTAGCTAGTTAGTTCTGTGTTTGTTTATTAATCTTCTTTGGCTTCCTGCTTAGTGTTTTTGTCTGGCCACACTTCTTTTAACTTGCTGTTCTCGCAGTCTGACCCTGGATGTAGATTCACAGTCATCACTTCTTCTTCTTCTTTTGTTCGCTTGAAATATGTCTATAACTGCAATGTTGTCTCTTGCATGAATCTAACAGTCTTTTTTAGTTCACTCAGCGGTCCATAGAGTTTATCTTCCACTGTTGTCTCTCTAGGCCAGAAGGTTCGCCTGGATATGTTGTAGTTTGGGCAGTCCTGGAGTGTGTGCTCTGCTGCCTGCGACGCCAAACCACATGTGCATATGTAGAGCATTCAGAATGTCAGCCTGGTCCATGGCTCGCCCACCTCCACCGTAGCCTTACCTGCAAGCCTGTCCATTTCCATGTACACCCACATGTCCTGACAAGAAAATGAAACTAATCTTTCCCAGCCGAGACAACTCCAGAGACAGCAACCACACTTTCAATGAGTTGAGTTGAATCAATAACCAACATCACAGCACTAAGGACATTTATATATGTGCCCCGTCCTCATCTTCAACAGCCAGCCAAGAGTTCCCAATACTAATGGTACCAGTTGCAATCTGATTATGTGTCTGTCTGGCCTTCCTTTTAAATTTAACCCTTTTTTAAAATTTCAGCTAGTCCATTTAACTTACCCTTAATTATGTCAATTAGTTACCTCTCTCTCTCTCTCTCTCTCTCTCTCTCATAGACAAGGAAACTATTCTATACTTCTCATATACAGACACACTTTGACTACTGCTCTACAATCTGGGACGGTTGTTCTAATTCAAACACCAAACGACTTTACTCACTCCAGAAACGGGCCATGAGTCTAATTTATAGCAAACATTTATCTGACAATCCTAGCCTGTATAAACGCCTTCAGTTACTACCACTCCGCAAACGCCTGCTTTTCAATAAAGCTAAACTAATTCACAAAATCCTGCATCAGAATGCCCCAAATTACCTTTGGCCATTGTTTAAATATAATGCTAGACACAGTAAACGTTTAAATATA
Organism: Cepaea nemoralis; assembly: GCA_014155875.1. Taxonomy (NCBI): domain Eukaryota; kingdom Metazoa; phylum Mollusca; class Gastropoda; order Stylommatophora; family Helicidae; genus Cepaea; species Cepaea nemoralis. The sequence goes on along the minus strand of JACEFZ010017451.1, from coordinate 162,532 downwards.
CTACACATTCCGAAGCCTAGGATTGACTTATACAAAACAAGCTTAACGTACTCTGCAGCTCAGCTGTGGAACAATCTTCCACAAGAAATCAAAGACATCACCAATCCCTATTCATATAATCGCAAACTATTCGAACACTATCTCAGTACGGATTACCTTCCCCCTTCATAATAGAGATAATAATAATAATAACAAAACCCTAGTATAACAGCCAGTCCCCTTTTGGTAGGCCACTATATTCCACATGGCTAATAACAAGTGTCAGACCATTATCTAATGTTACTGTGTCGTGTAGTTTTGGTGTTCGCATTTTGCCCATACCTTTATAATGCATATCTTTTATATTGTTGCTGTTCTCTGTTAGCCTTGAATGATGTGTGAATGAAATAATGTATGAAAGAGAGTGATAGAAGGGGAGAATGTTAGACGGGCCTGCATGCCCAATTCTTAACCCTTTGAAAATAAAGTTTGTTTGTTCGTTCGTTCGTTCTCATTCCTCCCCTCACTCAAATCTTTACTCATTAAAAAAGACATAACTTATCCTCAATGATGTCAATTAGTCATGCCTGTCTCTCTCATTACTCCCATCACTCAAACCTTTACTCATTCAAAAAGACAAAATGTATCCCTCAATGATGTCCAATTAGTCATGTCTCTCCCTCCTTCCATTCCCCCCCCCCCCTCTCTCTCTCTCTCTCTCCTCTCCCCTCACTCAAACATTTATTCACACAAACAAGACAAAACTTACTCTCAATGAAGTGAATTGGTGATACTTCCACTTTCTAAAAGCCCAAGCGGCCAAATCTTTCTCTCGATCAGTCCACTGTACTTCTGAAACAATTTATACAGCATTAGTAATACATATTTCCACAAATATGAAAACATGATGATACATTTAGAGAGATAAACACATTAAGATAAGAATTGTCAAATATTTAGCCAGCGTCTATAGTTAAGGCATAGCGAATATGATTCACGTGAATGAGAAGAGAGGCAGTGGAGAACACAGTGGTGACTGAATACAATACATTAGCACAGTGGTTCTCAACTGGTATGGAATTCTCCCCGGGAGGAGGGGGGGGATTAAGATTATTTCAAGATCACATTAATACAAGAACCAGTTACTTGACATTGTTTTTCCCTCTAAATTTTACGGTTCTGTACTTCTCACCCTAATAAAATTCGTTTCATAACGTAAGTAGACCCGCAAATCACGTTTTATGTAGATGTCTAGACTTGTTCTAGAATGTGTTACTAAATTTAGCTTCCACTTTTTATGTATACTGTGGAGGGGGTAGGGGGGGGGGGGGAAAGATTTATAGGGAGGAAATTCAAAAGGGGGGAATGACGTTCTGAACATATGGTAAAGGGAGGCATGGGCCAAAAAAGGTTGAGAGCCATGGCATTAGCAGTACAAGAGTCAGGGGCAGACCAAGAGAACTGCCAAGACTATGGCCTTGAGGAGTATTATCACTAGGGACTGAGATCTGTGGAGAGACTGGAATGCCTACACCACTTTGCAAGGCAAATGATGCATTTGTTTGGGACCTCAAGAATAAGACCTCATTAAAATTCTTTCCAGTATGTAAGTCCTACCAGTATGAAAGTCCTACCAGTATGAAAGTCCTACCAGTATACAATTCCTACCAGTATGAAAGTTCTACCAGATAGAAAGTTCTACCAGTATGAAAATCCTACCAGTATGAAAGTCCTCCCAGGTAGAAAGTCCTACCAGTTTGAAAATCCCACCAGTATGATAGTCCTACCAGTTTGAAAGTCCTACCAGTATTAAAATCCTACCAGATATAAAGTCTTACCAATATGAAAATCCTACCAGTATGAAAGTCCCACCAGTATGAAAGTTCTAACATATAGAACGTCCTACCAGTATGAAAGTCCTACCAACAGAGAACAGAAATAATACAATATGGTGTACGAAACAAACAGCAAGCAGACACAGTTACCTTCTTCCTCTTCTTCTTCCTCGAAGATGCCAGTCGTGGCAACACTTGAAATCATCGAGTGGCGCTCAACTTGTTCCTGCAGGGTTTGGATTCGGTTCTCATAATCCTGATCAAAGAATGTACATACGTACATAATAATCCCAGGAAACACAAAACTATAATCATAATCACAGTGAAATTCTCCCCCCCCCCCTCCCCCCAATCATGATCATAATGAGAGTAACAAATTATATATATGACAGTAACATAATTTGTTATTAATGAGTGCTAAAGAAGTCTATAATAATAAGACTAACACAATTCTATTATAATGAGAATAACATAATTCAATTATAATAAGAGTAACAAAATTATACTACAATGACAGTAACATAATTCTATTATAATGAGATAACAACAATTCAATTATAATTAGATGGTGGGTGCTCCTAGTAATAAGAGCTTACAATCAAGAAGAATACAAAGACTGGAGACACAATGACTGAAGACACAAAGACAAGATAAACAGACAATGTTGTTTGTCATAAAACACAAGAATGTCCTAGCATTGTTACTCAATACTCAAAAAGAAAGCTATACAGGGTGCCTAAAACCTACTTGTCGCTGCTGCTCAAACAGCATGTCAGCCTCTTCTTTCTCCTTCCGGTACTGTTCTTCCAGTAGCATCAAGCGGCTTTCCATTTCCTTCCGCAGGTCAATGCCTTGTTTTTCCAGAAGCTCCAGCTGGGCAAAGGTCCAGTCAACAGGCTCAGCTGAGGAGATCAAGATTCCATCAAATGTTATCACTGGTTATTTTTTTTATCACTAGCTACATTTGTTATCACTAGTTACATTTGTTACCACTAGTTACATTTGTTATCACAAGTTACATTTGTTATCACTAATTACATTTGTTAACACAAGGTACATGTTATCACTTGTAACATTTGTTATCACTAGTTACATTTGTTATCACTAGTTACATTTGTTATCACTAGTTACATTGACTACATGTTATCACTAATTACATTTGTTATCACTTGTTACATTTGTTATCACTAGTTACATTTGTTATCACTGGTTAAATCGACAACATGTTATCACTAGTTACATTTGCTATCATTAATTACATTTGTTATCACTAGTTACATTTCCATAACTAATTCAGTGTTGTTGTGTTTGAAGTTTACAATTTTTTTTGGGGGGGGGGGGGCAACTTTATTTCACCGGGTTTTATTCCAACTGCCCGATCTGTGGCGAAGGGCTTACTAAATGCAATTCATAATCTTGCATGCCATATATGAAACACAGCTGTGGGTAATTTGGCAGCAGACCAACTTGCATTGTTTCCATGCAATGGTATGAGTGCTGGTCGTTCAGAAAGCAATGGCAAACTACTGAACGTAAACTTGCCAAGAAATCACAAACAGCCAAAAGAATGCTGGGGTTGACTGTGACATCCTGTAAAGGATATGCAACTAACTTTATTCCATCTGGCTTGGCTTGTCTCCATCAAACAGCAAGCTGCCCTCCCAGAGCATCATACAAAGTAAGAATTTTGTAGTAGCACCAATGATTTTTTTTTCCTTTTTCATTCGCTTGCTTCAAACTTGAGGGCAGTCCATACTGGACTGATTTTTGCATGTGGATTAGCTTTCCCTAATACCACCCACGAACCCACTTCGACTTTTGAGGTACTTGAAATGTATGTCCTGAAGCCAAGGACAAGAATTCAACATTTTAGTCCAACTGACCGTTGTAGGGGTTGAACTCACTACTTCGGCATCAGCACACCGGAAGTGTAAGAGCGAGCTCTCTTATCCATTCAACCATGCTGACCTTTGCTCCACTGATGACCCCCAGAGGTCTCGGGACAAACTGCACTACTGATCTGAAAAACTCAGTACAAACACAACCCATGACCTTCACAGCGAGAGACAGTCGTCGTGGTGGCCACTTCGACCCAGAAACCTCCAGTGCCTATACGAACTGCTGACATTCAAGAGACAGTCGTCGTGATGGCCACTTCGGCCCAGAAACTTCCAGTGTGTATACAAACTGCTGACATTCAAGAGTCGTGGCCACTTCGACCCAGAAATCTCCAGTGTGTATACGAACTGCTGACATTCAAGATACGAACTGCTGACATTCAAGAGACAGTCATGCCACTTCGGCCCAGAAACCTCCAGTGAGTATACGAACTGCTGACATTCAAGAGACAGTCGTCATGGCCATTTCGGTCCAGAAACCTCCAGTGTGTATACAAACTGCTGACATTCAAGAGACAGTCGTCATGGTGGCCACTTCGGCCCAGAAACCTCCAGTGTGTATACAAACTGCTGACATTCAAGAGACAGTCGTCGTGGCCATTTCGGTCCAGAAACCTCCAGTGAGTATACGAACTGCTGGCATACTAGAGGATGTCACCATGGCGAAGTGGATATGCCATTCGCTTCGAGCTCTCAAGGCTGTGATTCATTTTCAGCCTCTGTCATTCGGCTCTTGAGAGCAGTTTTTCCAGAGACTCCTTGGGGTAATCGTCAGAGCTAGAGTTCTTGCTCTGTGCAATGCTTTCAGAAAGTCGGGTTAGCTGTTCTGTTGACTAGAGACCGAGCAATATGGAATAAAACTTGGTGCAATGAAATCAACACTCTTGCCTTGTAACCCCTTTTAGCCTATTCAAACAAGTTTTGATAATTTAATTTTGTTTTGATGGGTTCAACCAAATTGAGTAAAAGGTTTGAGTAAAATTCTGACAAGTAACATCTTTGAGTAAATTTCTGATAATTTGAAATTTCAAGAGGTTTTCAGGGTTTAGGCAAGATTTAATAATTCAATCAAGATTTAACAATTCAATTAAGACTTAGTTTTAGTAATGTGATAAAATGAGTTCTGACGGCTGATAATTTTGCTCAGTCCTCATGGTTTCATAAAATGTTAGTAATTAAATCAAAATCACATTTTTATGATTATCCAGTTTTGATTACCCCAGTGGGAGATAGCATGGCTGAGAAGTTTAAACTTCATCTTCTAAGCGGAGTATAGGGTTCAATCCATATATCAGTCAGACTTAAGTGTTGACTTCTCGTCCTTGACTTGGGGATGAAAATTACGAGTACCTCTTGAAGTTAGAAAAGGGTTTGCCTGATGGCGAAGGACAGTGGTAGCAAGAAAGCTAATCCTCAGTCCAGTGCACACAACTCTAGTGGCAAATACTAGTAGCAGCAGCATGTGTCTTTACTACGTTCAAGCTTAAAGCCATTGAACGCTAACAAAAGAAACATTACAGAGAAACTGATGATTCTGTAGTGAAAGTAAAGAGATCATTTAACATGCCTGAGGTGTTTTCGGTATATGGTGGTAGTCCCAGATTTGTACAGGCCAATGGACACTCGATGCATGATGTCATCAATATCCCTGCAGTCGTCCTTTATGTTCCAGAAGTTTCCTGATAATATTTTAGACTGGATCGACATGAGTATCCAGGATCATTTTATTTGTATCCATCTGGATGAGATTTGAACAAATGACCAGCAGTCAGACAGACAAGCATGCCAGCCACTCTGCCACACAACTCATGGAACAAGACCAGCAGTCAGACAGACAAGCATGCCAGCCACTCTGCCACACAACTCATGGAACAAGACCAGCAGTCAGACAGACAAGCATGCCAGCCACTCTGTCCACACAACTCATGGAACAAGACCAGCAGTCAGACAGACAAGCATGCCAGCCACTCTGCCACACAACTCATGGAACAAGACCTAGCAGTCAGACAGACAAGCATGCCAGCCACTCTGTCACACAACTCATGGAACAAGACTAGCAGTCAGACAGACAAGCATGCCAGCCACTCTGTCACACAACTCATGGAACAAGACTAGCAGTCAGACAGACAAGCATGCCAGCCACTCTGTCACACAACTCATGGAACAAGACTAGCAGTCAGACAGACAAGCATGTAAGCCACTCTGTCACACAACTCATGGAACAAGACCAGCAGTCAGACAGACAAGCATGCCAGCCACTCTGTCACACAACTCATGGAACAAGACCTAGCAGTCAGACAGACAAGCATGCCAGCCACTCTGCCACACAACTCATGGAACAAGACCAGCAGTCAGACAGACAAGCATGCCAGCCACTCTGCCACACAACTCATGGAACAAGACCAGCAGTCAGGCAGACAAGCATGCCAGCCACTCTGCCACACAACTCATGGAACAAGACTAGCAGTCAGGCAGACAAGCATGCCAGCCACTCTGCCACACAACTCATGGAACAAGACCAGCAGTCAGGACAGACAAGCATGCCAGCCACTCTGCCACACAACTCATGGAACAAGACCAGCAGTCAGACAGACAAGCATGCCAGCCACTCTGCCACACAACTCATGGAACAAGACCAGCAGTCAGGCAGACAAGCATGCCAGCCACTCTGCCACACAACTCATGGAACAAGACTAGCAGTCAGGACAGACAAGCATGCCAGCCACTCTGCCACACAACTCATGGAACAAGACCAGCTAGTCAGGACAGACAAGCATGCCAGCCACTCTGCCACACAACTCATGGAACAAGACCAGTAGTCAGGCAGACAAGCATGCCAGCCACTCTGCCACACAACTCATGGAACAAGACCAGCAGTCAGACAGACAAGCATGCCAACCACTCTGCCACACAACTCATGGAACAAGACCAGCAGTCAGGACAGACAAGCATGCCAGCCACTCTGCCACACAACTCATGGAACAAGACCAGCAGTCAGACTGACAAGCATGCCAGCCACTCTGCCACACAACTCATGGAACAAGACTAGCAGTCAGACAGACAAGCATGCCAGCCACTCTGCCACACAACTCATGGAACAAGACTAGCAGTCAGACAGACAAGCATGCCAGCCACTCTGCCACACAACTCATGGAACAAGACTAGCAGTCAGACAGACAAGCATGCCAGCCACTCTGCCACACAACTCATGGAACAAGACCAGCAGTCAGACAGACAAGCATGCCAGCCACTCTGCCACACAACTCATGGAACAAGACCAGCAGTCAGGCAGACAAGCATGCCAGCCACTCTGCCACACAACTCATGGAACAAATAGGACAGCAACATAATCACAAATGTAACTGAAGGTCAGCATGGCTAAATCAATAAGAACACTTATTCCTACACATCCAGTGTGCTGATGCCGAGGTAGTGAGTTCAACCGCTACATTGGTCAGTTGGACTAAAATGTTGACTTCTCATGAAAGTTTGGAGAGAACAATCATGGAGGGGTTTATGCCCGGGAAGAGAGGAAGAAGAAGGCCAAAGAGAAGATGGGTGCAGGGTGTGGCAGATAATCTCCAGATGGATGTATCGGATGCGGGGCATCTTGCTTATGACAGAGAAGTTTTCTGGAAGTTTGTTATGGGAGCGAGGGTCTGCAAAGGACACGCTACTACTGAATGAATGAATGACTGAATGAATGAATGACTGAATGAATGAATGACTGAATGAATGAATGAACGAATAAAATTAATGAATGAATGAATGAATGAATGCTGTGACTAAACATAGGAAGAACAATCACACATGATTCATTACTTGAGTACTGAAAGATGTCAAATCTACTTTGGTGCAACCATTCTGTAACCTGGCCAACACGAAAGCTGATCTTTATCAGAATAGAAACAGAATACTCACTGATGGGGTTGTCTGTTGATTCAATCATCGATTCACTCATGATGGCACGGCTGGCGCGAGCTGGAGACAAGTAAAATAAGTTGTCAACATACCACCATGTACCATGGAGGCTAATGCTGCATTTAGCTATTTGATTATTTAAAACTGACAGGCTTTGAGTATTGTTTTAACCTGACATTGACCTCAAACTAACATCGTAATGCATTGCTTCCAGGAATACAAGGAGAAACAAACAGCTTCTCCTGTTAGGTGGAGATGTTTGCTGGCTGAATGACACACAAGCAGAGACTGAGCTGGTACTCTTCTGTCTTCTTCAGGTGTCCACTCTAGAGCAGACACGGGTGATCATGACTCTTCAAATCTCCAGTCTACAGCTGACATTGCCATAAGTCTTCAAATCACCAGTCTACAGCTGACATTGCCATAAGTCTTCAAATCACCAGTCTACAGCTGACATTGCCATAAGTCTTCAAATCTCCAGTCTACAGCTGACATTGCCATAAGTCTTCAAATCTCCAGTCTACAGCTGACATTGCCATAAGTCTTCAAATCACCAGTCTACAGCTGACATTGCCATAAGTCTTCAAATCTCCAGTCTACAGCTGACATTGCCATAAGTCTTCAAATCTCCAGTCTACAGCTGACATTGCCATAAGTCTTCAAATCTCCAGTCTACAGCTGACATTGCCATAAGTCTTCAAATCTCCAGTCTACAGCTGACATTGCCATAAGTCTTCAAATCTCCAGTCTAGAGCTGACATTGCCATAAGTCTTCAAATCTCCAGTCTACAGCTGACATTGCCATAAGTCTTCAAATCTCCAGTCTAGAGCTGACATTGCCATAAGTCTTCAAATCTCCAGTCTAGAGCTGACATTGCCATAAGTCTTCAAATCACCAGTCTACAGCTGACATTGCCATAAGTCTTCAAATCTCCAGTCTAGAGCAGACATTGCCATAAGTCTTCAAATCTCCAGTCTAGAGCTGACATTGCCATAAGTCTTCAAATCTCCAGTCTAGAGCTGACATTGCCATAAGTCTTCAAATCTCCAGTCTACAGCTGACATTGCCATAAGTCTTCAAATCACCAGTCTACAGCTGACATTGCCATAAGTCTTCAAATCTCCAGTCTACAGCTGACATTGCCATAAGTCTTCAAATCTCCAGTCTACAGCTGACATTGCCATAAGTCTTCAAATCTCCAGTCTACAGCTGACATTGCCATAAGTCTTCAAATCTCCAGTCTAGAGCTGACATTGCCATAAGTCTTCAAATCTCCAGTCTACAGCTGACATTGCCATAAGTCTTCAAATCTCCAGTCTAGAGCTGACATTGCCATAAGTCTTCAAATCTCCAGTCTAGAGCTGACATTGCCATAAGTCTTCAAATCACCAGTCTACAGCTGACATTGCCATAAGTCTTCAAATCTCCAGTCTAGAGCAGACATTGCCATAAGTCTTCAAATCTCCAGTCTACAGCTGACATTGCCATAAGTCTTCAAATCACCAGTCTACAGCTGACATTGCCATAAGTCTTCAAATGTCCAGTCTACAGCTGACATTGCCATAAGTCTTCAAATGTCCAGTCTACAGCTGACATTGCCATAAGTCTTCAAATGTCCAGTCTACAGCTGACATTGCCATAAGTCTTCAAATGTCCAGTCTACAGCTGACATTGCCATAAGTCTTCAAATGTCCAGTCTACAGCTGACATTGCCATAAGTCTTCAAATGTCCAGTCTACAGCTGACATTGCCATAAGTCTTCAAATCTCCAGTCTACAGCTGACATTGCCATAAGTCTTCAAATCTCCAGTCTAGAGCAGACATTGCCATAAGTCTTCAAATCTCCAGTCTACAGCTGACATTGCCATAAGTCTTCAAATCACCAGTCTACAGCTGACATTGCCATAAGTCTTCAAATCTCCAGTCTACAGCTGACATTGCCATAAGTCTTCAAATCACCAGTCTACAGCTGACATTGCCATAAGTCTTCAAATCTCCAGTCTAGAGCTGACATTGCCATAAGTCTTCAAATCTCCAGTCTAGAGCTGACATTGCCATAAGTCTTCAAATCTCCAGTCTACAGCTGACATTGCCATAAGTCTTCAAATCTCCAGTCTAGAGCTGACATTGCCATAAGTCTTCAAATCTCCAGTCTAGAGCTGACATTGCCATAAGTCTTCAAATCTCCAGTCTACAGCTGACATTGCCATAAGTCTTCAAATCTCCAGTCTACAGCTGACATTGCCATAAGTCTTCAAATCTCCAGTCTACAGCTGACATTGCCATAAGTCTTCAAATCTCCAGTCTACAGCTGACATTGCCATAAGTCTTCAAATCTCCAGTCTACAGCTGACATTGCCATAAGTCTTCAAATCTCCAGTCTACAGCTGACATTGCCATAAGTCTTCAAATCTCCAGTCTACAGCTGACATTGCCATAAGTCTTCAAATCTCCAGTCTACAGCTGACATTGCCATAAGTCTTCAAATCTCCAGTCTACAGCTGACATTGCCATAAGTCTTCAAATCTCCAGTCTACAGCTGACATTGCCATAAGTCTTCAAATCTCCAGTCTAGAGCTGACATTGCCATAAGTCTTCAAATCTCCAGTCTAGAGCTGACATTGCCATAAGTCTTCAAATCTCCAGTCTAGAGCTGACATTGCCATAAGTCTTCAAATCTCCAGTCTAGAGCTGACATTGCCATAAGTCTTCAAATCACCAGTCTACAGCTGACATTGCCATAAGTCTTCAAATCTCCAGTCTACAGCTGACATTGCCATAAGTCTTCAAATCTCCAGTCTAGAGCTGACATTGCCATAAGTCTTCAAATCTCCAGTCTACAGCTGACATTGCCATAAGTCTTCAAATCTCCAGTCTAGAGCTGACATTGCCATAAGTCTTCAAATCTCCAGTCTAGAGCTGACATTGCCATAAGTCTTCAAATCACCAGTCTACAGCTGACATTGCCATAAGTCTTCAAATCACCAGTCTACAGCTGACATTGCCATAAGTCTTCAAATCTCCAGTCTAGAGCTGACATTGCCATAAGTCTTCAAATCACCAGTCTACAGCTGACATTGCCATAAGTCTTCAAATCACCAGTCTACAGCTGACATTGCCATAAGTCTTCAAATCACCAGTCTACAGCTGACATTGCCATAAGTCTTCAAATCTCCAGTCTACAGCTGACATTGCCATAAGTCTTCAAATCACCAGTCTACAGCTGACATTGCCATAAGTCTTCAAATCACCAGTCTACAGCTGACATTGCCATAAGTCTTCAATCACCAGTCTACAGCTGACATTGCCATAAGTCTTCAAATCTCCAGTCTACAGCTGACATTGCCATAAGTCTTCAAATCACCAGTCTACAGCTGACATTGCCATAAGTCTTCAAATCACCAGTCTACAGCTGACATTGCCATAAGTCTTCAAATCACCAGTCTACAGCTGACATTGCCATAAGTCTTCAAATCACCAGTCTACAGCTGACATTGCCATAAGTCTTCAAATCACCAGTCTACAGCTGACATTGCCATAAGTCTTCAAATCACCAGTCTACAGCTGACATTGCCATAAGTCTTCAAATCACCAGTCTACAGCTGACATTGCCATAAGTCTTCAAATCACCAGTCTACAGCTGACATTGCCATAAGTCTTCAAATCACCAGTCTACAGCTGACATTGCCATAAGTCTTCAAATCACCAGTCTACAGCTGACATTGCCATAAGTCTTCAAATCACCAGTCTACAGCTGACATTGCCATAAGTCTTCAAATCACCAGTCTACAGCTGACATTGCCATAAGTCTTCAAATCACCAGTCTACAGCTGACATTGCCATAAGTCTTCAAATCACCAGTCTACAGCTGACATTGCCATAAGTCTTCAAATCACCAGTCTACAGCTGACATTGCCATAAGTCTTCAAATCACCAGTCTACAGCTGACATTGCCATAAGTCTTCAAATCACCAGTCTACAGCTGACATTGCCATAAGTCTTCAAATCACCAGTCTACAGCTGACATTGCCATAAGTCTTCAAATCACCAGTCTACAGCTGACATTGCCATAAGTCTTCAAATCACCAGTCTACAGCTGACATTGCCATAAGTCTTCAAATCACCAGTCTACAGCTGACATTGCCATAAGTCTTCAAATCACCAGTCTACAGCTGACATTGCCATAAGTCTTCAAATCACCAGTCTACAGCTGACATTGCCATAAGTCTTCAAATCACCAGTCTACAGCTGACATTGCCATAAGTCTTCAAATCACCAGTCTACAGCTGACATTGCCATAAGTCTTCAAATCACCAGTCTAGAGCAGACATGGGTGGTCATGACTCTTCAAATGTCCAGTCTACAGCTGACATTGCCATAAGTCTTCAAATCTCCAGTCTAGAGCAGACATGGGTGGTCATGACTCTTCAAATGTCCAGTCTACAGCTGACATTGCCATAAGTCTTCAAATCTCCAGTCTAGAGCTGACATTGCCATAAGTCTTCAAATGTCCAGTCTACAGCTGACATTGCCATAAGTCTTCAAATCTCCAGTCTACAGCTGACATTGCCATAAGTCTTCAAATGTCCAGTCTACAGCTGACATTGCCATAAGTCTTCAAATGTCCAGTCTAGAGCAGACATGGGTGATCATGACTCTTCAAATGTCCAGTTTACATCCATCCATCCATCATGTGCCATGCCGATAAGCGTGGGCGGTCATGTTTTGCCATCTCACTCGATCACCAGAGTCATGGATTAGCTTTGTGTTTCTGTCTCGACCATGCCAAGTCGCCAAGCCATCCAGGTATTTACTTCTTGGTCTTCCCCTTGGTCTCTTCCCTTCAATCTTGCCTGTTTTAACCAAGTTCTCCAATTCATTTCTTCTCATAATATGCCCAAATAATTTTGACTGTCTACGTCTAATGTCTCTAATCAGTTTACGATCTTCATTTGTTTCTTGTAGGACTTGTTTATTGGTTTTTCTGTCTGTTCATGGTATTCTTTGCATTTTCCTCAGAAACCACATTTCCACAGCCATCAGATGTTTTTCAGCTTATCTGCTCATTGTTCATGCTTCACATCCATATAAAAGTACATGTTCTATGTAGCACTTCAACACTCTTTTTCTAGTTTCAATTGATATCTTTTTATTGGTCAGTATGTTTTTCATCTTGCAAAAGGCTACCTTCGCAATGGCAATTCTTGTTCTAATCTCTTCAAGTCATCTCCCATCAGATGTTATGACTGTTCTGAAATAGCTGTACTGATTCACTTGTTTAAGAATATGCCCAGTCTAGAGCAGACAACACAATACCTACCTTGCTGTAGGTACACCTGTCCACTGGACCAGCAGTCACAACAATACCTACCTTGCTGTGTCCGCACCTGTCCATGGACTAACAGTCTATACAACAATACCTATCTTGCTGTGTCTGCACCTGTCCAGGGATCAACAGTCTATACAACAATACCTACCTTGCTGTGTCCGCACCTGTCCATGGACCAACAGTCAATACAACAATACCTACCTTGCTGTGCCTGCACCTGTCCATGGACTAACAGCTAACACAACAATACCTACCTTGCTGTGCCTGCACCTGTCCATGGACCTAACAGCTAACTACAACAATACCTACCTTGCTGTGTCCGCACCTGTCCATGGACTAACAGCTAACACAACAATACCTACCTTGCTGTGCCTGCACCTGTCCATGGACTAACAGCTAACACAACAATACCTACCTTGCTGTGCCTGCACCTGTCCATGGACTAACAGCTAACACAACAATACCTACCTTGCTGTGCCTGCACCTGTCCATGGACTAACAGCCTAACACAACAATACCTACCTTGCTGTGGCCTGCACCTGTCCATGGTCCAACAGTCAATACAATACCTACCTTGCTGTGGGTGTACCTGTCCATGGACCAACAGTCAATACAACAATACCTACCTTGCTGTGGGTGGTTGAATCTAAACACGTGGTGTTTGCCCAGGATGACACGAGCTCCAGTTTTCAACACCACAGGTTCAGTAATCTGACGACCGTTGACATAGCACAGAGACCCCTCATAAGGGATGAGGGTTACGTTGCCTGTAAGATGTAATGCAAATATGTCAGTGTTGTGTGGAGGGCAAAAATCAGAAATGGAATAAAGACAAAGGAGAAAATCATTGCAGATAGGTCACACACTGAGCGTGTGAGACATAAGATGGTGCGTGATGGTGGAAATTACTATGTGTTCACATTTATCCTTTGTGAATGAACACTTACAGCATGAATTGGTCTGATCAGTCACATTGGCTACCACCATGGGTTGTAGTTATATGCCTTTTTTGAAGCACAATGTAACAAACTATCGTCTGTCAAGAGGCCAAGTGCCAGTATGTTAGTCTTGAGCATCGAATTTTAAATTAGAAAAGACAGAGTTCTAATTCTAAATCTACCCATGATTCACCCACAGGTGTGGGAGGTCATTGTTTGCCATCTCACGTGGTCACCAGAGTCTCGAATCAGGTCTGTGTTCTTGTCCCGACCTTGCCATACGGCCAAACCATCAAGATATTTATCCCTCTTGTCTTCCTCTTGCTCTCTTCCCATCAAGCTTGCCAGTTGTCACTACATTTTCAAATTTATGTCTCCTCATAACATGTCCAAAGAATCTTGACTGCCTACGTCTAATTTCTTCACTCAATCTCCCTTTTTCATTCGTCTCTTGAAAGACTGTTTCATTGGATTTTCTTGACCATCCATGGTATTCTTTGCATTTTTCTCAAAATCCACAGTTCCACCGCCATTAGATGTTTCTCAGCTTGTCTGTTATTTGTCAATGTTTCACACGCATACAACAATATGGGTTCTATATATTCACTGATAAAGCATGAGGCAGGACTACTGGCCATTGTTTGAGAATATTTCCTGCAGGCTGTGATGACAGCGAAGCTGCTGATACACGATGATCATGGTTTTGGTGACTGAAACTTAAATCTGTTTGGTTTGCACAAAACAATAATTACATGGTTCCTTCGAGAAAAAAACCTTCATCTTCTCTCTCTCTCCATTTACCTCAGTGAAGTTTTGGGGGGAGACGTAAGGATCTTTTATGCACTCTTTCTAATGCTCTTTGTAAGGTGGTATTCATTTCTCCAAGGTTCTTCTTGATACTATCACTCCATCTTTTATATGATCTTCCCCATGCTCTGTATCCATTATATTTCTTCAATATGGCTCTTTGTGGCAGATGGTACCAGTGCATCCTTGTGAGGTGGCCAAATCATTTTATTCTGTTGTTCTTTAATGAAGTGCATGACTGGTTTCAGACCTAGTCATCTTCTAATTTTCTCATTCCGAATTCTATCTCTCACGGTTACTCCCGCAGCTCTTCTTAGGCATCTCATCTCCCTAGTTATGATTTTGAGCTCATTAGTTGCAGTAAGCATCCATATATGACACGCCAGTTGTCCCAGTATCTGTATTGCCTTTGCACAACAAAGCAAAGAAAAGTCTGATTCTGATTACAGAAATTAGACATAGACAATCAACATATAAGGACATGCTATGAGAAGAAAACACAACTGCATTTGTAATGGGACTACATTTACATTATAACCATGAAGTTAGTTAGTTGCATATCCTTTACAGGATGTCGCAGTCAACCCCAACATTAATTGGCTGTTTGTGATATCTTGGCAAGTTTATGTTCAGTAGTTCGCTATTGCTTTCTGAACGATCGGCACTCATACCTTTTTGTAAAAACCAACGCAAGGCAGGTTTGCTTACACCAAGAAAGAACATAAAAATGAATTTGACAATCCTTCAAGAAACAGATAAAAGTAAACTGATGACAAAATTAGAGGTAAACAATCAAGATTTGTGGGCATATTATGAGAAGAAATCAACTTCAAACCTTAGTGACAACTGGCAAACTTAATGGGAAAAAGAGAACAGATGTTTATAGGGGCTATGATCACCAGCGATGCCCGGAATGCCACATGATGATGATGACAATGAGAACTTGACCAGATCTGATGCTAGGTCTCCCCACAACTCACCATCCTTATTCTCAAACTGGCAGTGCTCCTCCAGGATGTTGAATCCACTCAGCTGGACATCATTTGCTTTCTGTGCATCATGTAAACCAACTCTGTCAAAGAATCAAACAGAATATCACGTTTCTAGAGGTCAGCATGGCCGAATGGTCCAAAGCACTCGCTTTTAAACTTCCGGTGTGTTGATGCCGAAGGTAGCAGGTTTAACCCTTCCACAGGTCAGTTGGAACTAAAATGTTGACTTCTCGCCTCATGATATGGGCACATAAATTTCAAGCCATTCAGAAGCTGGAGTGAGTTCGCCTGATGGTGAGGGACACTGGTAATAGGGAAAGCTAATCCATATGCAAAAATCAGTCGAGTGCACAGGAAGAAGTAGCATGTATATGGATTAAGCATGAGTTCAAAGCGAAAGGTGCTTGGAGAAAATATCACGCTTCTGTTTTAACCTCCCTCAATTCCACACTGTAAACATGTGCTGTTTTAGAACTTATTTACACGTAAGTTCTTCTACCAGTTGTGGATATCTATAGATTTACATGTACATTCTTTTACCAGTTGTGGATATCTATAGATTTACATGTACATTCTTCTACCAGTTGTGGATATCTATAGATTTTCATGTACATTCTTCCACTGGTTGTGGATATCTAGAATTTACATGTACATTCTTCTACCAGTTGTGGATATCTAGACATTTACATGTACATTCCTAAACTGGTTGTGGATATCTATAGATTTACATGTACATTCTTCTACCAGTTGTGGATATCTATAGATTTACATGTACATTCTTCTACCAGTTGTGGATATCTATAGATTTGCATGTACATTCTTCTACCAGTTGTGGATATCTATAGATTTGCATGTACATTCTTCTACCAGTTGTGGATATCTATAGATTTGCATGTACATTCTTCTACCAGTTGTGGATATCTAGACATTTACATGTACATCCTTCTACCAGTTGTGGATATCTATACACTTATACGTACATACTTCCACTAGTTGTGGATATCTACAGATTTATATGTACACTAGCTGACCCGGCCCGGCTTCGCCCAGTCCCTGGTGGGGAGCATCTCATTTAATTCATATAAGTAGTCATATAAGTTCTCGTTCCCGTTACCGACTGTCTGTCTGTTTGTCTGTCTGTATGTATGTATGTATGTATGTATGTATGTCTTTCTGTCTGTCTGTCTGTCTGTCTGTCTGACCCGGCCCGGCATCGCCCAACTCCTGGTGTGGAGCATCTCATTTAATTCATATAAGTAGTCATATAAGCTCCCTTTCCCGTTCCCGACTATCTATCTGTCTGTCTGTCTGTCTGTCTGTCTGATCTGGCCCGGCTTCGCCCAGCCCCTGATGGCGAGCATCTCATTTAATTCATATAAGTAGTCATATAAGTTCCCGTTCCCGTCTGTCTGTCTGTCTGTCTGTCTGTCCGTCCCTCCCTCTCTGTCTGTCTGTCTGCCTGCCTGTCTGTCTAATCATTTATTGGTTGCAGTTAGAACAACCTTAGATAAACGAAGACCAACTTACAAAAAGCATTAGAAAGAGCACTTGAAAGATCTTTACATCTTCCCCAACAATTAACTTGGGTAAATGGAGCGGCGGCAGCAGCATCAGCAGAAGAAGGAAAAGGAGGAGTAGACAACTGCAGCGAAAAGGTGGGTCTGTCTATCTATCTGACCCGGCATGGCTTCGCCCAGCTCCTGGCGGGTAGCGTCTCATTAAATTCATACAACAAAAAAAGTAACTTAAAAGAATGTCCTTCCACACACCATCCATTATTTTTAATGAAAACTCTTTCTAATCACCTGCATGACTACAGTAACTTCTTAAGTAAAAAAAGATGAGTTACAATGTTATGCATTGTGCATTATATTTATGAAAACTTTGAAAATGCCTTACAGATTGTATCATTATTTATTATAACTCATATGCCGGTACATAACTATGGACAAAGAGTTTATAAATCTTTGAAAACGATGCCACAATATGACTATAAGTTATACAGAAAAGTTATGCCCCTTGAAATAACTTTTACAGAGTTAGGTCCCCTGAGATTTATGAAATTATAATGAAAAATGAAAAATGAAATAATACTGAGTAAGCAGGCGATTTCACACTAACAAAATATCACAGTTGGCAGCGCTGGAATGAAAGGAAGGCGTGTAGAAAATTTCATCTCAATCGGATGGGCCGTTCGCGAACAAATAAAGGACATACATACATACAGACAGACAGACAGACGGAGATCCTTATTTATATATAAGAAGATTATTCTACCAGTTGTGGATATCTATACATTTACACGCACATTCTTCCACTGGTTGTGGATATCTATAGATTTACATGTACATTCTTCTACCAGTTGTGGATATCTAGACATTTATATGTACATTCATCTACCAGTTGTGGATATACATTCTTCTACCAGTTGTGGATATCTAGACATTTACATATACATTCTTCTACCAGTTGTGGATATCTAGACATTTACACGTACATACTTCCACTAGTTGTGGATATCTACAGATTTATATGTACATTATTCTACCAGTTGTGGATATCTATACATTTACACGTACATTCTTCCACTGGTTGTGGATATCTATAGATTTACATGTACATTCTTCTACCAGTTGTGGATATCTAGACATTTATATGTACATTCATCTACCAGTTGTGGATATACATTCTTCTACCAGTTGTGGATATCTATAGATTTATATGTACATTCTTCTACCAGTTGTGGATATCTATAGATTTACATGTGCATTCTTCTACCAGTTGTGGATATCTATAGATTTACATGTACATTCTTCTACCAGTTGTGGAAATCTATACATTTACACGTACATACTTCCACTAGTTATGGATATCTATACATTTACACGTACATACTTCCACTAGTTGTGGATATCTATAGATTTATATGTACATTCTTCTACCAGTTGTGGATATCTATACATTTACACGTACATACTTCCACTAGTTGTGGATATCTATACATTTACACGTACATTCTTCTACTAGTTGTGTTTTACAAGAACAACACAAGAACTCTGTCGCTGCATGAGATCCACTTGATTCCACAACATCCACTTCACCGTGCAAGATCGACATTATTGCACAATTGAAGAGCTACAACTCTTGTCTTACAGCAGATACTCTACCAACCCTGCAGAATCTCAGCACACCCCCTTTATACCATTTCATCTTGGGAAGGAAATGTGCAAGCTGGACAGATCAATCATTTCATGTATTGTGCAAGTCAAACATTCTTCAGTTTCTTGTGCACAAGAACCACGTACCTGGTGGTGCCTTCCTTGATGTAGTAGAGCAAGCACTCGGACATCAGGGGGTCCTCGTTGAGGTTGACCAGGTGAGGAGACTGAAGGAAGAGAGGCAGATTATGAAATCACATCAACTCTCACATGGAAAAGCAGCTACAGGCAAAGGTAACCTAGTGAATTCTATTTGCCTTGACCTTGAAGGTCTTCATGGTAGAGTAGCCAGGCCATCTGCCCTACACTCAGAAGGTCAAGGGTTAATTTTTGAACTCTTGACATTCAGTTTGCGAGGGCAAATTTTTCTTAGAACGCTGAAGCTACTGTGTTCTTGCTCTGTGTGACACTTTCAGAAGCCAACTAACTGATTTACACACAGAGACCAGGCTAGAGGAAGCTTCAAATGAAAATTTTAAAAGTATGATAGAAATTACAATAACCATGCCATTGTCTTGTAACCTGTCAATATTGTTGTTAAGGATGGCAAGAGTTAAGCAAGTGAAATCATGGTGCAGATGAACACGGTGACGTCATAAGGACAGTTTAAAGATGGCTGGCCCACTTTTTACATGCACCAAAGAGGAGCAGCATTCTGTTATTGGTTTTTAAAAGTTTCAAAATGGCGTGACTTCTGTGGCAGACTGTTCACGAACGGGTTAGGCACACCCAGTAGTGACCCCAGAGAAATCCAAGTACTTTATCGGCGCTGGAGGACTCATACTGAACGCAGTGGTGACTACATTAAAAAATGACACATTTCTTCTTTACTTTTTCAGAATATATTCACCCACACACACACACACAAACATTTAAGATTTAAGTTTAAACCCCCCTCGTAAATCAGTTCTAAAACATGTGTTTTTTACAATGTGAAATTGAGGGAGTTAAAAACAGAAACATGACTTTCTTTTTTTCTCTTAGCGTACACTCAATTTGTACTCAAATTTAGTCTAGTGCAGTTGACTGATTTTTGCACGTAGATTAGCTTTCCTATTACCAGTGGCCCTCGCCACCAGATAAACCCACTTCAACTTTTGAGGTACTTGTAAAGGTGTTCATGTGAAGCCCCCTTGTAGATGGGATCACACCTGCAACAAAGAAGTCGCATCCGCTTGCTGTTTAACCCCTTCTAATTACCTGAGTACTACTATGATCCTAGTTTTGTATTGCGAGGACTCTGTAGAGATCTGGTCAAGGCCATTAGCCTCATGCTCAAAAGCTGAATTCATTTTGTGACTCCAGCAATCGGTTCATGAGTTTTACGTTTTCGGAGACGCCTTTGCTGTCATCACCTGAGCTACTGGAATGTCGTCACCTGAGTGCGACACTTTTAGCATGCAGTTAACTGCCCTGCAGAGAGAAATTGAGATAGATATTGAAGAGGAAAAAAAACATGGCGTAATGAAATCGATCCTTTTGTCTTTTAATCCCCTTTTTAAAAACTCCTTTTAACTGCTTTTATAACTCCCTTTATTTAAAACTAAGAGAGGGTTTCAAATGAAAACCTTAAACATGTGATAGAAATTACAATAGCCTTGCCATTGTCTTGTAACCTGTCAATATTGTTGTTCAGGATGTCAAGAGTGTTTAGCATGTGACATCATGGTGCAGATGAACACGGTGACATCATAAGGAGGGTTAAAGACAGCTGCCCCATTATTTAAACACCATCCATTTTTTTTAATCAGTGAAGGGGTGAAACCTATAGAAATTCATCGGCAAATGAAGGTCCAGTATGGTGATGCATGCCTGTCATTCCAGCAAGTGTATGAGTGAAGTAGGAACTTTAAAATGGTGTGACTTCTGTGACAGACTTTTCAGTCCGATGAAGAGGTACAGCAGGTGGTGCATGAGTGGTTACACTCGTGACTAAGAGAATTATTTTCTACAGGAATCCGAGCACTCTATCAACATTGGAAGACTTGCATTGAACACAGTGGTGACTACATTGAAAAATGATACTTTTTGAGAATATATTCACACACAAAACAAGAAAATAACAAGCAAGGTTTTCATTTGAAGCCCCCTTACATTTGTGTTTATCTGTGTTATAGATGTATGATGGAGTAACATGTTAATGCAAAAACACAAGTCTCCATACAGAATAAATAACCTTATATGACATATCATTATGTACACATACCTTCTTTGGTGAAAAGACACCAATAGTTCCCCCATCCTCCTTTAATGCAACACCCATCTCTGCCAGGACCGCTTCTCTGAAAAACATCACAAAACAGACTGCATGTTTACAACGGAAATAATTGGGAAACTCTTCGAGGCCACTAAGACAGTTCATAAATAAACACACACAATATTACCTGGCACCAATAGAAGTGAGAAGAAGGAAGCAGAGACCAGAGGACGCACCAGACAACATAAAATTTGAAAGCTATGGTTACCAACCATGATTCAAGCCCGTCACCTCCAAACGATGATGACGCCTCACTGCAGGAACGTATGTACTTCGACGCATGACCAACTAGACACTCCTAAAAAGGTGTCTTCATTAGCCAGGTCTATCATGCACATGAACCTACAACTATGGAATACAGAATTTGTATCTAACCATTGAGATAGCACCATAGGTCTCAGAATTTTACATTAAACCAGCATACGTCAAATAACAAACATACAAACACAACGGACCGTAAAGCTGTGACTAGTATATTCATAAACATTTAAAGAAGAGAAATGATTGGCTGGTTCCAGTTGATAATGTGTCAAAGTGCACTTGTTCCTGCAGCGATGCGCCATCATCGTTTGGAGGTGACGAGTTTGAATCCCGGTCAATAACTATAGCTTTCAAATTTTATGTTGTCAGGTGCGTCCTCTGGTCTCTGCTTCCTTCTTCTCACTTCTATGGGCGGCGGGCAATACTCTGTGTGTTTATTTGTGAACTGCATGTTTACAAGCACTTTCAAGTCCTGCCCATCTTACAATGAACATAAACACATCTGGCATCTTTGCTGCACCAAAAACTGTGCTAGCATTTTACGAACTTGAAACTACCAATTTTGTTAGAGGTATTAACAAGGAGGTCTATGTGTGAAGAATGAAAAAGAAAAAAAAGTTAAGGAGGTCTGCGTGTGAAAGATGAAGAAGAAGAAAGTTAGAGGCATGCCCTTTTAAAGATGTCGCAAAAAACCCCAGCATTTTTTGAGTGCAACTGTCTAGGCACTTTTACATTCAGTAGTTTGCCATTCTGTGGAAATGTGGTTTCTGAGGAAAATGCAAAGAATACCATGGACAGACAGAAAAGCTAATGAGCAAGTCCTACAAGAAACAAATGAAAACCGTAAGCTGATTAGAGAAATTAGACGTAGACAGTCACAAGTTTTTGGTCACGTTATGAGAAGAAATAAATTGGAGAACTTGGTGACAACTGGCAAGATTGAGGGGAAGAGAACAAAGGGAAGACAGAGAAGTAAATACCTGAATAGCTTGACCATGTGGCATGGTCAAGACAAGAACACTGAACTGATCCACGATTCTGGTGATTGAGTGAAATGGTGAATCATGACCGCCCATGCTTACCTGTATGGCACATGATGGATGGAGTTTGCCATTACTACAGGTAAATATCATCCCAGTTCAGACACAGCTTTCTTTAAAGACATTCACGTGGATGTCTGAGTGTGAATGAAAGAGGAGGATGGGGAGGGGGAAGAAGAAGAAGAGGAAAAAATGAGGAAGAGGCAGCAGCAATGCAGGTAAATATCATCCTAGTTCAGATAGAGCTTTTGTTAGAGACATTCATGTGAGTGTCTGAGAGTGAATGAAGGAGAAGGATTAGATGGGGAGGAAGAGGCAGAAGAAGAGGAGGAACAAGAGGAGGAGAAGTAGGAAGAAGCAGCAGCAGCACAGGTAAATACCTGCATATAAAGTTAACAGCATGTTCTAAAGAGAACTTTCCAATTAACCCCAGTATTTAATGTCTAGGCAATTTTAGATCAGTAGTTTTGGCATTGCTGTTTTGAATGGCCAACGTTTCATACCATCTAAATCAATGCAAAGCTGTGTGCTTCCAAATCACAGAGGGCTGATTGCGAATCTTTGAATTGGTCTGCCGGGAAATTATTAAAAGTAGTTTCATTATTCCCTAAGCCACAGTGTCAGTTATCTATAATTGAGCGGATAAATACATCTGGGGTTTAAGGGATGTTGACAGACATGACCACACCTGTCAGTTTCCCATAATAAGGCCTTGGTTGTGCAGGGCTGGATGGTATACCTGCGACTAAGGGCGTGTAGAATACCTGCAGACAAAGGGTGAGTGATATACCTGCAGACAAAGGGTGAGTGATATACCTGCAGACAAAGGGTGAGTGATATACCTGCAGACTAAGGGTGAGTGATATACCTGCAGACTAAGGGTGAGTGATATACCTGTAGACAAAGGGTGAGTGGTATACCTGCAGACAAAGGGTGAGTGATATACCTGCAGACTAAGGGTGAGTGATATACCTGCAGACTAAGGGTGAGCAGTAAACCTGCAGACAAAGGGTGAGTGATACACCTGCAGACAAAGGGTGAGTGATATACCTGCAGACTAAGGGTGAGCAGTGTACCTGAAGACTAAGGGTGAGTGGTATGCCTGAAGACTAAGGATAAGTGGTATAGCTGCAGACAAAGGATGAGTGATATACCTGCAGACAAAGGGTGAGTGATATACCTGCAGACTAAGGGTGAGCAGTGTACCTGAAGACTAAGGGTAAGTAGTATAGCTGCAGACTAAGGGTGAGCAGTATACCTGCAGACAGGGTGAGTGTATACCTGCAAACTAAAGGTGAGTGGTATACCAGCAGACTAAGGGTGACTGGTATACCAGCAGACTAAGGGTGAGTGGTATACCTTTAGACTAAGGGTGAGTGGTATACCTGCAGACTAAGGGTGAGCGGTATACCTGCAGACTAAGGGTGAGTAGTATATCTGCAAACTAAAGCTGAGTGGTATACCTGCAGACTAAGGGTGAATGGTATACCTGCAGTCTACAGGGAAGTGGTATACCTGCAGATTAAGGGTGACTGGTATACCAGCAGACTAAGTGTGAGTGGTATACCAGCAGTCTACAGGAAAGTGGTATACTTCCAGTCTACAGGGAGGTGGTATACCTGCAGACTAAGGGTGAGTGGTATACCAGCAGTCTACAGGGAAGTGGTATACCTGCAGAATAAGGATGACTGGTATACCAGCAGACTAAGGGTGAGTGATATACCAACAGTCTACAGGGAAGTGGTATACCTGCAGACTAAGGGTGAGTGGTATACCTGCAGACTAAGGGTGAGTGGTATACCAGCAGTCTACAGGGAAGTGGTATACCTGCAGACTAAGGGTGAGTGGTATACCAGCAGACTAAGGGTGAGTGGTATACCAGCAGTCTACAGGGAAGTGATATACCTGCAGACTAAGGGTGAGTGGTATACCAGCAGTCTACAGGGAAGTGGTATACCTGCAGACTAAGGATGACTGGTATACCAGCAGACTAAGGGTGAGTGGTATACCAGCAGTCTACAGGGAAGTGATATACCTGCAGACTAAGGGTGAGTGGTATACCAGCAGTCTACAGGGAAGTGGTATACCTGCAGACTAAGGGTGAATGGTATACCTGCAGTCTACAGGGAAGTGGTATACCTGCAGATTAAGGGTGACTGGTATACCAGCAGACTAAGTGTGAGTGGTATACCAGCAGTCTACAGGGAAGTGGTATACTTGCAGTCTACAAGGAGGTGGTATACCTGCAGACTAAGGGTGAGTGGTATACCAGCAGTCTACAGGGAAGTGGTATACCTGCAGAATAAGGATGACTGGTATACCAGCAGACTAAGGGTGAGTGATATACCAACAGTCTACAGGGAAGTGATATACCAACAGTCTACAGGGAAGTGGTATACCAGCAGACTAAGGGTGAGTATATACCAACAGTCTACAGGGAAGTGATATACCAACAGTCTACAGGGAAGTGGTATACCTGCAGACTAAGGGTGAGTGGTATACCTGCAGACTAAGGGTGAGTGGTATACCTGCAGTCTACAGGGAAGTGGTATAACTGCAGACTAAGGATGACTGGTATACCAGCAGACTAAGGGTGAGTGGTATACCAGCAGTCTACAGGGAAGTGATATACCTGCAGACTAAGGGTGAGTGGTATACCAGCAGTCTACAGGGAAGTGGTATACCTGCAGACTAAGGGTGAGTGGTATACCTGCAGACTAAGGGTAAGTGGTATACCAGCAGTCTATAGGGAAGTGGTATACCAGCAGATTAAGGGTGAGTGGTATACCAGCAGACTAAGGGTGAGTGGTATACCAGCAGACTAAGGGTGAGTGGTATACCAGCAGTCTACAGGGAAGTGATATACCTGCAGACTAAGGGTGAGTGGTATACCAGCAGTCTACAGGGAAGTGATATACCTGCAGACTAAGGGTGAGTGGTATACCTGCTGACTTTAGGGTGTAGTAGTATACCTGCAGAATGAAGGGTCAATGTTATACAGACAAACCTTTAACCCTTTACAGGGCAGAGCGGCCGTTAGCGGCCGATCGCTTAAACGAGCGGATCGGCCGATTACGTCCGATACTATTATGCATTGTAAAAATGCGATCTCTCGGCTTTCCGACACTTCCGACGGCTACTTTCGCTTTCGCCAATAGCTTGACAACGTGGCCGCCATTTGTAAACGCGCTACTATGAATCTGAATGGACTTTTACGGACTTTTTTTGATAGTTTTCGGGATTTTTACGCTGTTTTTCAAAATGGATTTCGGCGATTCTTCAAGTGATAGCCGAGATTTCGCTAGGTTCAATTTAAATGACATTAAAGGGCACGAAGTTGACTATTAATCGGAGCTAGATATCAGTGCAAAGCGTTACTTTGCATTAGCAGTCTGAGTCGGACTTTAAAGAAAGTGATTATGATTCTGAAAATGTGTTTGTAAATTGCCGTATAGATGACGGAAAATCACAAACAACATGCTGTATTTCGTAAATATTTGTGTTCATATATGGATTACCAACAACAATCACGTGAGTAACATATTCTGCATGCTTTTCCCTTCATTGTGTTGTTTATTTAACTAAAATCGGTTGACTAACACCTTATTTGTGATGTTTTTACTAACGCGACCCGAAATTTTACCAAACCTGAAAAAATCTTGCCCGTTCAGGGCTAAAAAACAGACAAGCTTCTGCCCTGTAAAGGGTTAATGAATTTAACAAGGAATTCATATTAGACCAAACTTTAGAATGCTGTACCTTTCTTTCCTGATAGACTCAGTCTTGCGAAGTTTCTCCTCCCAGGAAAGGTTGAGCTCTGCGATGAGTTTCTCTGATTCTTTCAGTCGCTCTAAAGCATCATCCCCACTGTCCAGAGTCACAGACTCCTTCCGTGACCTGGATCTTCCCCTCTGCTCCAGGAATTCCAACATGCTTTGTCCTGGGCAAGAATGTGTCAACATAATTCAATAACAACACCAGCACACAATTACATTCATTTATTCATTCAGTAGCATGTCCTTTGCAGAACCTCGATCCCATAACAACCTTCCAGATTCATGGTTGTTAGGGTTTCTTGGCAAGTTTTGCAGAAGGCAGCTTGCGGTTGCATTCCTTCTGAGCAGTGACTATACTAGTCGGTGGCCATAGCCATTGTCTCGACTGATGAGATCATCAGCCTATTGCTGCAGAGTGCAGACAATAACCAACAATAATCTGTCGGCTGCTCTCACACTCCATCCACCACCTGCTTCCATGGCTTCACGTAACCTTGATGGGGTGGGGGAGGGGGTGGCTAAACAGGTACTCCATCTTGCCCAAGGGTTTAACAGAGGAATTGAGGCGTCTTACATCTCCTTTGATAGTGGATACCCCTACAAACAAAGGAAAGTAAACATTTTGAGACAAGCAACCTTTCTATAGCGAGTGTCTGTGGTGAAGTGTTCTACCTCGTTCTCCTAAAGCCGTGGGTTTGTTACCAGACTCGCCATTTGGTTCACAGTTTTCTGAGAGACCCCTGGTAGTCATCACTGGAGCTACAGAGTTTGTACACTCTGTGACACATTCGTCAGACCACTTTTCAGGAAGAGACCAAGCTATGTCAAATTATTTTTTTTTTGCTCGCTCGCTTTCAACTCAAGCATACTCCATACACACTACTATTAGCTTTCCCTTTTAACAGTGTCATTAGCTATTAGGCAAACCCACTCCGACTTCAGAGGTACTTTTAATTTACGTCCCCAAGTCAAGGACGATAGGTCAACATTTTAGTCCAACTGTCTGGTGTAGGGGTTGAACCCCTTACCTCGGCATCAGCACACCGGATGTTTAAGAACCTACATTCTTATCCATTCAGCCACGCTGACCTACAGCATGTGGAATAAACCCGGTGTGATTAAGTTGATCCTCTCAAATTTAACCCCTTTTCTTTAATCTTTTCTATGACAATGTCAACCATAGACCATTTCACAATTTATTATAATTTTTTTGGGCGCTCGCTAGCTTTGAACTCAAGCGTAGTCCATACATATTATTCTATAGTAGTGATGGACTGGATTTTGCGTGTGAGGTAGCTTTCCCTATTAAAGTGTCACCTCGCCATCAGGCAAACCCACTCCGACTTCAGGGGTACTTTGTGATTTACATCCCCAAGTCAAGGACGACAGGTCAATATTTTAGTCCAGCTGTCTGGTGTAGAGGTTGAACCGCTTGCCTCAGCATCAGCACACCGGATTTTTAAGAACACGCATTCTTATCCATTTGACCTGCATTTCACAATTAAAGAAGAAAGCTGAGGTGATTACAGTTGAACGTTGCAGAAAGCATTCTTAGAATACTGAATGTGAGAGTCGAACATCCTTCGAAACACCTAGGGAAGTTAACCCAGTCAACAAATGCCAGCAGAAGTAAAATGTGTCGGCCGAAAGATGCAAATATCGCAGCTCTGTTGTAAACAGGTACAACACAACTAAGTCCGAAAAAACACTCTGGATGAACGCAGAAGAAGAATACTGTTGATTAAGAAGAAGAAAGATACTGATATTCTTTCTAGTCAACATCAACTGAATTGCATTACACTGTTTGGTCAAGCCTGTGGCTCAGTACATTTGACTTTGACAAGCATTTTTTGTTCAGGTTTGCTTTCACTAGCCTTTGACTGTCCCCAGTCTACCTCCAAGGCAGCAGGTTTGTGTCTCGCTTCATCTGGTCCACTCCAACTACCTCCTAGTTCAATGCTCATTGGTGCGAACACTCCAACTACCTCCAAGTCCAATGCCCTCATTGGTGCGTTCACTCCAACTACCTCCTAGTCCAATGTACTCATTGGTGCATCCACTCCAACTACCTCCTAGTCCAATGTACTCATTGGTGCATCCACTCCAACTACCTCCTATTCCAATGTACTCATTAGTGCATCCACTCCAATTACCTCCTATTCCAATGTACTCATTGGTGCATCCACTCCAACTACCTCCTAGTCCAATATCCTAATTGGTGCGAACACTCCAACTACCTCCTAGTGCGATGCCCTCATTGGTGCGTCCACTCCAACTACCTCCTAGTCCAATGTCCTCATTGGTGCGTACACTCCAACTACCTCCTAGTCCAATGTCCTCATTGGTGCATCCACTCCAACTACCTTCTAGTCCAATGCCCTCATTGGTAGTCTGCTCCTATTTCCTACCTCAAAGTCTTCAAACTCCTTCAATCTCAAAACTCGATGAGCTTCCCATTAATAAAGATGTACTTTCTCATAACTCAATGCCACTATCATCACTACATTCCAACAATCTCCTAATCCAATGTCTTCACTGATCAGTCCATTGCTATTATATCCTAGTCCAAAGCCTGTCAGTCCACTACTACCCTCCTCGCCAAATTCCCTCACAGGTCAGTCTGCTCCCTCCTATTTCCTACCTCAAAGTCATCACTGGTCAGTTGACTCCAACAATCTCTGAACTCAAGGCCACCACCAACACTACATTCAAGCCACCTCTTACCTTAATGACATAATGATCACTACATCCATCTATCCAACATTCTAACTCATTGCCCTGTCTGGTCAGTTCACTCCAACAATCTCTGAACTCAAGGCCACCACCAACATTCTAACTCACTGCCCTGACTGGTCAGTTCACTCCAACAATCTCTGAACTCAAGGCCACCACCAACACTACATTCAAACCATCTCCTACCTTAATGACGTCATGATCACTACATCCATCTATCCAACATCCTAACTCACTGCCCTGTCTGGTCAGTTCACTCCAACAATCTCTGAACTCAAGGCCACCACCAACACTACATTCAAACCATCTCCTACCTTAATGACATCATGATCACTACATCCATCTATCCAACATCCTAACTCACTGCCCTGTCTGGTCAGTTCACTCCAACAATCTCTGAACTCAAGGCCACCACCAACACTACATTCAAACCATCTCCTACCTTAATGACATCATGATCACTACATCCATCTATCCAACATCCTAACTCACTGCCCTGTCTGGTCAGTTCACTCCAACAATCTCTGAACTCAAGGCCACCACCAACACTACATTCAAACCATCTCCTACCTTAATGACGTCATGATCACTACATCCATCTATCCAACATCCTAACTCACTGCCCTGTCTGGTCAGTTCACTCCAACAATCTCTGAACTCAAGGCCACCACCAACACTACATTCAAACCATCTCCTACCTTAATGACGTCATGATCACTACATCCATCTATCCAACATCCTAACTCACTGCCCTGTCTGGTCAGTTCACTCCAACAATCTCTGAACTCAAGGCCACCACCAACACTACATTCAAACCATCTCCTACCTTAATGACATCATGATCACTACATCCATCTATCCAACATCCTAACTCACTGCCCTGTCTGGTCAGTTCACTACAACAATCTCTGAACTCAAGGCCACCACCAACACTACATTCAAACCATCTCCTACCTTAATGACATGATGATCACTACAGCCATCTATCCAACATTCTAACTCACTGCCCTGTCTGGTCAGCTGACTCCAACAATCTCTTAACTCAAGGCCACCACCAACACAACATTCAAAC
Organism: Cepaea nemoralis; assembly: GCA_014155875.1. Classification (NCBI taxonomy): domain Eukaryota; kingdom Metazoa; phylum Mollusca; class Gastropoda; order Stylommatophora; family Helicidae; genus Cepaea; species Cepaea nemoralis. Next base: position 132,475 of record JACEFZ010017451.1, on the reverse strand, counting down.
CATCTCCTACCTTAATGACATCATGATCACTACACCCATCTATCCAACATCCTAACTCACTGCCCTGTCTGGTCAGTTGACTCCAACAATCTCTGAACTCAAGGCCACCACCAACATTCTAACTCACTGCCCTGTCTGGTCAGTTCACTCCAACAATCTCTGAACTCAAGGCCACCACCAACACTACATTCAAACCATCTCCTACCTTAATGACATCATGATCACTACACCCATCTATCCAACATCCTAACTCACTGCCCTGTCTGGTCAGTTGACTCCAACAATCTCTGAACTCAAGGCCACCACCAACATTCTAACTCACTGCCCTGTCTCGTCAGTTCACTCCAACAATCTCTGAACTCTAGGCCACCACCAACATCCTAACTCACTGCCCTGTCTCGTCAGTTCACTCCAACAATCTCTGAACTCTAGGCCACCACCAACATCCTATCTCACTGGCCTGTCTCGTCAGTTCACTCCAACAATCTCTGAACTCTAGGCCACCACCAACATCCTAACTCACTGTCCTGACTGGTCAGTTCACACCTACCTTCTCCTAGCTCAATGCCCTCACTGGTCAGTATCTCCTTCAGCCTGGCCACCTCTTCCTTCAGCTCCCTGATGAGTTTAGCATTAGGATCTTCATTCACCACGGCCTTGCACATGATCTGTTTGGCTCGGTCAGCATATCTGAGGAGTACACATTTGAAACATTACACGACCCAGTTTCATGCTTTGAAGGGAGGTCTCTGCAAGAAGAGGTCTGTGCTAGGGGAGGTCTGTGCTAGGGGATGTCTGTGCTAGGGGATGTCTGTGCTAGGGGAGGTCTGTGCTATGGGAGGTCTGTACTCATGTATGTCTGTGCTAGTGGATGTCTGTGCTAGAGGAGGTCTGTACTAGCGGAGGTCTGCGCTAGGGGAGGACAGTCCTAGGAGAAGTTTGTGCTGGGGGGATCTGTGCTAAGGGAAGTCTGTACTAGAGAAGGTCTGTAATAGGGGAGGTCTGCACTAGGAGAGGTCTGTGCTAGGAGAGATCTGTGTCAGGGGAGATCTGTGTCAATGGAGTTGTACATTTGACACAAGTGTGAAAATTGAATATACCTTAGATATATGGCACATCCCATATTTTCACACCACTTGGTATGATGAGTGATGTGATAAAAATCATACTGGCTGCCTTTATGTCCCAGATAATTCCTGGTACCCATTTTTGGTAGGTCAAACTGGCAGCTCAGGAAGTGAAACACAAATTTGCACCTCAAAGGGGACTTAACCACATGACCACCGGACCAACAGGTAAGGATCCTAGCCATTGCCTTATCGCCGATTCCAGTAACCTTGAAAGACAATTTAATCCTGGTGATTATAGCATACTCTAGATAAATTATACTGCACATAATTTAACGCTGGCTAGTATAGCATAACCAAGAGATATTATACAGCACATAATTTAAAGCTGGCTAGTATAGCATAACCAAGAGATATTATACAGCATATAATTTAATGCTGGCTAGTATACCAAGAGGAAGACCGAGAGGAAAATACCTGGTTAGCTTGGCCACATGGCATGGACGAGACAGGAACACTGAGCTGATCCATGACACTGGTGACCGAGTTAAATGGCGAGTCATGACTGCCCACGCTTTCCGGCATGGCACATGATTGATTGATTGATTGAGTATAACATATCCAGGAGATATTATACAGCACATAATTTAATACTGGCTGTGTCAGGATATGGGAGCATTATTATAAAGATGGCGACATCCAACAATTCTAGTGCCACAATACTCAATGTCGTAAAAGAACAGAAATGTCCTGACAAATATGAGAACCCACTTACTGACAAGCTGTGTGTATCCTGTTTTCCTGCACGGATGCAAATTCTGGGAAATTAGTACACGAAATGATAAAGAAACTAGAAGCAGTGGAGATGTAGGATTTTTGTTTGCGAACCACAGTCGAGAATATGCACAGACAGGAAAACAAATGATGATGATGTATTGAGCGCCGCAGGTGTGACAAGATCACTCACCAAAACCATCAGGAAAGGGCAAACTGAAGTCTCTGAGGGCACTTGGAAAGTAAAGCTGGTGATGGCATTGAGCTAGCAGAAGGTAGAAGTGAACTGAACAGTGAAGGCTTTGAGGTAGGAAGAGGTGAAATGCACCTTAAGTGGGGAAATACTCCCCAAGAGAGGCGGAGGAAGACGGATAAAGCTGGATGTGAACAGCTGAGACAGTGGGCCAACAAACAAAGGTATAAGCAACACCAACATATCCAACAGCAGGGAGGAATGGAGAGTCGTGACCACTCATGTGTGCTTCGGGCTTCATGTGTCTTTTATCTGGATGACCAAGAAGAACTATGCTGCACACAACTGAATACTAGTTGTGTCAGCATTTCTGAGATAGACTATTATGAAAGTCTGCTGACTGCTCTATTTGATGTCCATTGGGATGTCCTGTTGTAATGGAATGTCCTGTTGTATTTGAATGTCAATTTGTAATTGAATGTCCTGGTGTGTTGCAATTTCCAGGTGTGTTGGAATGTCCTAGTGTATTGAAATGCCCAGGTGTGTTGGAATGTCCTGATATATTGGAATGCCCTGATATATTGGAATGCGCTGTTGATTAAAATGTCCTATGTATTGTAATGCCCTGTTGCATTGCCCGTCCTGGTATTCATTCACAAATAAATCAACAATTTGTCAGGAAGAGGGCAAGGAGGAGGGCAAGAGGAAGACTACAGGAAGCTGTTCAGGAACAAGACGAAAGAAGAAATAGGAGGAAAAGAACAAGAAAGAAACTATAAAGGAATTAGAGAAGAAAATAGGGTAATGATGAAGAGTGCTGATTGAGGTTTGATCTAACCTGTGAGGTGATGCTAAGAAATGTCTTCCCACAATGCATTGTATGGGAGATATGTGATGTGTGTTGTTGGTTCTAAGGAATATCTGGGCTATGTGTGATGTGTGTTGTTGGTTCTAAGATCTACTCTGTGCGTTTTTGGTTATAAGGGAGATCTGTATTGGTTCTGAGGGAGATCTGGGTTATGGGTGATGTGTGTTGATGGTCCTAAGGGAGATCTGTGCTGTTTGTGATGTGTGTTGATGGTTCTAAGGGAGATCTGTGCTGTCTGTGATGTGTGTTGTTTGTTCTAAGGGAGATCTGGACTTGGTGTTATGTGTGTTGTTGGTTCTAAGAGAGATCTGTACTGTGTGTTGTTGGTTCTAAGGAAGATTTTTTCTGTATGTTGTGGTTCTAATGGAGATCTGTGCTATGTATTGTTGGTTCTAAGAGAGATATGGGCTGTGTGCGATGTGTGTTGTTGGTTCTAAGGAAGATCTGTGCTGTGTGTTGTTGGTACTAAGAGAGATCTGTGTTGTGTCAGATGTGTGCTTTGTGTGATGTGTGTTGTTGGTTCTAAGAGAGATCTGTGCTAGGCGAGGTCTGTATATTACGGGTGGTCTCTGCTATAGGTTATGTGCTAGGGGAAATGTCTGTATACTAGGGGAGGTCAGGAATACTTGGGGAGGTCTGTATACTAAGGGAGGTCTGTATTTTATGGGTGGTCTGTACTAGAGGCTAGGGGAGAGGTCTGTACAAGGGGAGATCTGTGCTAGGGGGAAGATCTGTGCTAGGGGGAAGATCTGTGCTAGGGGGAAGGTATGTGCTAGTGATGGTCCATGCTAGAAGAAATATGTGCTAGGTGATGTCTGTACAAGGAGAAATATGTGCTAGGGGAGGTCTGTGCTAGGAGAAATATGTGCTAGGAGAGATCTTTTCTAGGAAATGTCTCCACCAATGATGGTGTATGCTAGGCTCCAGTGTAAAACTGAATTAAGTAAATCAATATTCAACGCTGGGAAAATAACCTCCACGCAGTGGCTGGTGTAAACAAGTTTACGAGATGATCAATATTTCCGTCTCATAATCCCTTGGCTCCCAGAATATGCATATTCCTCTCTCTGTTTCATTCCATTTTTTTCTGCCTTCTTCCACATCTCTAACATATTCAATTATCTCTCATTCTATATCTCTCCAACTCCTACAACCTCTCTAACCCATTCATACCTCTCTCATGCCAACTCTCTCCAACTCCTATTTCTCTAACATATATCTTGGACTCTCCCATTCCATCTCTCTCTGCCTCCTTCTACCTCTCTAATCCATTCCTACCTCTCTCATTCCATCTCTCTCTGCCTCCTCCTATCTCTCTAATCCATTGCTACCTCTCTCATTCCATCTTTCTCCACCACTTCCTATCTCTCTAACCCATTCCTACCTCTCACATTCCATCTCTCTCCAAGTCCTTCTATCTCTCTAACCCATTCCTACCTCTCTCATGCCATCTTTCTCTGACTCCAATCTCTCTAACATATTTTACAGATGCTCTCATTCCATCTCTCTCTGATTCCTATCTCTTTAACTCATTCCTACCTCTCTCTCATTCCATCTCTCTCTGATGCCTTCTATCTCTCTAACATATTTTTCAATCTCTATCATTCTATCTATCTCTTACTCCTTCCATCTCTCCAACATATTTCTCAGTCTTTCTCATTCCATCTCTCTCTACCTCCTTCTATCTCTCTAACATGTTCCTATCTCTCTCATTCCATTTCTCTCTGACTCCTTCTATCTCTCTAACAAATTTCTCAGACTCTCATTTCATCTCTCTCCAACATCTTCTATCTCTCTAACCCATTCCTACTTCTCTCATTATCTCTCTCTCCGACTCCTGTCTCTCTAACATATTTCTCAGATGCTCTCATCCTATGTATATCCGACTCCTTCTTTCTCTCTAACTTTTCCCGAATTCTCGAATTCCCCACCGGTTGAGAAACACTGTTCTAACATATTCAGGCATACATATTCACTGCATTATTTATCTTACAAAAATGTTACAATGTTGATATGCTTTGGTATTTTTAACAAAGCTACAAAGCATTTAAATTGTGCGTGCGTGCGTGCGTGTGTGTGTGTGCGCGAGAGGGGGAGAGTGAACATTTCTTGTGTGTAAGAGATAGAGATAGAGAGAGAGAAAAGACAGAGACTGTGTGAGAAGTGTGTGTGTGTGTCTGTGTGTGTGTGTGTGTGTGTGAGAGAGAGAGAGAGAGAGAGAGAGAGAGAGAGAGAGAGAGAGAGAGAGAGAGAGAGAGAGAGAGAGAGAGAGAGAGAGAGAGAGAGAGAGAGAGAGAGAGAGAAAGAGAGCAAATCAGTCTCAGGTAATTTCCACTTCAGGATCACAGAATAAAATAGTTGGATGATTCAGAGAATACATAAGTGTCAGTACAAGTGTGAGGTGAAGAATAGGCGCTGGCACCTTTCAGGCCACGCACTGAGCAAACTCTGGAATAGTATAACTAGAACAGCTGTAGTCTGGAACCCACAAGTCAAAAGAAATAGGGGTAGACCTAACAATTCATGGAGAAGAGAAGTAGACACAGAAATGAACAATAAGGGAAGGACATGGGCACAGCTGCATGGGATATCTGCATATAGGAGGACTTGGGGTGATTTGGTTGAGGTTCTACGCCCCAATGGGAGAAAGATGGCAAAAGAAGAAGAGTGTAAAGAGCACTTTTCCACTCTTTAACTCTTTAGGTGCACTGGCCATATAGTTCTAGTCCTACACTTGTAGAGACCAACCAGCACTCCATGGAAGGTGTGATCAATGTTGTGCCTGCCCCCTTTACTTTTCACAACAACTCTTAGTTAAAAGTTAGTTGCATTTCCTTTGCAGGACATCATAGTCAAACCCGACATTTTTTGGCTGTTTGTGATTTCTTGGCAAGTTTACGTTCAGTAGTCTGCCACTGCTTTCTGAATGGCCAACACTTATATCACTGTATGAAAAGCCAACACAATGCTTCCAAATCGCCTGCAGCTGTGTTTTGGATGTGGCATATGGGATTACGAATTATGTCCGCAACCCCTTCACCATAGAGCTGGCTTTCCTAGTACCCTTCTTAGAATGGGTCACCCTAGGAGTCCGGTTCCATTTGCTTTTATTTCTGCCTTGAGAGGGATTTGAACACATGACCTCTGGTCCAGCAGGCAATGGGGCTAGCCACATCTAGTTTGAGTTCTGTTGGACGTTAAGATCTGTGGAATGTCAGTGTTTTCTTCTTCTTCTTCTTCTTCTTCTTCTTCTTCTTCTTCTTCTTCTTCTTCATCCATGAAAGGCGGCTCTGTGGCAAAGAGGTTACGAATGCCTTGCGGTGGTATTTTCATACAACGATATGAGTGCTGGTCGTTCACAAAGCAATGGCAAACTACTGAACGTAAACTTTCCTAGAAATCACAAACAGCCAACACATGCTGGGGTTGACTGTGATGCCTTGTAAAGGATATGCAACTAATTTTATTTTCCATCCATGATATTCTGAGGACTGTTCTGTAAAATTAATTTAACAATCTTTAGACTCTGCACAGGACAGAAACAAGGTGAAATACCACTAGTCTGATCAACTAAAGACAGAAGATACTGATGAATGTAACTGTAGGACAGGTACAATGACAGCAAACCCTTTGCTGCAGGAATGTCCAACATACATAAAACAGAGAAAATTATTTTGCCCTACACCCGCTCCATTTGAGGACAAACTCTATGGGGATGTTAACAAGCTTAAGTTGCCTGCTGTTTTCCTTGCATTCATTCATATTGATGTCTGACAGTGAACAAAGAAGAAGTTCAAAAGCCCCAATTTTCTTCTGTAATGATTGAAATATGGTCAGGTCTCAACTCTGTATGTTGCCATAGGAAAGATGTGCTCCTCAGTAATTCCAGTGTAATTTGTCAGCTGGTGTTATGTTACAGGGTCTTATTACACAAGAGGATCAGGGACTGGGAGAGAACGTACAGGTCTGTGTCGCTCGGTGCAGCACATGATGGTGGTTGTCAACTATGGCATTGATTTCTTTCTGAAGCAAGTACATGAAGCAATGATCAACTGTCATGATACAGCTCAATGGCCGTGAGTGGAATTGCCACATCTGAGACGCTGACAGAGTGAGAAATCAATGTCCTGGTGCTAGATCTGCACGTCTTCCTGACACAATCAATATTCACTGATACCGCATTCCATAATCTAACTATGAATGGCTGCAAGGGGAGACAGGAGGCAGGGGTGGGATAGAACAGAGAGGGAACGGGGAAGTTGAGAGTGGAACAGAGGGAAGCAGACAGGAAGCAGAGAGAGGATGAAAGGGAGGCAAGCAGAGAGACAGAGATGGGGCAGAGAAAGGCTGAGAGGGGACAGAATAAGCAGAGAGGGGCTATGACACGAAGAGATAGGGGCAGAGAGAGAAAAAGAGAGGCAGAGAGAAGGACAGAGAGATAGAAAGTGAGAGGTACAAAAAGGAAGAGAAAAGGGCAAACAGAGAAAAGCACAGAGAGACTAGAGCACCATACGGGATGCCATAGAACAGGGGTCACCAAATTACGGCCCGCCGACGTTACTCGAACTTGCTTGATATAACGTATGGATCATGAGACGTTGTGATACAATTTAAATGTAAATATTATGTTTAGAACAATAGGAGATCTTCACACGTTTGGATAACTCCTAAAGGCTATCTGTCTTAAATTTACTATTTTCAATTATAAATTATTGTATCTAGATTTTCTTGTTTATTGTAATGTTTGCTTATTTCGCGCCATCCCAAGTTCTTCCCCGGCTCGTGGTAGCGCCGCCTAAGCTCTGATGTTACCATGGTTTCCATGGCAACACATACACACATGCATCTTTCCCTCCCCAAGATGCGCCTGGCTGTCAACACATGTCCGATGCTCCAGAAATATTTACTTCTGTTTGCCAGTCATCCATTTTATAGGTATGTAACCATGATTTCTTTGTTTGACAGTGATAGGTAAGTGAACTACAAGTGTGAATAGAGGAAATAAAGTAGCAAACATAACATAAAAATGCCATAGAAGCCTCTCCTTATTACGAAAATATTATCTCCGACTCAGAAGAATTCCCCAGTCATGGTGTTAATCGAGCTGGTCTCTAGGCGTGTTTTTCAACCTTTCTGCTGGAGCAGATCCTTAAGCAAATGTTTACATTGCTCAAGGAACTCCGTGCGATGATCCAGGTGTCTGTCCTACTTTATGTAATAAACCAGATGGGCAGAAATATTGCATTTAGGCGATTTCGGTCTATTTCGGCAAAACAAGCTCCGAATCAAAATATATGTTTTCCTCACTGAAAAAGATTGAGCTGATCCACAGCTGTCAAAGTTGTCATTTTTGATCTACATCCCATCCCATAGGAATTAACTGAATTGAACACTTCAGGGTAAGGATAACCTGTAATCTCTACAGAATCATTAAAGAATTTCATAGAAAGCTGTCATTATTTGAAGCACAACTAGAAGGAGAAAACATTTCTCATTTTCATTGTTTCAAAGAGTTTTACGCTACAATAGCTGAAGATGTCAACCTCGATTTTCCGAAAAAAAAAAAAAAAAAAATTATTCGTGAATTCAAGAAGCATGTTTTGGGGAGATTTTCAGATCTTAACAGAATTTAGAGTGATATTCTTCGGTTCCAGAATCCCTTTGATTGTAACCTTGATGATGTGCCAGATGAACTACAGTTGGAGCTCATTGATTTGCAAGCAAATGACTTGTTGAAAGAGAAGCACAGAGAAGGAAAACTTATTGAATTGTACCACTGCTTCGATACTATTATGCATTGTAAAAACGCGATTTCTCGGCCTTACGATACTTCCGACGGCTACTTACGCCGATAGCTTGACAACGTGGCCGCCATTTGTAAACGCCGACTATGAATTTGAACGGACTTTTACAGACTTTTTTTGATAGTTTTCTAGCCGAGATTTCGCTAGGTTCAATTTAAGTGACATTAAAGGGCACGAAGTTGACTATTAATCGAATCTAGATATCAGTCAAAAGCGTTACTTTGCATTAGCAGTCTGAGTCGGACTTTAAAGAAAGTGATTATGATTCTGAAAATGTGTTTGTAAATTGCCGTATAGATGACGGAAAATCACAAACAACATGCTGTATTTCGTAAATATTTGTGTTCATATATGGATTACGGACAACAATCATGTGAGTAACATATTCTGCATGCTTTTCCCTTCATTGTGTTGTTTATTTAACTAAAATCGGTTGACTAAAACCTTATTTATGATGCTTTTACTAACGCAACTCGAAATGATGTTGGGTTTCTGAAACTGAAGAAATTTGCCGCTGGTATGGCTTCAGTGTTTGAAACAACTTATGTCTGTGAGCATACATTTTGAAAAATGAAGCATGTGAAGTCAACACATTGAACGATATTGACTGATGAACATTTGAAAGCAATTCTCTTGATTGGATGCAGCAATTCCAAGCCAAACATTGATAATATCTTGACAACCAAATATCAGTTTCACAAATCTCACTAACCTTTTTTGCTGCATTGTTTGTGAGATTTGGATATGTGCACACTAGATCGGATGTAACTATCTTTTTGCTTAAGTTGCCTTCTTTGATAACTATTTTTTAGCAAATAAACATGTTGGTTGTCTTTGTTTTTTTATGCATTGCACGCCTCTCACCCATGATTAACTTAGTTTTTTGTCTTTTGTCCCAGAGCTTTCGTTCTGGCTTGCAAGTATTGTTAAAGTTAGTTGCATATCTTTTACAGGACATTTGCAGTCAACACCAGCATTTTTTTTTTGCTGTTGTTGATGTCTTGGCAAGTTTACGTTCAGTAGTTTGCCATTGCTTTCTGAACGACCGGCACCCATACCATAGCGTAAAAAACCAGCGCAACGCGGTCTGCTGCCAAATTGCACGCAGCTGTGTTTCTAACTCAGGTATACGGGATTACAAACCGCGTCCATAAGACCTTCACCACGGAGACCGGCGCAAATATTGTACAGAATGAGTATGCGGCCCACGCTCGTCATTTTCCAGTTATCCGGCCCTCCGCGAAAAAAAGTTTGGTGACCCCTGCCATAGAAGAAGAGTCAACCAACACAGAACTGGCATACTGGGTTGCTACATGCTGAGGGGGGGTAGTGAGGAGAGGATCTGAGCACTTGTGGACTAATAGACATTATGCTACAAATGTAAACTTGGACGCTTATTGCAAGTAATGAGCATAAGTCATAACAACAGAGTTGAGGTGCCTTAGAAGAGCTGCAGGAGTAACTGATATATATATATATATATATATATATATATATATATTGGTATATCCTTTTTTACAGGACATTTTTTTTCTAACACTAGCATTTTACTGCTGTTGTTGATGTCTTGGTAAGATTACGTTCAGTAGTTGAGATAGAATTAGGAATGAGGAAAGTAGAGAAAGACTAGGTCTGAAACTAATCATGCAGTTAATTAAAGAACAACAGATTAAATGGTTTGGACACCTCACAAGAATGCCTTGGTACTGTCTGCCACAAAGAGCCATATTAAAGAAATATAATGGATACAGAGCAATGGGAAGACCATGTTAAAGATAGAGTGATATCAAGAACAATCTTAGAGAAATGAACACCAACTTACATACAGCAATTTTTAAAAAGCGTATAAAAGATCTTTAGATCTCCCCCCAACAATCCAACAATTAAAAGGTAAAAGGGTCATGTTCATAGCACCAAGTTTTATCCCATGTGGGTTGGCCTCTTTCCGCAGGGCAACCTGCCAAAAGCATCGCACAAAGCATGAACTCTGTAGCTGCAGAACGACCTCTAGGAGTCCCCGAGAATACTGCACTTGTGAACCGAAAAATTTAAGCCAAAACTGAACCCACACCCTTTGAAGCACGAGGCATAACCTCTTCACCATGTTGGCTGCCAGAGAAGGAGGAGGATGATGATGATCTATTGACTCATGCATGTGAAGATCCAACAGCCCACTCCCCCAAGGCACGTTCTAGAAAAGGCTTACTGTGGCATACATCCAACAGCAGAGATCATCGTTTCTGAAACTAGCCTCATTATATCACATCCCAGGAATGAATCACCCAACTGATCCCCGAGTTAAATATGTGCAGCGGGTGAGACTGCTGTTACGATTAATGACAAGGCAAAAACTGATTTCCTGTGAGGAAAGAAAAGCCGTGTTTGCTAATTGATTCAGAGAAATGATGGCATGTGTAGAAACCAAACTAATTATAACATAAACACACCAATTATAATATTGACATACATATTGTCAAACAGATCAAACCAATTACGGGAGTCGTGGCAGCATGGAGGCTAGATGCTTGTCTGCCCTCCCAGAAGTCAGGGGTTCAAACCATCATTGAGATGGATTTTGAAAAATGACTTGGGTTCCCAGACTAACCTGACCTAATATCTAGAACACATCGTCACAGGTATTGTTTGAATGTGGAGCATTTGCTGGTAATCAAATACCTGTGACTACTGTGATTTTAGTGTTTCAGCAAACATATTATTCACTTATTCACTTCCTATGATATATACCTCTGCAGTATGCACCTGATGAGATGCAGCGAAATATGCCAGGCCATAAATCATGCAACCTCTTGTGTGTGGCTTCTCTGTTGTGTGTTTAAATTCACTAAGGGAATATGTTGTTTTGAACATGTAAGAAGACATGAAAGTATAGACAAGACAATTATGGAGGGATGTGTACCAGGAAAGAAGAGAAGGAGGATCCAAGATGCCTAAGATAACTTACACATGGTGACTACAGAGGTAGGATGTCTGGCTTATGGTAGAGATATGTTTTCACAGATCTTTATGGTGGTGAAGTTCTCCAGGTACAGGTGACTAGATGGTGATGATGATAATGATGATGATGATGGTGGTGATTATGATGATGATGATGATAAAATTGTGATGATGATGGTGATGATAGTCATAATCATAATGATGATGATGGTGGTGGTGATGATGATGAGGCTGGAGATGGTGATGATGATGATGATGATGATGTTGGTGATGATGATGGTGTGATGGTGATAATGAGGATGATGGTGGTGATGATGATGAGAATGGTGGTGATGATGATGATGTTGGTGATGATGATGATGTGATGGTGATAATTAGTATGATGGTGGTGAGGATGGTGGTGATGATAATGAGGATGGTGGTGATGATGGTGGTGATGATGATTATGAGGATGATGAGGATGATGGGTGATGATGAAACACAACCACACCAGCCAGACTCACCTAAGCGTACTCAGAGTCTCATCATAGTTGATGTCTGCTGGACTCAAAGCTGCCACCATCGCAGTCTTGGAGTTGCCACCTGCCACAACAAGAATGAAAGTCAGCACTGCCAAAAGGCACTTCCATCTTCTTCAAGACCTCCTTCTCCTGTTGCTCATCATCTCCCCAGGATAGACTATCACATGAAGTTAAGTGGTTTCATAGTAACACATCTGCCTCTCGCTAAAAAGACACTAGGTTTACATCCAGTAGTGGAACATTTTAACAACACTCCTCCTCCTTCTTCTCCCTCCCCCTTCTTCCTCCTCCTCCTCTTTCGTCCTGACTCTCTAATCCTCTCCTACAGGTGGACAGTTAGAGCATTGCTTGGCTGATCTGAAAGCCTCTGCAGCTTGTCTTGTTCCCTGTGTACTGGTATTACCTTTCCTCTGGAGGAAACTAGGCAGGCCCAGAGAAGGATCATGCTGCAGGGGCAACGCAAGGTCTCTACAATTCAGCCGGGGCTTTGTGCTATTTTTGAAGCATAATGAAACAAACCATCGTCTGTCAAGACAAGATGCCAGAGAATCCTCTCTGTCATCCGATATTTTGTTGAAGTTGGTGTTGCTTATATTAATTACTTCTTACCCAGCTATTTCCCAGTCCCCACCATGGAGGATAGGCGGTTGAACTGTTAAGGCCTCTGAGTGTTTATGCTTGTGGCTACGGTTTGTTTTATGCATTTTCCTCATGTTGGAGTGATAGTGCATGGTTCCGTCACCCTGCTACTGAGTTGAGTGCATGGAGCAACACTGAGAGCTGTGAATGTTGTGTGGAGTGCTTTTACATTTGTCCGCAGTTGTTTGTAGTGTGAACTGCATGTTCAGAAAAATGGCGGCTGGCCAATCGCTGAACTAACTGGGTTGCCTTATGCAGAAATGTGTGGATTCTGGTTTTCTAGTGACTGCTGCTTCCATCGATGATGAACTGTATTTTTCGTGGCAGACTGACATTCTGGCAGCGGAATTATGCATAGTATACCTGTGCAGGCTGTTGGTATGTCGAGACTCCAGCCTGTTCCACGTTTCACATGGGGCCATGAAAAGCATGTTGTGTGATATTAAGTGGCACAGGAATGGAGTATAATGGGGTAACCCTTTGGTGTGAAGTTGGAACGGCGAAACTAACGACTAACCCAGCTATTTAAACTTTCCACATATAACTTTCTCTGTCTTCTTCTGCCAATCTGGACTAGAATTCCCCACACATGGCTCATGTTTCTATGTCACCTCTGCTGTTGCTATACTAAGAGGTTTGTCTTTTCCTTATGATTTTGATGCGTGATCTTGTAACACCACCAGTCTTGGTGTTTATTTTCTTCTCTACTACCATGGGTTGTAGTTTTTTTTTTTGGCCTTACTTAAGCACCATGTAACAAAATATTGTCTGTGAAGACGGCCAGGTGCTATTCTATTCTATTTCTATTCTATTCTATTCTCAACATTCTTGTCTAAATATCACATCTCCACTGCCTTCAATTTCTTCCCCATTTCAATATTGACAAAATATCCAGGGATATTATACTGCAGCTCATCCCTGATCCCAAGGTAATAGACTAGATATCTAAAATTATCTTAGTTTTATTTGGCATAATAACATGCAAAAGTTAGTTACATATCCTTTACAGGACGTCGCAGTCAACACCAGCATTTTTTTGCTGTTGTGATCTCTTGGCAAGTTTATGTTCAGTAGTTTTCCCTTGCTTCTGAACCCATACCATTTCATAAAAACCAACGCTAGGCGGCCTGCTGCCAAATCGCATGCAGCTGTGTTTCGAGCGCGGGTATGTGGGATTATGAACCCCTTTGCCACGGAGCCAGCATAATAACATGCACGTTGCAAAAATACAATAAGACTGTAAAATACGCCATCAACTTATGGTATAAAAGAAAAAAGCAATGAATAAATCAAATGCATAATATTGAAAGTACACTTTCGTGATGGGGGTTTTAGTTCAAACATCTTTTGTTGATTTTTATTTTGTATCTTTATCTTTGTTTGCCAACCACTTGTCTCCTCTACAAAGTCATTACTAAAAGAATGCTACACGTGGACACCCAGTAAGTTGACTTACCCAGGTTTTCTCTAAGAAGCCAAGTTAGAACGGAATCTCTATATGGAATAAAGTCAGCTTTCTTCTTCTTCTTGTTGGTCTGAAAGGAAAACATACAAATAATAAACTGACATGAAGGGAAAACATACAAATAACAAACTGACATGAAAGGAAAACATACACATAATAAGCTGACCTGAAGGGAAAACATACAAATAAACTGAAATGAAAGGAAAACAAACAAATAATAAACTGACATAAAGGGAAAACATACAAAAAGCTAACTGGGCTAAAGGGAAAACATACAAATATTAAACTGACATGAAGGGAAAACATACAAATAACAAACTGACATAAAGGGAAAACATACACACAATAAACTGACATTAAGGGAAAACATACAAATAATAAACTGACATGAAGGGAAAACATACACACAATAAACTGACATTAAGGGAAAACATACAAATAATAAACTGACATGAAGGGAAAACATACAAAAAGCAAACAGGCCTAAAGGGAAAACATACAAATAATAAACTGACATGAAGGGAAAACATACACATAATAAACTGACCTGAAAGTAAAACATACAAATAAACTGACATGAAAGGAAAACATACAAATAATAAACTGACATGAAGGGAAAACATACAAATAACAAACTGACATGAAGGGAAAACATACACATAACAAAATGACATGAAGGGAAAACCTTCACATAATAAACTGACATTAAGGGAAAACATACAAATAATAAACTGACATGAAGGGAAAACATACAAATAAACTGACATGAAAGGAAAACATACACATAATAAACTGACCTGAAGGGAAAACAAACAAATAAACTGACCTAAAAGGAAAACATACAAATAATAAACTGACATAATGGGAAAACATACAAAAAGCAATCTGGCCTTCAGGGAAAATGTACAAATAGCAAACTGACATGAAAGGAAAACATACACATAATAAACTGACCTGAAGGGAAAACAAACAAATAAACTGACCTGAAAGGAAAACATACAAATAATAAACTGACATGAAAGGAAAACATACAAAAAGCAATCTGGCCTTCAGGGAAAACGTACAAATAGCAAACTGACATGAAAGGAAAACATACAAATAATAAACTGGCATGAAGGGAAAATGTATAAACAACAAACTAGCCTTGCGCTTCCTTGAACCAAGCTATTGTATATATGTGTATCACATGACATGTGCATTACATACACTAACGACCCACAATATTTTTCCCTATACCCATGATGATCAAAGGTAAGACATTTCCCATGATGATAGTAAGTGAGCAATTTCCCATGATGATGGTAAATGAGCAATTTCCCATGATGATGGTAAATGAGCAATTTCCCATGATGAAGGTAAATGAGCAATTTCCCATGATGAAGGTAAATGAGCAATTTCCCATGACAATGGTAAATGAGCAACTTCCTATGACAATGAAAAATGAGCAATTTCCCAAGGTGATGGTAAATGAGCAATTTTCTATGATGATGATAAATGGGCAATTTCCCTTGATAATGATAAATGAGCAACTTTCTGTGGCAATGGTAAATGAGCAACTTCCCATGATGATGATGATAAATGAGCAATTTCCCAAGGTGATGGTAAATTAGCAATTTCCCATGATGATGGTAAATAAGCACTGTCGTGTGATGATGGTAAATGAGCAATTTCCCATTATCATTGTAAATGAGCAATTTCCAATTATCATGATAAAAGGGCAATTTCTCATGATAATGGCAGATGAGCAGTTTGCTATGATGATTGTAGATGAGCAATTTTCTATGATGATCATAGATTAGCAATTTTCTATGATGATTGTAGATGAGCACATTCTCATGATGATGGTAGATGAGCAATTTCACATGATGATGGTAGATGAGCAACACCCTCATCTTGCACACCCTGAGTGGAAATTCATGAAGATTTTCTAAATGACTATTTCTTTTCTACTGGGATGGAACATAATCTTAATCCAGTATTTCACATGGAATTAACATAACCCTACATTATTTCTCACAGAATTACCTTTCCTTCACTAATTCCCATGGAATTAGTTTATCACCACTACCTCACATGAAATTATCTTTCCTCCAGTATTCAGTATTTTACCTTTATTCCAATATTTCTGATGGATCTACCTTTATTCTAGTATTTTCTATAGGATTACTTTTACTCCAGTATTTCCCATAATTTTACCTTTACTCCAGTATTTCCCATGAGATTACCTTTACTCCAGTATTTCCCATGAGATTACCTTTACTCCAGTATTTCCCAAGAGATCACCTTTACTCCGGTATTTCCCATGGGATCACCTTTACTCCAGTATATCCTGTGGGATCATCTTTATTCCAGTATATCCTGTGGGATCACCTTTACTACAGTATATCCTGTTAGATCACCTTTACTCCAGTATATCCTGTGGGGTCACCTTTACTCCAGTATGTCCTGTGGGATCACCTTTACTCCAGTATATACTGTGGGTTTACCTCCACTGGATATCATATGTAGATTTGTTTTATATTAGTAAGCGTTAGTACACATAAACATATGTAAGCACACAGAACACATTATATGCACATGATGAGAAGCTTGGTAAAAGTAGCTGTGTACAAATAAATAAATCAAATGTGATATTAAAATGTACTAGTGCAGGATGACACATGCAAGCAGAGTAATCGGAGCAGAGTTTTCATAAGGAGAGAGACAGGATGGAAAAAAATTAAGGACTGTGATGATGCAAATTGAATGGAGGATTAACAGATGGTTGAGAAAAAGTTGGATATGATAGAAAGAAGAAATTAGAATGATGACAGACAATGAAGAATGTATGGGAAGATAGGCGGCAAGAAAAGAATAGAAAGAAGGATGGGAGGCAAGCTTGGAATAGAGAACATGAGAAGATAGCAGACAAAGACAGATAGCTGACAATGGAATAAGGAAGGAAGGAAGGAAGGAAGGAAGGAAGGAAGGAAGGAAGGAAGGAAGGAAGGAAGGAAGGAAGGAAGGAAGGAAGGAAGGAAGGAAGGAAAGGAGGGAGGCAGGCAGGCAGGCAGGCAGGGAGGGAGGGAGGGAGGGAGGCAGGCAGGCAGGCAGGCAGGCAGGCAGGCAGGAAGGAAGGAAGGAAGGAAGGAAGGAAGGAAGGAAGGAAGGAAGGAAGGAAGTGGGGAAGGAATACTAAAATATGTCAATAAGTGTGCATGCAAAAATGGTTACACACATTTAACAATAAAAAAACTACAACTCAACAACAAATAATAACTGTTACAACTAAACTTTTTTATAAACAAACACAAAAACAACAACCACTGAGATTTGTGTAATGTTTTCTTTTGAAATTAATCAGCATTCTAACATGATTTCATTTCCTTTCTGTATATATATATATATAATATATATATATATATATATATATATATATATATATATATATATATATTATATATCTTTGTGTGTGTGTGTGTGTGCGTGCATGCATGCGCGCATGCGTGCATACGTGTGTGTGTGTGTGTGCGTGCGTGTGTGTGTTATATAAGAAAGCTAACATGATGTCAAATACACAACAACGACATGCTGTAAGGATCAATCTGATCAATCTGGGGGTAAAAATCTTATGCAGGGACAGGAAAACAAAAATCTGGTCTCAGGCATAACTATAACAAACCTTATCAAGAAAAAGGAGAACAAACTGAGACAGGACCGTAAGGGCTAAAGAAGAAGAAGGAGAAGAAACCACATTTTGCACTGGGCCTATTTACTTATTCCACAAAGGGTTCAGAACTGCTCTCTTTCATCAAATAACTATTTGGGACCAGGTGGAGAAAGCAGTAGAACAGACTGAGAACTTGAATGTGGAGAGAATGATGTGGCAGAGGATTGCCAGTGGCTCCGGGCGAATCTCAAAACTGAGAGGGAAGACCAGGAGAATTTTCAATGGCAGCTGAAACAATTAGCAGTATGACTCTTTAGCTGGCTGTTGACTGAGGGGACAAAGCGCGTGTGGGAATATCCTGAGTGCAGTGATGTTGGTTCTTTGCTCATAACATCACCATTAACATCAGAAGGCAGAAAATGAATAAGCAAATAAAATCACAGCGACTACAAAATAAAATCAGTCCACGACATGAATAATACAATGTCTTACTTTCACATCCATGGCACTCTGAGAGTTCAAAGGTCAAGACAGAAAACCATGGTCAAACACTACTTGTGAGAGGAAACATTAGTTTCATGTCCTTAATAGGACATTGCTATCAACCCCAGCATTTACTGGCTGTTTGTGATGTACTAGACAATTTTATGTTCAATAGTTTGCCAATGCATTCTGAAAAGAGGACAAATAAGAACCAAAACTCTCTGCCGCCTTTCATCTCCTAAAGAAGAATAGAACCTCAAGCAATTCATGCCAAGCCCTGTGTAGTCATGATTATGATTTTGAATAACGAAGACACAAACAATAGAATTGCACAATTTATTGCCTGCATATTTCACTGCATCTCGTCAGGTACATACTGCAGAAACCACACAACATAAACTAATTAGATGAATCCTTCAAGCTGAAATATTTAGTACATATATCTCATCTCATCTCATCATGTTCCTCTTGTATCTTGCGGTGTCGAGGTGAAGTATAAACTTCGTGAGAGTGCCCGATTATGGGCTTCATATATCGACATTCCCATGGATTCTGCTATTCCCTCCGTCCAACGTTTACGTGGTCGGCCTCTTCCTCTGTTTCTATCTGGTCTGTACATCATTGCTTGTTGTGGCATGCTGTTGACTGGTAACCTACTTGCATGGCCAAACCATTTGACTTGCTGCTTTCTAATAAAATCTAGTGCTGCTTTAACCCCCACTTTAGTCCTGATTTCTTCATTTCTGATCTTGTCTCTTCTTGATACATTGAGTATTCTTCTCAGGAACCTCATTTCTGTTGTGATTTTTCTTTTCTCTTTTTCTGTCATTGTCCAGGTTTGGCATTGGTAGCACAGAGTTGGTAGGAAGATTGTGTTGTAAAGTGCTTTCTTAGTAGTTATTGATACATGTTTGTTCTTTAGTATTGGTGCCATTTGTCCAATGAGTTGATTTGCCTTATTGCACCTATTTTCGATCTCGTCTTCTGATCTGCCATTTGATGATATTATACTTCCTAGGTACTTGAAACTCTTTACTTGTTTCAAGGGATGTTCGTTTAGGTGAATTGTTGCTGTTTGTTCTTCTTTAGTTATAGTCATTACCTCTGTTTTGCTTGTGCTAATTTTCATGTTATGTTCCCTACACATTTCGTTTAGACTATTCATGTGGTCTTGTAATTCAGCTTCTGATTTTGCTATTAGTGCTTGGTCGTCCGCAAACAGGAGTTCTCTAATGGTTAGATTTGCAGATGGTTCTTCTTCTGTGTTCTCGTCATGCGGTATTCTTGCTGTCTCTGCTTGGCTGGTTTCTTTACATATGTTGTCTATATATGTTATGAACAAGAGAGGGGACAGGACACAACCTTGTCGTACTCCAGATCTTATGGTGAAGGGTTCTGAGTGTCCTCCAGTTGCTCTCACTATGCATTCACTGTTGTTGTATAAACTTCTACATAGGTTTGTTAGATGTGTACTCACTCCATATTGTTTAAGGATTTCCCACAGCTTGTTTCTATCTACCCTATCGAATGCCTTTTCTTGGTCGACAAAGGCTAAGTAGAGTGTTTCATTGAATTCGATTGATTTTTCTATAAGTTGTCTAAGAGCAAAAATGGCAGTCTGTGCATCCTTTGTTTTTCCTAAATCCAAGTTGCGTTTCGCTTAGCTGGGGTTCTAAAGTAGTTCGTAATCTTTTTTCAAGAATTTTGCAAAATATTTTCCCAGTATGACTCAACAGTGAAATGCCTCTGTATTGTGTGCAGTCTCTTTTGCTGCCTTTGTTTTTCCAAATTGGGATAATTATGGCGTTTCCCCAGTCTCGTGGTGTCTGTTGTTCTACCCAAACATGGTTGAATAGTCTATGTAGCCAAGCTGTTCCTACTTCTCTTGCTGCTTTAATTAGTTCATTTGGTATTTCATCCTGTCCCGGTGATTTGTTCAATGGGGCTAATCTGATGGCTTCTATAATTTCTTCTTTTAGTATGTCTGGTTCTAGTTCTTCGGTGACATCTGTGTAGGTCTCTTGAATTCCTGTGACATCTGATGGGATGTTGAGAAGTTGTTCGAAATACTGCTTCCATCTTATTAGGATCTGTTTTTGTTCACTTATTGGTTCTCCATTTTCGCTGTTAATTATTTCAGTTGGGTCAAAGGGTTCTCCTCTGGTTCGCATTGCACTTATCTTTTTGTAGAAGTTTCTAGTTGCCTCCTTGTAGTTTTTATTTAGGGTTTCTCCATACTCTTCCCAGTCTTTTTGTTTTTCCCTCTTTACTATTCTACTCACATGTCTTCTCGCTATTCTATATTCTCTGTAATCACATTCCTGTTTGCTCTTCAACCACTTTTTATATTTTTCCTTTTTTTCTTTTACCGCTTTCTTTACTTCTGCGTTCCACCAACTTGTTATTTTCTTTATCCGTGTTTTGCGTTTTTTCGTGGTTCCACATGTTATTTTTGCAGTATTTAAAATGCTTGATTTGAACATCTCCCATTCTTCTTCCACTGTTTTTCTTTCTGTAGGTAATTTTACAAAGAGTTCAGTTAGTTCTTTCTCATAATTTTCCCTTACTGCCTCGTCTTTAAGGTTTTTTAAGTTTACTGATTCGCATGGCATGTATTTTCCTGCTCTTTGTTTTCTTCTTCTGATGGTTCTTATTGTGGCAACGACTGCTTTATGATCAGTGTTTATACTGAAATTGGGCACTGCCCTTGCATCTAATATATTTCTCTTTCTGTTATTTCTTGTTAATATAAAATCAATTTGGCTTTTAGTATCTAGATCGTTCCATTTATACCAGGTGTATACTTGTGAATCTTTATGTTTATAGAATGTGTTTGTTATATAGAGGTCGTGTTGGCTGCAAAGCTCTATCAGTCTATTTCCGTTATCATTCCTTTCATTTTGCTGATCTCCAAATGCTCCCAGATGTTTTTCTATGCCCACTCTGTTATGTCCTAGTCTTGCATTGAAGTCTCCCATAACTATGATGTTGTCCTGCTTATCTATTTTATTTAGCACGTCATGTATGTCTTCGTAGAAGTCCTCGCATTCTTGCTCATTATTGTTTGCATTACATGGTGCGTATATCTGTACATATGTTGTAATTGTTTGTTCTTTTATTCTCACTGTTATGATTCTTTCTGATATATATTTTATTTCTAGTATTCCTCTTGCTAGCCGTGGTTCGATGACTATTCCCACACCGTGTCTTGCCATTTCTTGCTGTTCTACTCCAGAGTAAACAAACGTGTAACTGCAGTGGAGCTCCTTGCATCCTTTCCCCTTTGTTCTGGTGTCCGCTATTCCCATCAGTCCAATTTTCCTCTCCTCCATTGTTTCTATAAGCTCTTCTTCTTTACTATTGAAACCACAGACATTCATTGTGCCTATTTTTTGAATCGCTGATCTATCTCGTAGTCCATTAACATTGCCGGGTCGATAGCCGTTTGGGCTATATATATAGTACATATATATATATTCACAGTAATTTGAATTGTCTACCATGGTAATTTTAAACTGACTGTCATGTCTTTTGAGTGCATAAAACTGGCTTCTGTAAATTAATGACGATTGTTTCTGCCAGCTTTAACATGTAACCATTTTGTGTGTTAAACAACACGCAAAACGCATTATCCCTATCAATCACGTGACCAGTTTCCAAAATGTGCTGTCCAATCTATGACATAGGAGGTTTGTAGTGTGTCGGCTTGGCCCTATTCCCAAAGTTTTTGTGTATTATTCTGTCAATCCAATTGGGTATGTGTTTGACCACCCTGTTGTTCAACTGCCCCTCTTGGTCGGAGTATGCAGCAAAGTTTCTATGGGATGAGGTGACCAGTCTCATGCCACGCTCCCTGCAGCTGTCTCCTATGACATGCATAGTGGGTTACTGCAGTTACTATTCTTTGCTTCTCTTATGGGCCCCGGTCACACACAGACAAACAACCAAAATGCTGATTGATAAATGCAAAGGTATGATAACTGCAGAGGTATAGCTGATACAAACAATGTATAAATGATAACTACGAGGGGGCTTCAAGTAATCACATTAAAAGTGTGACAGAAATGACAATAACCATGCCATTGTCTTGTAACCTGTCAATATTGTTGTTAAGGATGTCAAGATTGTTAAGCACGTGACATCACGGCACAGATGAACACAGTAACGTCATAAGGGCAGTTTAAAGATGGCCTCCCCACTTTTGACATGCACAAAAGAGGAGCAGTGTTCTGTTATCCATTTTTTTTTATCAGTGGAGGGATGAAACCTGTAGAAATGTATCAGCAAATCAAGGTCCAGTATGGTGATGCATGCCTGTTAGTCCAGCAAGTGACTGAGTGGAGTAGGAAGTTTCAAAACTGTGTGACTTCTGTGACAGACTGTTCACAACTGGGTCAGGCAAACCTAGTAGTGACCTTGATTAATTTTTCTTTACAGAAATCCAAGCACTTTATCGGTGCTGGAGAACTTGCATTGAACGCAGTGGTGACTACAACGAAAAATTATACATTTATTGTTTACTTTTTCAGAATATATTCCCACACACACACAAATTTAAGGTGTCCCTCGCCATCAGGCGAATCCACCTGGACTTCTGAGGTACTTGTAATTTATGTCCCCCAAGTCAAGGACAAGAAGTCAACATTTTAGTCCTACTGGCCGGTGTAGAGGTTGAAACCGCTACCTCGGCATCAGCACACCAGAAGTTTAAGAGCAAGTGCTCTTATCCATTCGGCCATGCTGGCCTTCTCCTAAACTAATGAGATGACAGACAGACAGACAGACAGACAGACAGACAGACAGACAGACAGACAGACAGACAGACAGACAGACAGACAGACAGACAGACAGACAGGATCAATGACACCCCTACAGAAGCATCTGTCAATGAACTGTCTGTGACACTAAACAGCTACTCACCATCTCGGCCAGGGCAGAGATGACTTTGCCTAGAGTGGTCAGCGACTTGTTGATGTTGGCGCCCTCCTTGAGCCGCGTTCCTTTGGCTCCAGTTGAGTCAGCTCGCTCACTTCCAGCAAGATCAACCAAGCTGATCTTACTGACCTGTCAAACATCAATAATACATAATACTAAATCACACCCTTCTTTGTTTCCCTACATCCAGCCATCAATCTATCAAACCATTCAATCATCCATCCATCCATCCTTGGGCCATGTTCCTCTGGCCCCAGTTGAGTCAGCTCACTCACTCCAAGCAAAAGTCCACAAGCTTATCTTATAGAACTGTTAAACATTAATGCCACACGATAACAATCTACACTCCCTCTCCTTCCCTACATCCAATTATCCATTGACCCATCCATCCATCCAACCAACCATCTATCCATTCATCAATCCATTTAACCAACCATCCATCCTCCATCCATCAAACCATCCATTCATCCATCTGGATTAGGAGGCAGAATACCACACTTGTGAAGAAGACTGGAGAATGTGTGGAAATGTCCCAAGTGTGGTCATACAGATTCTTAAATTCAGTTTTCAGTACCACACTGGACGTTATGTTGACAATGTCGTGAGCGTGGTCTGACAAGAGTTTGATGACAGCTCTCATCATTCGCTACAAGAGAGAAAGACTAGTCATTTGTCTCTCCATGCACTCATGCTTACAGCAAGTGATGTCCTAACACTTCACACAGTCACAGCAGGTTCCCCCATGATCTCAGGCGTACAGAATGTGATGTCCTAACACTTCACATAGTCACAGCAGGTCCCTCAGGCGTACAGAATGTGATGTCCTAACACTTCACATACCCACAGCAGGTCCCTCAGGTGTACAGAATGTGATGTCCTAACACTTCACATAGCCACAGCAGGTTCCTCAGGCGTACAGAATGTGATGTCCTAACACTTCACATAGCCACAGCAGGTCCCTCAGGTGTACAGAATGTGATGTCCTAACACTTCACATAGCCACAGCAGGTTCCTCAGGCGTACAGAATGTGATGTCCTAACACTTCACATAGCCACAGCAGGTTCCTCAGGCGTACAGAATGTGATGTCCTAACACTTCACATAGCCACAGCAGGTTCCCCCATGATCTCAGGCGTACAGAATGTGATGTCCTAACACTTCACATAGTCACAGCAGGTCGACTCAGGCGTACAGAATGTGATGTCCTAACACTTCATGTAGCTACATCTGGTCCAGCTATGGGGAGTTGTTTGTTTTCAACCACACATTTAGTAAACATTCAGATAGTTCTTTCTGTGGTTTCACTGTTAGGCTAGGTCGATCAGGTTAATTGTTATTTTAAATCCCCACCTCAAGGGAAAATTGCACACTTGACCACTGAGCCAGCTAGCAAGCATGCAAGCCACTGCTCTGTCATAGGCTTGCATGTCCCTCTCACTTCAGCCTATTTTCCCTGTGAACTTACTTTCCCTGTGAACTTATTTTCCCTCCCAATAGCAACCACCCAGAAAACAGTTAATGACAAAAAAATCAACCCTACCTTTTCTCCAACCATTTTAGTTTCCCGATCAAACCGGCGCTGACTTAAGATAATGGTAAAGACAGCATGAGACCGGCTACTTGTTTCATTCATGTTAGTTGCCGCCACAGTCCTAGCCTTGTTGCCCTCATCAATGAGATTGTTAATGTCCTCAAATGACTGGACAGCCAGCTTGGAGAGGTCCTCCACATAGGGCCCCAGGAGTGGGTGCTCTCTCACCTTCAGACTGTTCTTATTGCTGGGGTTCAGGAGGTCCCGCACACGCTCGCAGTATATCTCAAAGTAGCTCACCTGTGAAAGAAAACAATAATGGTTGCAACATTTCAGCACTGCAATGTTATGTTAGTCATTTGTCGCGACTCAAACATCAAGGCAAAGGGTCATCCGATAATGCTCCGTTCCTGCACCAGTGAATATCACACGAAATGCTCATCACATGTCTCATGTGACAAGTGGAACAGACACCAGTTCCGACGACCAACAGCATGCAACAGGCATACATGCAAAAGGCTGCTGCCAGAATGCCAACACTAAAGTCCACTACTAAAATTACAGTTCACCGTTGATGGAAGCGGCTAGTCACTAGAAAATCAGCACATTACTGCATATGGCAAAATCAGCTAGTTCAGCAACCAGAATTCATCACTCCCACAA
This sequence comes from Cepaea nemoralis, assembly GCA_014155875.1. Lineage (NCBI taxonomy): Eukaryota > Metazoa > Mollusca > Gastropoda > Stylommatophora > Helicidae > Cepaea > Cepaea nemoralis. Next base: position 106,928 of record JACEFZ010017451.1, on the reverse strand, counting down.
TTATCTCGGTGATACCTCCACTCAACAATCCATCAGTGGATCCACTAGTTAACCCACCCATTTAGTTCTCTGGTCCTCAATTCAAAACTCCCACCCTCACCTCTGTGTTACCTCCACTCAACAACCCATCAGTGGATCCACTAGTTAACCCATTCCTTTAGTTCACTGCTCCTCAATTCATCACTCCCACCTTACCTCTGTATGACTTCCGCTCAAACAATATACTTTTTCCAATCCAACTTGCCTGTCTGTATGTCAGTTTACTTATTTGTTTACCTACCTGTCTGTCTACCTATCTACACATCTATTCACCTACCTACCTAGCTAGTCAGTCATTTATCATATACTTATCTAAGAGTCTGTCTGCAAGCCTGTCTGTCTGACTATTTACCTACATATCTATTATTCACCAACCTACCTAGCCAGTCAGTCATTTATAATATACTTATCTAAGAGTTTGTCTGCATTCCTGTCTGTCTGTCTATCTGTTTATCTACATATCTATTCACCTATCTACCTAACCAGTCATCTAGCTATTTATTATCTATTTATCTTTAAGACTTCCTGCCTATCTGTCTGTCTGTATGTCTGCCCAACTGTACACTGTCTATTGTCCATCTATTTGCCCCACTATCTATATTTCATTTGTATCTATCTACCAACACCCATTTGTCTGTCTATCAATGTAACTATTCATCCATGTGCCTCCCGCCCGCCCACATTCCATCCTATCCATCCATCCATCTATACATGGGCTTGAGAGAATAAGAGAGAAAGAATATGAATGAGTGAATGATTTAATGTTTGTGATTGTGAATCGGTATCTGTGTATATATGACTGAGCTACCATATGACAGTAGACGGTACTACCTGCTTTCTGTTACCACCAAAAGTTGGGTGGCGCTTACCAAACCTGACACCCCACATTGTGCCAACGGCTTCGGGCGAAGGAGCGCAAGTGGTAGGGTACAAGCCTTATCCTGGTGCGAGGAAATGCAATCTAAAGACAAAATTTCATGACCCTAAGCCTTGGTTGGCAGATGGTCTAGGATAGAAGCTCTGACAGGCGGACAGTTAGAGCATTGCTTTGCTGATCCCACAGGTTCTGAAGCTTGTCTTGTTCCAGGTGTATTGGTGTAACCTTTCCTCTGGAGTGAACTAGGCAGGACAAGAGAGGGATCATGCTGCATGGGCAACACATGGTCTCTATATTTCAGCCCAGGCTTTGTGCTATGGACCATCTCTGGTCTTGCAAACTATCGTATGTCAAGACGGCAAAGTGCCAATGAATGAGACACGACACTATGTGTGATTGTGGTTGTACGACTGGGTGATTATTTATGTATTTGCGTGTGTGAAAGTGTGTATGTGTTGATTATGTGTGTATAGGAAGGAGTGTAAGTGTGTGCCTCGCTGTATGTATGAATGAGGATATATGGGTGTGAGAGAGAGTGTGTGTGGGTGGGTGGTGTGTGCATGCGTGCGGTGTGTGTGTGAGAGTAAAATTGTGTTAGTGAGTTTGTGATTGTAAGTATATGTGTATGTGAGGGAGTGTGTTATTGAGTGGGTGCAAAATTGTGAGAGTTTGTGTAAATGATGTAAGTATATATGCAGGATTGTATGCATGTGTTCACGAATGTGAGTGTGTACATGTGTCTGCCTGCCTGCCCGTCTCATAACATGGTAATATGCATTGTTTATGTTCACAACTTTCATCTGACAATGGCTGCTTCCTATATGAATGTAACATGCACAATTGATGAACGAAAGATGAGTGATTGGAAGGACCGAATGTAAGACGGGCCTGCGTGCCCAATTTGTGACCCTTTGAAAATAAAGTTCCTTCGTTTGTTCGTTCCACCGATCGATCGATCGATCCATCTATCTACGTCGTTTAGTCGTTCAACCATTTCTATATCAAATACTGGACACCCCCCCCCCGCCCCCCACGTCCCTATCACCCTGAGACAATCCAGCCACGTGAACACGTCATAGGACGCCACAAACATCCCCACGTGGACAATGTCACGGCAAGAAACAAACAGACTTGGAAAATACGACACCGGCTCCTTCCAGCAACTCCCAGAATCCCCATGCATGGATCTTCAGCCACAAAAGAACCATCCCGAGACAAGCGCAATGTTTTATCCCGCCCCGATTGTTGGACTATGGGAGACGTAATCATATTACCAGCACAGCGGATAAGCTTAGTCCAAGAACATGGAGACGCCGTCTGAGAAAGGATGAATTTTAACCCCTTCTATGCTATTGGCCGACGGGATTTTTAAGTCGCCTCCCCCCCCCACCCAGTCGACCTAGTCTAAATTGAGAAACGGAAAATATGTGTTTGTAAGTAAAGGCGGGCAGCGCGATACTGGTGACATCACCCGACCTGTGCCAAAATGCCAATGTTAGTCCTTCTATTCTGAGCAGATTGCAGCTAACGAGTGTTTTGAAGTGTATGAGTCACTTGTTTGAGTAGTCACCCGTGTTTCTCATCCGGATAGTAGTCAGTGGCTGGCTACATGGCGAAGAGTTACGGTTGTAGTTCGTAATCCCGCATACCCGCGTTCGAAACACATCTGCATGCGATTTTGCAGCAGACCGACCGCCTTGCGTTTTTTTTTTTTCTGAAATGGTATGGGTGCCGGTCGTTCAGAAAGCAAAAGCAGACTACTGAACGTAAACTTGCCAAGAAATCACAAACATCTAAAATGCTGGGGTTGCGTCCTGTAAAGGATATGTAACTAACTTAATAACAGTAGGCGTGACGATTTTTGCATGGATTAACTTTCCTTATTGCTAGTGTCCCTCGCCATCAGGTGAACCAACTCCGACTTTGGGGGTACTTGTAGTTTACGTCCCCAAGTCAAGGACGAGAAGTCAACACTTCAATCCAACTGACGGGTGTATCAACTCGCTGATATCGTTGTATGATGATGACCATTCATTTCATCCAGTGGGGTTGAAAGTTTTGAGCCGTAAGTTCTAAGGCCTATTTTTACTCGAGGGTAACCGATTAGGCATCAAACCAGTTGGTGAACTAGGGTATGCCTATCCAGCATGTTAAGACAGGATTCGGCAGACTGCGAGGAAGAAATCATTGATGGTTCAATGGAAAAGACGGCGTTTACCTGCAAAGCGTTGTGGAACGTAATGAGCACGGCATGGCACGTAAAGCGCCCCGGCCATCCACTGCGCCTGTATCCGTGACATAAAGAGCGATTGTAACCCCACAGCCCTTCCTTCGCTTGTGCCCCCGATCCTTGTGAACAATCATGCGGATGAAACATCACCAACAAAGACAGTTCAACATTAAACACATGTATTGTTTGGTGCTCACAGAAGTAGAACAAAGAAGTAGCGATTAGAGGATGTATTAGTTAAGTTAGTTGCATATCATTTACAAGACGTGGCAGTCAATCCCAACGTTTTTGACAATGATTTCTTGGCAAGTTTACGTTCAGTAGTTAGCCATTGCTTTCTGAAGGACCGGCACTCACATCTTTGTATGGGAACCAACGCCAGGCGGTCTGCTTCGAACGTGGAATGCGGGATTACGAATCGTATTCGTAACGCCTTCGCCACAGAGCCGAACACACTAGACAACATAAAAATTGACTGCTATAGTTGCCGACCTGGATTCGAACCTGTCATCTCCACAGGACGGCAGCGCCTGGCTTCAGGAGCAAGTGTACCAACAAATCCCCCATCCATCCCAGCCAGTCTGTAGATGCTGTGCGGGAATCTTGACCTGGTTACAAGCTCATATGCCTGCCTCTCCGCGGATGTGATTTCAGAACCAGGATTGCACACCCCGCTGGCTTCTAAGGGCGGAGAAGGTTAAGAGAGCGCTGCAACACAGTCTCGGTGGAGGTGGCACTTGGGAACCGGGTTGACAGGAGACTCTCTACCCCAGCCTCACCCCGACAGATACAAGTCTTGTTGGGGCTCAGACGACATGATCGCCCATGCCTCAGACTTACAAGTGTCAATACCCATTATGTGGAGGCTTCACAACCAACCAACAAACCAAACAGGTCGAATAACGCCAGGACCCCACACACATATACCTCTTTAAGTCGATGCCAGGTGATGTCTCCAGAAAAGATGGTTTTGGTCCCGTTATACGTTTATACTGATTTTTATGTCTGGGGTCATTATGGTGTGTCTGTTGCACGACAGTGCTTCAAAATGTGGCTCTCCAATGTTTCCAGAGTTGTCTGTACCTCAAAGACTGATGACGACCTTACTGTGATTTCTGTGACTCACTGACTTAAGTCCTTACTGTAACTTATGTGCCTCAGTGACCGATGCCCTTACTGTAGCTTATCTGCCTGACTGACTGATGTTCTTACCGTAAATTATGTGACTCATTGACTGATGAACTGTGGAGGACTTTTGTACTGGCATTCTGGCGGCGGTATTATGCACAGTGTACCTGTGCGGGCTGTTGGTTTGTCGAGGCTCATTTCTGTTTTCACTTTCCACATGAGCCAGTGAGGGGTATTTTGTGTGATATTCACTGGCACAAGAACGGAGCATAATGGAGACGACCTGTTGCCTGAAGTTGGAACCGCGACTAATGACTGACCGACGTCCTTACTGTGATGTATGTGCCTTACTGAATGATGTCCTTTCTGTGCCATGTGCCTCACTGGCCGATGTCCTTACTATGACGTGTGTGCCTCACTGGCCGATGTCCTTACTGTAACTATGTGCCTCACTGGGCAATGTCCTTACTGTGACTTATGTGCCTCACTGGCCGATGTCCTTACTGTGACTTATGTGCCTCACTGGCCGATGTCCTTACTGTGACGCATATGCCTCACTGGCCGATGTCCATACTCTGACTATGTGCCTCACTGATGATGTCCTTACTGTGACGTATATGCCTCACTGGCTGATGTCCTTACTGTGACTATGTGCCTCACTGACTGATGTCCTTACTGTGATGCATAAGCCTCACTGATAATTTACAGCGTCAATCCTGACAAAGAACTCTCCCTGACAACGACTCGCCGCAGGTCCCTAGAAGATAACAGGTTAACAACGCCTGGAGGCGTACTGGGTACATGGTGCTAGCACTGTATTTGTATAGAACAATCGGCATCCCTGGCTGGTATGCTCTTTGTATAGAACAATCGGCGTCCCCTGGCTGGTATGCTCTTTGTATAGAACAATCGGCATCCCCTGGCTGGTATGCTCTATGTATAGAACAATCGCCATCCCCTGGCTGGCATGCTCTTTGTATAGAACAATCGGCATCCCCTGGCTGGTATGCTCTTTGTATAGAACAATCGGCATCCCCTGGCTGGTATGCTCTTTGTATAGAACAATCGGCATCCCCTGGCTGGTATGCTCTTTGTATAGAACAATCGGCATCCCCTGGCTGGTATGCTCTTTGTATAGAACAATCGGCATCCCCTGGCTGGTATGCTCTATGTATAGAACAATCGGCATCCCCTGGCTGGTATGCTCTTTGTATAGAACAATCGGCATCCCCTGGCTGGTATGCTCTTTGTATAGAACAATCGGCATCCCCTGGCTGGTATGCTCTATGTATAGAACAATCGGCATCTCCTGGCTGGTATGCTCTATGTATAAAACAATCGGCATCCCCTGGCTGGTTTGCTCTTTGTATAGAGTAATCGGCATCCCCTGGCTGGTATGCTCAATGTCACGCCGTCCGCCTGTACTAACCAGACACCACTGCACGTTGGGTCCACATGGGATCCCAGTTCACTGTGTGCTTAATGGCATGGGAGGAGGTCAGCGTGGCCGAATTGATAAAAACGCGTGTTCTTAAACATCCGGTGTACTGATGCCAAGGTTAAGCGTTCAACCCCCTGCACCGGACTAAAATGTTGACCTCTCGTCCTTGGCTTTTTTTTTCATACCCTATTTACAGGGAATTGAAGTCAACACCAGCATTTTTCAACTGCTGTTAATGTCTTGGCAAGTTTTACGTTCAGAAGTTTGCCATTGTTTTCTGAACGACCGGCTCACATACCTTTCAGTAAGAAGTCAACGCGCCTCAATCCGCTGCCGAATCTGTGTTTCGCAGCTGTGTTTCGTACGTGGGTATACGGGATTACAAACAGCATCCATTGCACCTTCGCTATGGAGACCGGTCGTCCCTGACTTGGGGACGTAAATTACAAGCACTGTACCTCTGAAGTCGGAGTGGATTCGCCTAATGGCGAGTGGCACTTTTGCTTTGGAAAGCTAATCCACACGCAAAATTCAGTCCAGAACTACTAGTACTAGAAGTAGTATGGACTACGCTTGAGTTCAAAGCAAACGAGCGAAATAAGCCAGTGAGCTACCCCAGCTCCCGCCGTCCCCCCACCTCCAGTAATGGGGGAGGGGGGCTGCGTGGTCTCGAGGTATGGTGTCCGCCTCGAGTGCTGGAGATCCCGAGTTTAAGCCCCGGTGAGGGCCGGGAATTTTTCACGTGGAATTCTAGTAACAGAATTTCCCCTGGTCTCTTTGCAGTGAGATCGGAAGCCCGTGTGTATTGTTGCGCAGGTAAAAACATCCCTTGGAAGTTGGAAATCGAAAAAGAGTAGCCTAACGGCATCAATGGAAGAATCATAAACAATCTTAGGTATGCTGACGATACCGTGTTACTAGCAGAAAGTGAGCAAGAGTTGCAAGACCTAGTGGAAGAAGTAAACAGGCACAGTGCAGAATGTGGCTTAGATATTAATATCCAAAAAACAAAAACTATGATAATTAGCAGTGAAAAGGAAAGGTCATCAATGAACATCACAGTAAACGGGCAGATACTAGAACAAGTAACAAGTTTCTCTTATCTTGGACATATAATAACAGATGATGGCAGAAGTGAAATTGAAATCAAAAAGAGAATAGGAACGGCCAAAAATGCTTTCAACGGAATGAAATCAGTATATTAACATCTAGAGAGATTAATAACGCATAAAAAATTAGAACTGTCAAATGCTACGTATATTCAACGCTACTGTATGGCTCGGAAGTCTGGACATTGAACAAGAAACTAGAAAGTCACATAGAAGCCCGGGAGATGTGGATATACAGACGAGTAGGTCGTATTTCATGGAAACAAAAACAATCAAATGCAGAGGTCTTAGAAAAACTGGGAATGAAGAGAGAGTTGATGAAAGAAATAAAGAGGACACAAGTGAAATATTTTGGTCACGTTAAAAGACACGATACTCTTCTAAAAACCATACTGGAATGCAAGGTTGAGGGCAAGCGAGCAAGAGGTAGACAACGGTACAAGTGGGAGGATAACATCAAGAGATGGACGAACATCAGTCTGACAGACTGTACAGTCAAGGCGAGAGACAGACAGTGTTGGAGATCCATTGCAGCCAACCTTCATTGCGGAGACGGCACATGATTGATTGATTGAACGGCGCTGCCCGGGCAAAATTTCGAGTTAAAAATCTACCCAAAATATTTCAGGATCCTCGCCGGTGCTACGGAATTCATGCACTGAGCTGAGATTCTCCGAACTCAGGCTTGAGTTAGGAGTAGAACAGAGCACTTATGGGTTACACCCGTATGCCGTGATGTTGATCCGTCGACTAAACTTATCTAACCAGGGACTGTACTCCACACACATCCCGCCCTGTAATTTAATCACCACTTTACAGCCTCTCTCTTCTACACACAAATCACAAGCATGGCCAGGGCCCTCTCCCCATCGCTCTCCCTCACCCACTTATCGGTCCTGCAAAACAAGTCCGGCAGGGGCAAGCACTCCCTTCCACCCGTCTCTCCCTAGCGCCTTGTAATTAAAGGCACCCGGACCTAAATTAACATTGGACAGCCTGTCGGGGTAATCAGGCTAGTATCTGCCGGCACTCTACGCGATAGCGAGCGCTGCTCCCCGCCAAAGCCTGTACGGATCGATGTGTGTTGACGTCTGCTACACACAAATATCATTTGTTGGGAAACCGTGCAGGCCAATGCAATCATCATCATGTAGCACTGGCGTCGGACAACCTAAGGCACGCGTGACAAGCGCGGCACACTGGAACGATTTTCAGCGGCACGCAGAGTGAATTAGTTACAGCATCGGATCTTCATAACAGCACACCACACACACACACACACACACACACACACACATATATATATATATATATATATATATATATATATATATATATATATATATATATATATATATATAGAGAGAGAGAGAGAGAGAGAGAGAGAGAGAGAGATATGCTAGTATGCTAGACCTCTCTTAGGTTCTTTACCTTACTAACCCTTTAAAATGTTAATTACGTGTTTATGTTTGATTTATTTACTTGTTTTGTTCTTCAAATTATTTGACTTTCTGTCCTAACAAAATATACATATAGTAGTGTTATAATAACAGCTAATATTATGTTCAGAACTTAAATTTGGCAAAACATACTACAGTGCAGACCTGATTAGGCGAACTCATCTCGGACCCAAGAAATACTATTTCAAATAGTTCTTCTTATCAGAAATTTCTCTTATAAGAGTTCAAGCCTATAGTAATGCAATTACAACGTGCAATACAATATTGTTTTTCACAACAGAAATTCGCCACATACGAGATCGAGATCGTTTTAAGCGGTTTGCACTGTATATACAATGTGGAAATACGGTGGCACGCTGAGGTACGTTGGAAAACTGCTTCGGTACAAGACTACAAAACGGTTACCGACCCTTGACGCAGCAGATCTCTTGCGGAACTAGCTATAATACTATTAATAGATACAACGGTTGTAGACAGTGGAAAACATGGGCCTCTTCTTGAATAATAGGAAGACATAAGAAATGGTAGGCATGCTTCCTAGAAAAAGGAACAAGGGTCGATGAGAACGAAGGAGAACACAGGTTATTAAAGATATTTTGGGATGAAAATGCGATGAATGATATGGGGAGACATTGCGGCGCTGCAGCGAAAGATAGGATAAGGGTCGATGAGAAGGAAGGAAGACACAGAACATTACAGATATTTTGGGATGAAATGCGATGAATGATATGGGGAAATATGGTCAGCGCTGCAGAGAAAGATAGACGGCTTGGCGTAAGCTGGTTCAAGGCAATGCCCTTATGGGGAATAAATGGCAAAAGAAGAAGTGGCGCTTCTGATCTTGACTGCTTTCCTTTACTTCTATTAGTGCCTATCAATACCTGTAGATGTATTTCTCAAGATATTTCAAAGGCCTCAGGGACTCCCATCATCATCATCATCATCATCATCATCATCATCATCATCAGCAGCAGCAGCATCTTCCACTTCTGACATCAAGCGTCGTATGGAGGAATAAGTGACGTTCCAGCGCCTGAGGATGGCACTGGATAGTGTCATTCTGTTTGACTGTACAGTGTCTGTGATGTCAATCCATTTTCTTCTGGGACGCTCTTCTTGCTATCGTAACAGATGTTCTTTGATGTAGGGCCTGTGATGGTGTTGCATTCTAACGAGATAGCCAAACCATTTGATCTTCTGTCTTTCAATAAATGTGGCACAAGATGTTGATCCCACTATTTGTCCGATAACATCACTTCTTACTCGTCTCTTCTCAGGCATCTCATCTCACTGCTGCTGATTTTGCGAAAGTGTGATTTGCATAATATCTAAGTTAGACATTGGTAGCATAAGACTGGTGTGAATATGCGATTTATTATCTGTCGTTTCTGCGAAGATAGGTATATATAAGGGCTGCGGAAGTTAACGATTAATTAATCGATTAATCGTTATGTTTTTTTAACGATCAATTTTTTTTTCTTACGATTAATCGAAAAATTTTCTCCCATCACTTACACAAATGAACCGGATGTCGAAAAATCAGTGCTGCAAACACAACCGAGTTGCAAAATTGTATTAAGTCACCATTGTGTAAGCTGCAGCAAGATGTACCAACAAGATGGAACAGTATTTTTTATTATGCTACAGAGCCTTCTAAAGGCCAGAGAAGCATTATCCGTCTACATGCCAGATGAAAAGAAGCAATACAAAGGTCCAAAACTGTCAGATTCAAATTGGGAGAAGATTTCGAAATATGTCAAAAGTTTTGGACTTATTCTGTCAGATCACCGTCCTGCTTGACGGTCAAGATCATGTTTCATGTAGCTGTGTATTACCACTGCTATCTTCGTTGACAAAGCATATGACTGTGCACGATGATGATCCGGGCTACATAGCTAAATTTAAGGCAGCGTCTTTTAATGACTTTAGTGAGCGTGTAGCTAATATGACAAGTATTGAAATACTACAGATTGCAAACAGCACTTGATCCACGCTACAAATACCTGAAGTGTTTGTCAAAAGATGCAAAAGAACGAACTTGGTCACGTATTGAACAACAAATAGCAGTTGATGTTCATGATGAGCAGATGGAGACTGCTACAACAAATGATACAGACATTGACAATGAAACTATATGTGAACTAATTGAAAAGCGTATTAAGCTAATGGAGTCTGAAATGGAGAAGAAAGTTGCTGAATCCGTTGACCCTCTACAATGGTGGAAACTTAATGAACATCGATATCCAAAATTGGTATTCCTTGCCAAGACCGTTCTGTGCATACTGGCTACCTCAGTTCCATGTGAACGATTGTTCAGGTTTGCTGGTTATATTGTTAATAAGACGCGCTCGTCACTTTAACCAAATACTGTCAACATACTCGTCTGTTTGCAGTTGGTTATTAGATGACATATGAGCAAGACAAGCAAGTGTTATTTCGATTTTTGACAAATAGGACTATAATGTGAGTTATGAGACTATAAATGTTTTGCTTTAATCGAAATTAACTATTATTAATCGTTAATTTTTCAAAAGTTAACTATTAAATTTAAATTAATCGGTCCCCTAATATATATATATATATATATATATATATATATATATATATATATTATAATATATATATATATATATATATATATATACATCTTTCTTTTATTGACTACACAAAGGCTTTCGATAGAGTAAGAATGTCAACATGGTAGATATGCTTGCAAATATACAAATTGATGGGAAAGACATTAGACTTATAAAAACATATATTGGAAACAACAAGCAGCCATAAGGATTGATAATGAAATGGGACAATATCAGCCTATTAAGAGACGTGTTAGGCAGGGATGTGTAATGTCTCCAGATCTTTTTTCCCTATACAGTGAAAATATTTTTAGAAATGTAGAAGAGTATAAATGGAATCAGCATTGGAGGATGAAACATCAATAACATTAGATATGCAGATGATACGGTATTGATTGCAGACAATGAGCTGGATCTACAACAATTAGTAGATGCGGTTGTTGCACACAGCGAACAACTGGGATTATAATTAAATTGTAGAAAGACACAGATTATGATCGTCAATAGGAAGAACGAAATACCACAATGTAATATACAAGTAAATGGGAATATTCTTCAAAAAGTGAATCGGTACAATTATCTCAGAACAGTCATAACATCTGATGGGAGATGCCTTGTAGAGATTAAAGCAAGAATCGCCATGGCGAAAGTAACCTTTAGCAAGATGAAAAACATACTGACCAATAAAAAGATGTCAATTGAAACGAGAAAAAGAGTGTTGAGGTGCTACATAGAGCCCGTTCTTGTGTATGGATGTGAAACTTGCACAATGAGCAGTCAAGCTGAAAAACATCTGCTGGCTGCAGAAATGTGGTTTCTGAGGAAAATGCAAAGAATATCCATGGACAGACAGAAAAACCAATGACCAAGTACTGCAGGAGACAAATGAAAATCGTAAATTGATTAGAGAAATTAGACGTAGACAGTCAAAATATTTTTACATGTTATGAGAAGAAATGGATTGGAGAACTTAGTGACAACTGGCAAGATCGAAGGAACAGACTAAGGGAAGACTGAGAAGTAAATACCTGGATGGCTTGGCCACATGGCATGGTCGAGACAGGAACACTGAGCTGAAATCCCAGGTTTTATTATTTCTAATCCTGTCTTTATTTTTTATTTGTCTGATGAAGTATTGCTCGCAGGAATTGTATCTCTGTTTGTTGCAATTCTTGTTTAGTTTTTTCTTCACAGTTACAGAATCGCGCAGAACAGCATTCCCCCCCCCCCCCCCTTTTTTTTTAAAACGGTGTATTTCCCAACCCTGGCCCAGCGGTAGGGCACTCCACAGATGACGTCATGTTTCCAGATAAGGCGCCAGACGGTTTTAAAACAGTCACGACATCGTCTGGACCGCACCGAGTCGTAAGATGATTTTCTCTTCTTCTTCCTCTTTATTGCGGTCGTACATTCTCAGAAATCAACATGCACACTATCAATAAACATCACAACTCGTCGCAACAACATTCCCCCTGTAATCGTATTTACATTGTCTCCAGCACACGTATTTCTTTTGTTCCAAAGCCCAATCCCCCACCCCCGACACACGCGTTGCTATAATGGCTAGGATGCTGCGTGGAAAATGGCTTGAATGCGATCGGAAGAGAATTTAACGCCAGACACGGCATTGTACGACCAGATACTGCATTGACCGGCCAGCACGGCCAGTACGGCCAGACACGGCACTGCACAGCCAGACACGGCCAGACACGGCACTGCACAGCCAGACACGGCATTGCACTTGGCATTCCACGACCAGACACGGCACTGCACGACCAGACACGGCACTGCACGGCCAGACACATTGCGTGGTCAGACACGGCATTGCACGGCCAGAAACGGTACTGTACAGCCAGAAATGACCAGACACGGCACTGCACGACCAGACACGGCACTGCACGGCCAGACACGGCATTGCGCGGCCAGACACGACACTGCACGGTACGGCCAGACAAGAGACTGCACGGCCAGTACGGCCAGACACGGCATTGCACGGCGCTGCACGGCCAGACACGGCATTGCACGGCCAGACACGGCATTGCACGGCCAGACACGGCATTGCACGGCACTGTACGGCCAGACACGGCATTGCACGGCCAGACACGGCATTGCACGGCACTGCACGGCCAGACACGGCACTGCACGGCCAGACACGGCATCGCACGGCCAGACACGACAGACACATCAGGAGAACGAGGGGTCTACTCAACCAACACAGAACTGGCACTATTAGCCGCCGGACGCTGATATGTTGGGGGAGTGGGAAATCTGAGCATCTATGGACTTGTCCAGAGTGCAATGATGATTCCCCAACACAGAACTGGCACTATTAGTATTAGCCACCGGACGCTGATATGTTGGGGGGAGGGGGGATGCAAGGATGATACCCCAACAGATGACAGATACACACAGTCGGTTCCTGTACAGCACGGTTTAATGCCCCATCAATTTCCAAAGAGACTGCCTATCAATGCTAACAGAGGTCTTCTAGTCCACAAACCCAATACACAGTGGCTAGTCAATGTCAAAGCTCTGCTCTATTATTACACGCAAAATGCCTATCAGGATCTGTTTGGTCGGAAGCCCGTCTGTTTATCCCTTAGTTGTTTGACAATAGCATCTCTTAATCTCTCCAGCATGATCCATATTAACATATCCCCCGGGAACTGACACCAACATTATTCATCCATAATTTCTGTACTCCAGTAAATCCCCATTTTGGCAGCTTTGCCGAATATCCTGATCTCCAGTCTGCTTGTAGTTCTTCCCTCTCATTTCTTTTTAAATGTTGCATAAACTGGCATGTCCTTGCATGAATTTTGTAGGACGCAGCAATCAAAGCCAAGTTGCTTGTCTAAACAATTTTACTTTTTTGTAGTTTGCCATTGTTTTCTGAACGAGAAGTCAACGTTGAAGTCAAACTTAATGTCGGTCTAACACAGTGGTTCTCAACCTTTTTTGGCCTGTGCCCCCCTTCACCATATTTTCAGAACATCATTCCCCCCCCCTCTTTCCTATTTCCTACCTAAAATGCCCCCCCCCCCCCAGCTTCTATACAGTATACGTAATAATGGAAGCACATACTAAAACAAGTCTAGACGTCCACATAAAATGTGATTTGTGGGTCTACTTACTTTATAAAATGAATTTTAGAAGGGTGAGACGTACAGAACCGTAAAGTAGAAGGGAAAAACAATATCAAGTAATCTGTTCTTGTATTAACGCGATCTTGCAATAATCTTCATTCCCCCCCCCCCCCCCCGGAAACCCTAAAATTCCCCCCTGGGGGGAGGGGGGGATTCCTCACCAGTTGAGAACCACTGGTGTAACAGACGAACAGATATATGTCTTGAGCCTCCACATATAAATGTTGATGAATGTGACTTAGGGGTCAGAGAACGCAATTTCACAATTCCCCGACATAAGGGATCCGGAGGTTAAAATTAGCCGCAGGCGATTTGGAAGCCGGTCGCTTAGCGTTGATTGCAATGGTATGAGAGTCGGCCGTGCAAAAAGCAATGGGAAACTTTTTTTTTCGCATATCCTTTACAGGACCTCGCTGTCAACACCAGCATTTTACCGCTGTCGTTGATTTCTTGGCAAGATTACACTCAGTATTTTGCCACTGCTTTCTGAGCGGCCAGCTCACTTATCCCGTAAGCTACCAACGCGGCGAGAACCGCTTCCAATTCTCGCGCGCTGCGTTACCCTACGTGGATAAACGGGATTACGGAGAAAGTCGTTTAACTCCTAGGCAAAACTACTGCGGTTAAAATTGCCTAGTAAACTACATACAGCCAATGAAATTTGGGGTTGGTTGCATAATCATGTAACAAACGAGGACATGTCACTAACTACATATATGTGGAATCATACATACAAACATATAAGTACGAAATGAATCAATCAATCAGTTGCCGACTCCACAATGAAGGTTGGCCGCAATGCAACTCTCTTTTCATTCCCGGTGTTTCTAGAACCTCTATATTTGCTTGTTTTTATATCCATGACATACGACATATTCTTCTGTGTATCCACACCTCCAAGACCTCTATTCGACTTTCTAGTTGTTAGTTCATTGTCCAGGCGTCCGCGCCATATAGTAGTGTTGAATATACATAACAATTGATAAATATAATTTTGCTGCGTTGTTAATATCTCTAGATGTTAATACTGATTTCATGCTGTTGAAAGCATTTCTGGCCATTCCTATTCTCTTGCTGATTTGTTTCACTTCTCCCATTATTTGTTATTACATGTCCAAGATATGAGAAACTTGTTACTTGTTCTAGTATCTCCCCATAGTGATGTTCATTAATGACATTTCCTTACCACTGCGAATTATGATAGTTTTCGTTTTTTGGATGTTAATATCTAAGCCACACATTCTGCACTATGCCCGTTTTAAAGTTTACTTGATCCACTAGGTTTTGTAACTCGTGCTCGCTTTCTGCTAGTAATACAGTATAATCAGCATACCTAAGATTGTTTAAGTTCCTTCCACTAATGTGAAGTCCAGGGCAGTTCGACATGTTTAAATATTCTTTCTGTTAATAAGTTGAAGAGGCTTGGGGGACTACATAGGCAAGCACGCAGACTAGCGCACGCAAACAAACACAAACACACGTACTACGTACGTGCGTGCCTCTCTCTCTCTCTCTCTCTCTCTCTCTCTCTCTCTCTCTCTCTCTCTCTCTCTCTCTCTCTCTCTCTCTCTCTCTCTCTCCATGTAACTACAGCTAGGAGAGCAGATGATAAAATAAGAATCAAACAGGCAAGAGGAACTGTTATGGCACTGGGAAGCGTGCGGAAGTTAAAAGAGACGGACAAGCAGGCAACTATCGATTAGTCCTGGGGAAGGGATTCTGTGTGGGCATGCGTTGACCTGTAGTTTCGGCCCTGGAGATTACAGCATGGCGGGCGTGAGCAAGACTTGCGCTGGTGAATTAGTGTGTGCTTCAGCTATGGGCGCCTGGATTACAGGGGAGCGCTTTAGTTGGGCTAGGGGTGGCAGATATTGCAGCAGTTGGGGTAGGAGATTACATGTACAGCAAGGAGAGAGAGAGAGAGAGAGAGAGAGAGAGAGAGAGAGAGAGAGAGAGAGACAGACAGACAGAGAGAGAGAGAGAGAGAGAGAGAGAGAGAGAGAGAGAGAGAGAGAGAGAGAGAGAGAGAGAGAGAGAGAGAGAGTAAAAGATAGCATGTATGTATAAGTAAACTTTTGTTAGTGAATGTGTGATTGTGAGTGAAACAACTGAATAAATTGTGGAGAGGGGCAGAAGGACAGATAGAACTACAAAAATCAGATTTTTAAAAGCATGCATCTTTCCCATTGCAACATAAGCCTGTGAGACCTGGACACTTACTAAACAAGCTGAAAAGCGCATAAATGCCTTTGATTATAAATGGTATAGGCGAGCTCTAAGGATAGTTTGGATACAGAAGAGAACAAATGCATCCATACTTCAAGTGATGAATAAGACGATAAAACAAAGAAAAGTGAAATATTTTGCTCACTTGAAACGTGACGAAAGTTTGGAGAGAACAATAATAAGGGGGGGGGGGGGGTGTTAATATGTCTGGGAAGAGAGGAAGAGGAAAGCCAAAGAGGAGAGGGTGTAGGATGTGGCGAATGATCTCCAGATGGGTGTATCGGACGCGGGACATCTTGCTTATGATCGAGAGGTTTCCCCGGAAGGTTGTTATGGGAGCAAGGTTCTGCAAAGGACATGCTACTTAATGAATGAATGAATGAATGAATGAATGAATGAATGAATGAATGAATGAGTGAGTGAGTGAGTGAGTGAGTGAGTGAGTGAGTGAGTGAGTGAATGAATGAATGAATGAATGAATGAATGAATGAGTATATGTGTGTGTGAGGGAGTGTGTATTTGAGTGTTATTGAGTCGATGCCGAACTGTGAGACTGTATACAGGGTGGGCCAAAAAAAGTGAGGACATCTTGTAGCATACGAGTTATTTAAAAATATAATTCAATTAATTATATTGGTTCATGTAATTTTGTTTGCCAAGTATTTAGCTAATCAGAAATCAAATGTTCAATGTGTCCTCCTTACTTCTCAACGGGTGTTTCTAAGCGTAGACACCACTCGTTTATGCTATTGTAAATAAAGCGCAGCCCTAAATGTCTCCATTCTTCAATTATTGCCAACTTGAGCTGCTCAACTGTGGTAAATTTTCGCCGAAGGTAGACTTTTTCTTGCAAAGCACCCCGATGTATGGCATAATCTACTGGGTTTAAATCAGGACTGTTCGGTGGCCACATGTCTGGCTCGATGAAGTTAACATTCTCCTGACGAAGAAAGTTGATCGTATTTCTGGCTGTGTGAGATGGAGCTCCGTCTTGCTGTAATGTCCAGTTATGGCGACCACATGTCGCTTGAATTACAGGCAGCAAACCTTATCTCAACATGTTCACAATAGTATTCACTGTTTACTTTGGCACCTGGTTCAACGAACACAATACTAGTTTTCCCCATTCGAGACACACCAACTGATACCATGATACCGCGGCTGAAATGGTCACGTTCTCGTATAAGTCGACTTTCCTGAACTTGTATTTTCTTTGTTTCAACGGAATAAACACGGTCATTTTGAGAATTAACTGGAGTGGCAACGGTGAATGTCTTTTCGTCTATAAACCAGATGCTTCGTACACTTCTCTCATTAGGAAGCCGCTCAAGTAGCTGCCGACTGCGTTGCAAGCGTTTCAATTTGACATTTTCATTTAGCTTCTGCCCGATCACACGCTTGTACGTTTTGAGATGTAAATCGTGCTTAACAATACATTGAACCGACGTCCGTGGTATACCAGTTTCTCTTTCTATTTCCCGCGGACTTTTGTGACTGTGAGGATCATCATCTTGACTGCAGATCAGCCCACTCACCCGCTCAATATTCTGTTGTGTTCTGGCAGATTTTGGTCTACCACTTTCGGGTTTACGTTCTGTTGTACCATTGTTGTCAATTTTATTGATAACCCGACTGACACTAGCTATGCTCCAGGCTTTGTTTGGAAACTCATTGGTCATTCTCCTAGCACCCCACTGTTTTCAAATCGAAATGTTTAATCAGAATACGGTCTTCCGCGATAATTTTTTTTCATTCTTGGTATAAAAAAAATATTCAAACCTGTTGATGTAAACAACTGGCATACTAAAAACCAAAGATGGCACCCGGAAATTGTCGAAATAGAGAGTATAGCTAAATAGGTACATAAGTACAAGAGTAAACAATTTAAGCTATTATGGAAGTAAGTACATAAGTAAACAATTTAAGCTATTATGGATACAGCTAAACAAATTTTGATGTAATTATATTACTTTTTACGCGATGTTCTCACTTTTTTTGGCCCATCCTGTGTGTGTTCTGGCTGCCTGCCAGTCTCATAACATGGTAATATGCATTGATTATGTTCACAACTTTCATTTGACGATGTTTTTTTGTTTCATATGTGAATGTAACATGCACAATAGATAATTCATGTACGAAAGATGAGTGATTGGAAGGGCTGTGAGCCCAATTTGAGACCCTTTGAATATAAATTTTGTTTGTTCGTTCATTTTCTCTTTCTCCCTTTCTCTCTCACGTCTCTCTCTCTCTCTCTCTCTCTCTCTCTCTCTCCATCCATCCATCTATCCGCCCACCCAAACATATCCATCCATCCAAACACAGCCACCCATCCAACCCCCCCCCCCCCCCTTCCCAAACACATCTATCCATCCATTCACCACCCTCCCACCTAGTCAAGACTATACTAATAGCATTCACATACAGAATCCAACAAATGACATACACCGAATCGTCCCTGCAATCACATTCCACAGAAACATTCCAATGCCGACATCCAGACACATCTATCCACCCTCCCATCACATCCATTCATCTATCCACCCCCATCACATCCATCCATCCATCCATCCACCCACCCCATGTGATGACTGCTGAATCTACAACCATGGTCAGACTGGCGAGAACAGCAAATTAAAAGAGGGGTGGCCAAACAATAACACTACGCAGGAAGCCAAAGAAGATTGATATAACCAACACAGAATTGGTGTCGTTAGCCGCAACACCCTGCGGGATTTGCTGAGGAGGGGACTGAATGGTTCGATGTGCAATGAGGATGATCTGTCGACTAACTAACTAACCCACCCACCCACCCATCCATTCACCCATTCACTCACCCACCCACCTAGTGACAACCATACTTCTTGCTGCATTCACATACATAATTCAACAATGACAAACACGCATACAGAATCTTCCCTGCCATCACATTCCACAGAACTATCCCAGCGCCAACATCCAGAGACGCAAGATGAATCACTGCTGCCCAGTGACAGACAGTTCACGGAAATCAATACCCTAAGACTCCATTATACGGCGACGGCAGAGAATTCCTGATGTCAACGGAGCTATTACCGGACTTCCCCTTTCAGCTTATCTTCAAAGACCATATGCTACGGAGAAAGAAGACACCTGTATCCACAGAGCATGGGAGTGTTGGTTAACATGGTTCATCATCAAGTGCCCTGCCAGGTGGCGT
>JACEFZ010017451.1:0-82500 GCA_014155875.1 Cepaea nemoralis | reverse complement strand
TGTGTACAGGCGAATTAAATAAAATGAAATGAATCAGTCTAATGTTGTACTTGGAGTTCTTGAGTGTTTTGCAGCATCAATGGTAATGTAGTTCTAATATAATACCATGGCTTAGTCCACTCTTACCAATACTTAATCTGTTCAACATCAAGTCATACTATAATCTGGACAATGTGAGGAATCATCGCCCCAACATAACTATCTGTGTCCTGACTGATGACATTGTAACAGTCTAACCAGCCATTCACAACAATACTATATTGTGTCCTACCAACATGAGGGTACCTGTGTTAATCCAACTAACATGTCAACATGAACACATATTATGTCTAAGCCCACGTATCGTGAGTCATGACAATGGGTCACCCCTAAAGCCATGTGGTCACCAAAACATCCAACTCCAAAGACACAAACTCAGGCTCATGGGCCAGAAGACAAATGAATTAGCCACTCTGCTAGTGCAGCTTCAAAGAACAACCAAGACATGCAATAACAACAGAAAACATAACGACTCACTTGCGGAATAATTCCTGTCTGTCCTGGTTCATTTCTGCCCATCATAGTATAACTCTTCCCTGAGCCAGTTTGGCCGTAAGCAAAGATGCATACATTGTAGCCTTCAAACGCGTGCTCGAGCATCTCCAGGCCGATGTCTTCGTACACTTTCTTCTGGCTCTGAAAAGCTGGGGTCTTCCGGCTGTAACCAGGTGTCCAGAGAAGATATGTTAGGAGTTTGTAACCATATTCCTTTTACATTAATTTAAGTACATAGGAGCAATTATTCTAAGAATATCTTGGATACAGAAAATAACAAATGCATCCATATGACAAGATCAGAATACTGAAGAAAGTTGGCTACTAAAGACAATAAAACTAAGAAAACTTAAATATTCTGGTCACTTGAAACGTCACAAAAGTTTGGAGAGAACAGTAATGGAGGGGTATATGCCTGGGAAGAGAGGAACAGGAAGGCCAAAGAGACAATGGGTGCAGGTTGTGGCAGATGATCTCCAGATGGGTGTTTCGGACACTGGACAATCTTGCTTATGACCGAGAAGTTTTCCAGGAAGGTTAAGACAGGAAGAGGAATGCCAAGGAGACGATAGGTGCAGGATGTGGCGGATATCTCCAGATGGATGTTTCGGATGCTGGACATCTTGCTTATGACCGAGACGTTTTCCAGAAGGTTGTTTGTTATGGGAGCAAGGTTCTAAAAAGGACATGCTACTGAATGAATGAATGAATGAATGAATGAATGAATGAATGAATGAATGAATGAATGAATGAATGAATGAATGAATGAATGAAAGGAGCAATTATAACACTAGATGGAAGATGTGTGACAGAGATTAACTGCAGGATTAAAGTTATTTGCATATCCTTTACAGGCCGTTGCAGTCAACTCCAGCATTATTTGGCTGTTTGTGATTTCTGGGAAAGTTTATGTTCAGTAGTTTTCCATTGCTTTCTGAATGACCAGCACTCATACCATTGTATGGAAAACAACACAAGACATTATATGATGATGACCATTCAGTTTCATCCAGTGGACTTGAAAGTTTTGAGCCGTAAGTTCTAAGGCCTATTTTGACTTGAGGTTAACTGATAAGGCATAAAACCAATTGGTGAACCAGGGTATGCCTACCCAGCATGTGAAGACATGATCCGGCAGACTGCGTGGAAGAAATCATTGATAATCCAACGGGCAAGACGGCATTTACCTGCAAAGCGTTCCGAAACATAATGAGACAACAAGGCACGTAGAGAACCCTGGTCATGCACTGCACATGTATTCGTTTCCAGTCGTCTTGACTTGTCTTGTCACTGGATTCAGATGGACTCAGGCGAGAGAGTGCAGTCGACAAATTGCGCAACTCTTCCCCACTTTAATCCAATTCATCATAAAAGTAATTCTTCATCTAAGAACACTTTTGAGCCAAAATAGGCAATACCTGCCATCTTAGAACCCACGGCTCCAACATTTCTACCACAGTGGATGAAATGAATGGTCATCATCGTTCTTGATGGACGAACACCATGTTCAACCTACGATTTCTGTGTTAAAATTCACTATGGTAATACATTATTCTGAAACCAAACAACCTTATTACACTGTGATTGAGTTAACAATTCAAGTAACAGTGATGGAAGTAACAAGTGGAACTTACTGTTGTGTGCGACCAGTATGAATAATCAAAGTTAAAGCTCTTCACTTGAGAATCCTTCGGACCTGCCTTTGGATTTGTGATAGCTGAAATATGAAATAAAAATATAAGTGCTGTATAGAATCTGTTTTGCTGTATGACAGTGAATATTGGAATCTACATGAACAAATTAGGAAGAACTTGGAAGCAACAGAGATGTGGCAGGAGCCACATTGAGCAGAATGTTGCAAATTCCTTGGACTGCCAGAGTAACTAACAATGATTGCCTGAAAGAGGCTAATGAAACTAGAACATTATATACAACAATAAGAAAGAGACAAACCACTTTCTTTGGTCATGTGATGAGAAGAGAGGCAATGGAGAACATCGTGACAACAGGAAGGATCAAGGGGAAGAGAGGCAGAGGCCGATGAAGAGAAATAATGCTGGATAGATTGAGACGGTGGCATGGAGGAATATCATCAGCAGAGTTGATCCACAACACCAAAGACCAAGATGTGTGGAGGGTCATGAAAGCCTACACCAGCTGACCTGGCACTTGATGATGATGATAAAATATGAAAAAGTAATTCGTAACAAACATCAACATTGAAGAAGGAGGTCACCATGGCTGAATCAGAGAAGAACGCTCGCTCTTAAACTTTTGGTGTGCTGATACCGAGGTAGCGAGTTCAACACCTACACAGGTCAGTTGGACTAAAATGTTGACTTTTCATTCTTGACTTGGGGACATAAATTACAAATGCCTCAGAAGTAGGAGTGGGTTTGCCTGATGGTGAGGTACACTGGTAATAGGGAGCATTAGTACTTGGTGCGTTGAAACTGGGGCAATGGTCAACCCAACAAAGGCAACAGTGACATGGTTCTCTTTGAATAACCATATTGTCAACACTCCAACACCAACAGTAAATCTGTGTTCAGAGACTGGAAAGAACGCAGGCAATGAAATACCTGGGGATTTGTTTTGATCGAAGCCTTGCTTATAATGAATGAGCACATAGACCAGGTGATAAAAAGGCTAAGCGGGGTTTGACTGAGATGCAGATGATGGCGGCGGCAAACTGGGGTGGTCATGTCTGTTTTTGAGTATGCGATGGCGATCCTGACTCTCAGCCGTAAGCAGACAGAAAGGATGGAAAGGATACAGAACGAAGCTATGCACATTATTCTTAGATGTACAAGATATACAGCATGCAGGGTGATGCGCCACCTTCTTGATTTTCCAACCATTGAAGACAGAAGACAAATTTGCAGAGCATGTGCCCACCTCAGAGTTAACGCAAACACACAACATCCACTGCATTGTGAAATTAGGAAGGTGAAGGGCAGCAGGTTTAAAAGAGGAAGTCGTGGGTGGGTCAAGCCGAAGACATTCTTCAAGAGGTAATGTGTACTTGAGGACTTAGAACCTGGCAAGGAGTGGGTACAAGTGCCAACAGATTTCTGTACGTCCTTTTCTGTTTGCATACAACTAGACAGAAAATGCAGACAAGAAACTCCGGCAGCTGTGGAGGCAGAAGTACAAGCGTTGATTTTCGAGAATATGTTATATGGTGATGCTGTCATCTACACAGATGGGTCGGTCGTCTGACATGTGAGAAGCTCATGGGCCTTTATGGCTCAGAGCGGAGGGAGAATTGTGAAGGAGGACTCTGGTGCTTTTGTTGAGACCACAAGTAGTGACTATGGAAGTCATGGCAGTAAGTAAAGCAATAACTTGGCTCAAGACACAGACATTCACTATGGCATGTTTCCTTAGTGACTCAATGAGGATGCTCAAGAGGATAGAGATGGGGTGGATCCGAAGAGAGTGGTTGCTATCTCTGAAGTGGTCTCGGCTGGCAAAGATTAGTTTCATCTTTGTGCCAGGGCATGCAGGAGTACAAGGAAATGAGCGGGCTGACAAGCTCGCAGGTAAGGCTACTGCGGACATGCCATGGACCAGGCTGACATTCTGAAGGCTCTACAAGAAGTAAAACATTTGCGAGAACCAAGTGATGACTGCGAGAACAGCAAATTTAAAGAGGTGTGGCCAAACAATAACACTACGCAGGAAGCCAAAGAAGATTGATAAACCAACACAGAACTGGTGTCGTTAGCCGCTACATGCTGCAGGATGTACTGAGAAGGGGATCCGAGCACTTATGGACTTAATGGTTCGATGTGCAATGAGGATGATCTGTCGACTAACTAACTAACTGGTAATAGGGAAAGTTAATTCACACACAAACATCAGTTCGTCCAGTCACTAGTATTAGTATGTGTATGGACCTCGCTTGAATTCAAAGCAAGTGAGAAAAAAAAACACAAACAAAACCAACATTAAAGAATTTGAAAATGTTACAAACTTTGAATTTAATGGCTACATAATCAACAAGTGATAAAATGAATCAATTGATGGTTGTGAATCTGCAATCTTGGCCAGATTTTAAGAATATGAAGTGAATCTGCAATATTTACCAGATTTTAAGAATATAAAGAGGAAAGGGGGTGAAGCCAGACAAGAGCACTATGCAGGCAGTCAAAGGTATATGCTCTGAGTTTCTTATTTTGTAAAAATTAATACGCCCAAAACACATAGCTAATATGTTCTTCAGAAGCTAACACATTCAGGAAATTTGACATGTGCAACATAAAGAAACCAGAGGAGAACAGCCAACTAACACAGAGCTGCTGTTGTTCAGTGGCTACATCCAGAGGGAGATACTCAAGGGAGGATCTGAGCACTTATGGACTAATTGTTGGATGTGCAATGAGGATGATCTGTTTACTAAGTTGAATAACTGCGTAGCTCAAGGCGACTGACCAGGAGATTTCATTGTGTGCACAATTCTTGGCTGTGGCAGAGCTGAATGTGTAGTGGAGCAATTGTCAGTGGAGAGTTTGTGAATGTCACACCATACAGATAAAACCTTGTTCAAGAAGCTATATAACAACTACAATAACAGCAACCTATCAATCATGTATTGGCATAAGTTAAATAACTACATATCCCAAGGTGACTGGCCAGGAGTGGTCATTCTGTGACTGGACTTCATTTTATGCACAACTCTTGGCTGTGAATAAGCTACATGTGTAGTGGAGCAATTATCACTGTTATGTGAAGATTGTGAATGCCACACCATGTACAAGATAACAGTTTGTGTTCAAGAAGTTGAATAAAATCTAGCACTGCAACCACCTGTGTTAGCGATCCAATAAACTTGGATGGAAGTATGTCACGACGGTTACAAGCTGAGATGTTGTTGTGTACACTCTTGTAAAGTCTTGAGTAAACTCTTTGTCAGAACTGAGGTCTTTTCAACAAAGTCAACTAAACACAGAAGTCATAAATATTAGGTTGTGTGACGGAGATATGCCGAGGTAGTTCCAAGCAATTTTGTGCAGACTGAAAGACTTTATTTTACATTTGTGATTATAGTGGGGATAACAAATGTTCCACACTTTAGTAACATCAGTGACTAAGTGTCTTAAATATTTCAGCCAAAGTATAATTCATTTATTCACTTCACTATGTTGTTGTTGTTGTTGTGGTTGTTGTTGATGCTGCTGCTGTTGCTGCAAAAGCAAGTCACCCCATAATGGCTCAGATACTGCACCAAAAAAACCACATGAAATGCTCATTATTATATCCATGTGAATTCGAGAAAGGAAACAATAAATTAACAACACCAAATCGCCTGAGCACAACAACAGGCCATCCCTTACTTGATAATGCAGCTCACTGTTTAAGGAAACAGCGGTTTGACAAACATACAAGCAGCCTGCACACCCATTGTCACATAAGGTGGCTGACCAGTCTGCCATTTTCTGCATTTGAATTTCACCAGTTACCAATGGCACAAACAAAAAACATTCCGAATCAAATTCACAGTTCATGCAAACACTCAACTCATTAGCTGGGCGACGAAACTGGGTCTTCAAAGTCCAAACATGAGGAAAATGAACTAGTAAACCCTGTCTGGAGACAATTAGTTCTCCAAGTATTAGCGACCCACCTGCCTATCCGCCATGTTGGCCAGGAAATCCTCATTATAATATATAAATCTGCTGAATGCACCTGATGAGATGCAGCGAAATACACAAGGCAATAAATCTTGCAGCTATTGTTTGAGGCTTCTGAGCAGGACTGAGATTTCTCAAAGAGACAAATCCATGAAAAGCTTTAACTATATAACACTTACTGGTCGTGTTGCCGCTCATTTCAATGATACACTCCGCATCCCTGGACATCTCTCGGCTGTTGAAGGGTCGAACCCTCACAGCCACTTTGACAGATGACATTTTATCTGTTTGTTGATAAGAAAAGGGAACAAAATTATCAAGTGGCACACAAAATCAATCCTTATCTGTTAAATGTGTCTACGACAATGGAGATACTAGTCTTGCACAAGACTTTAAAGTAAAGAACTCTTTAGTTAGCTAATCATGGTTCCGACTTCACAACAAAGTGTCCCCCCATAATGCTCTGTTCCTGTGCCAGTGAATATAACACAAAATGCCCCTCACTGTCCCATGTAAAGAGTGGAACAGCAGTACCGACAACCCAACAGCACGAACAGGCAAGTATATGCATAAGTCCTCTGCCAGAATGCCATGAAAATTACAGTTCATCATCAATGGAAGCGGCAGTCACTAGAAATACAGCAGCTTCACACACATTACTGTATAATGCAAAACTAGCTAGTTCAGCAACCAGCCACCCCCATTTTCTGAACAAGTAGTTCAAAACAAACAACTGTGGACAGATGTAACAGCACCCCACACGAAATCTCCAGCTCACAGTGCGCTCCAAGCACTCAACTCTGTAGCAGGGTGACGAAATCATGTACTACCATCCAACATGAGAAAAATCTGTAAGCAAGTCAGTAGCCAGAAGCAAAAACACTCCCAAGACCTTAACAGGTCAAAGGACTTTTATATGCCTAGAGGTGTGTCGGGTACATGGTGCCAGCCCCATATTACTACAGACCAGTCAGCACTCAATGAGTCATGTGGTCAGGAGCATACTGTCTGTCTTTACTTCTCGGCACACTTCTATTTTGTTAATCCCATCCTGAATGGAGATTTGAACACATCACCACCAGGCCGACAAGCAACCATGCTAGTCATGCGCTACAATGATTCCCTCTGCTGGTAGAGAATAGCATATACCGGCTTGTCCACATAGCAGTAACACTCATTCTTCATAACATTCATCAGATGTAAAAACAACAGCAAGCTACCTCACATAGACATCTGGCTAAAGAGTTATCAGGCAGTCGGCTAAACAAGAGAAAAAGCTACCTTAAACAAACTTGTTCCTACAGATCCAGCAATCAATTGGTTAAACAAAAGATGAAGCTGCCTCATATAAACTTTTTCCTACAGATACAGCAATCAATTGGCTAAACAAAAGATGAAGCTGCCTCATATAAACTTTTTCCTACAGATACACCAATCATTTAGCTAAACAATAGATTAAGCTACCTCAAATAAACTTATGTCTACAGATTCAGAAGCCAGTTGGCTAAACAAGAGATGAAGCCACCTTAAATAAGCCGGCTCTGTGGCGAAGGGGTCACGAATGCAATTTGTAATCCCGCATGCCACGTTCAAAACACAGCTGCAGGCGATTATGAAACAGACTGCTTTGCGTTGGTTTCTATACAATGGTATGAGTTCAGGTCGTTCAGAAAGTAATGGCACACTACTGAACGTAAACTTGCCCAGGAATCATAAACAGCCAAAAATGCTGGAGCTGACTGCTATGTCCTGTAAAAAATACGCAACTAACTTTCTGTTGGTAACATGATGTCAACTCAAACCAGTGACAGAAAAGGTTACACATGACTTGCCTGTCTATAATTGACACCAGTAATGAAGACAGCTGAATGAGACTTGTGTACATCAAATGTCGGTCGTATATGAGATCACAAGTGTTGATGGAAATCCATGCCGACGCCCGTTACAGATGAAGTCTTTTCATGTCTGGTACTTAAACAATGTCTGCAACAATCACAATCAAGGAAACACTTCTTCACATAAATATCAATATAATCTCTTATAAAAACCAATACTGGAGGGCAAGGCTGAAGGCAAGCGAGCAAGAGGTAGACAACGATACAAGTAAGAAGATAACATCAAGAGATGGACGAACATCAATCTGACAGAATGTACAGTCAGGGAGAGAGACACACAGTGTTGGAGATCTATTGCAGCCAAACTTCATTGTGGAGATGGTGATTGATTGATTGATTGATTGATTGATTGATTGATAAGCTCTTACAAGACATTTTATTGTGTGTTCGCTCGCTTTGAACTCAAGTGTAGTGAATACATGTGCTATTACTTCTGGTGCACTGGAATGATTTTTGCGTGTGAATTAGCTTTCCCTGTTACCAAGTGTCCCTCGTCATCAGGTGAACCCACTCCAACTTTTGAGGTGTATGTAATTTACATTCCCAAGTCAAGGATGAGAAGTCAACATTTTATTCGAACTGACCAGTGCAGGCCTTAAACCTGATACCTCAACATTAGCACATTGGAAGTTTAAGAGCGAGCACTCTTATCCATCCGGCCATGCTGACCTCCACAGGACATTTTAACTGGCACTAATATCAGAAACGGGAAATGTGGACAACTGGAGTATGTCAAGACAATACAAAAATGGAAAATTGGACAAATGAAATGTCATGACAATACAAAAATGGAAAAGTGGACAACTGGAATATGTTATGACAATACAAAAATGGAAAACTGGAATGTGTTGTGACAACAAAAATGTGGAAAACTGGAATATGTGTTGACCATACAAAAGTGGAATATATTGTGGCAACACAAAAGTTTCAGGTAAACAGAAACAGATGATGACCAGAATGAAGTTTTTTTTTGACATCATAGCAAGGAGTATAAGAAGTGAAACAGGAGGCTGTGGACAAACATAGTGGCTAACACCAAAAAATAACCCAACCAACCAACCAGCCTCCTAATCAAACAATCAACCATCAATCCATCCAAGCAACCACCCACCCATTCATTCAACCACAACCAACCAACCACACTCCTCAATCAATAAAACATATATGCAACCAATCACACACCCACCCACTCAACCAATAACCAACCAATCAAGCAACCACCCATACCTCCACCTAAACAACCAACTAACAACTCAACCAACCACTCACCCCCCTAAAAAAACTTCTGATAACTCAACAAACCACATCCCCATATAAACAAACATCAACTCACCCACATAAACAACCAACAAACAACTCAACCAACCAATCTAAAGCAACCAACCAACAGCTCAACCACCCATACCCCCACCTAAACAACCAACCAACAAGCCAATCACATACACACCCCACATAAACAACCAACCAACAACTCAACCACCCTCACACCCACTTATCCACCTAAACAACCAACTAACAACTCAACCAACCACCCATCCACCTAAAATACCAACTAACAACTCAACCAAACAATAACTCAACCAACCACTCACCCCCTCCCCCAAACAACCAACTAACAACTCAACCAACAACTTATGCACCTAAACAACCAACTAACAACTCAACCAACCACTCACCCACCTAAAATACCACCTATCAATTCAACCAACCACTCACCCATGGAAACAACCAACCAACAACTCAACCACTCACCCCGCTAAACAACCAACTAACAAGTCAGCCAACCAACCACCCACACACCTAAAATATCAACTAACAACCCAATCAACCACTAACCCACCTAAACAACCAACCAACAACTAAACCACACACATCCCCACCTAAATATCAACCAACAACTAAACCACACACATCCCTACCTATACTATCAACCAACAACTAAACCACATACATCCCTACTTAAACTATCAACCAACAACTAAACCACACACATCCCTACCTAAACAATCAACCAACAACTAAACCACACACATCTCCACCTAAACTATCAACCAACAACTAAACCACACACATCTCCACCTAAACTATCAACCAACAACTAAACCACACACATCTCCACCTAAACTATCAACCAACAACTAAACCACACACATCTCCACCTAAACTATCAACCAACAACTAAATCACACACATCCCTACCTAAACAACCAACCAACAACTCAACCAGTCACTCACCAACCTAAACAACGAACCAACAACTCAACCAGCTATTCACCCATCTAAACAATCAACCAACAACTAAACCATATACATCCCCACCTAAACAACCAACCAACAACTCAACCAGCCACTCACCCACCTATATAACCAACTAACAACTCAACCACCCACATCCCTACCTAAACAACCAACCAACAACTAAACCACACACATCCCCACCTAAACAACCAACCAACAACTAAACCACACACATCCCCACCTAAACAACCTACCAACAACTAAACCACACACATCCCCACCAACAACCAACCAACAACTAAACAGTGACAGACGGGAAGCTGACATCACCAAGCAGTAGAAGTAAAAGAAACTAACCAGATATGGCAACAACACAACAGCAGCATCAAGCCAATAACATAACAGCACAAACCGCGGGTGGCTAAACAAGCTAATCAGTCTTCGGGAATCCCTGTGCAGTCGAAAGGCTATAAAACGCCGTTATCGTCGATTTCTCAACAGCTAATAAAATATGGTCATTGTGTGAACAAAGAAAAGGTGTTTCATATACTCAATTTGACGAACAATAAACGATTGCTCAAATATAGTGAGGCGTTAGCAATCAGGCGACTCCAGTCGGTTTGTGTGGACAGAAACAAACAGTTCGTTCTAAATTTGAAATTACCGTGAGGATAACAGATGTTCCACAATCGAAGCAGCAGCAACAGCAGAAGAAGAAGAAGAAGAAGAAGAAGAAGAAGAAGAAGAAGAAGAAGAAGAAGAAGAAGAAGAAGAAGAAGAAGAAGAAGAAGAAGAAGAAGAAGAAGAAGAAAAGGGGGAGGAGGAGGAGTAGTAGTAAGAAGAAGAAGAAAAGGGGGAGGAGGAGGAGGAGGAGTAGTAGTAAGAAGAAGAAGAAGAAGAAGAAGAAGAAGAAGAAGAAGAAGAAGAAGAAGAAGAAGAAGAAGTAGAAGAAGAAGAAGAAGAAAAGGGGGAGGAGGAAGGAGTAGTAAGAAGAAGAAGAAGAAGAAGAGAGAAGAAGAAGAAGAAGAAGAAGAAGAAGAAGAAGAAGAAGAAGAAGAAGAAGAAGAAGAAGAAGAAGAAGAAGAAGAAGAAGAAGAAGAAAAGGGGGAGAGGAGGAGGAGTAGTAAGAAGAAGAAGAAGAAGAAGAAGAAGAAGAAGAAGAAGAAGAAGAAGAAGAAGAAGAAGAAGAAGAAGAAGAAGAAGAAGAAGAAGAAGAAAAAAGAAGAAGAAGAAGAAGAAGAGAAGAAGAAGAAGAAGAAGAAGAAGAAGAAGAAGAAGAAGAAGAAGAAGAAGAAGAAGAAGAAGAAGAAGAAGAAGCTTAATATCCAAAAGTAGCGTGATTATGTATTTTAATTGTCTCATATTAAATATTGTTCATTTAATCACTTCTATGATATATACAACTCAGTAGTATGCACCTGACGAGATGCAATGAAATATACCAGGCAATAAATCGAGCAACATATTGTTTGTGGCTTATGTCTTTAAACAAGCAGCAATATCCCCCAAAGTTCAAGATGAAAGAACACGCCAGAAAGGTTCCAACTATAACCCGTCTGGAGACAGAAAGTTGGAGTCTAAACATCTTCCTTGAAATATCGGATTGGATGGTAGCTAGCTGCCGGCGTTGCTAAGAACACACGGGAAAGCCATAACGAAAAGCCAAACGAACACTTGTTTGTTGGGGGAGGGGGGAGAGGGGGGAGGGAGGGAGAGAGAGAGAGAGAGAGAGAGAGAGAGAGAGAGAGAGAGAGAGAGAGAGAGAGAGAGAGAGAGAGAGAGAGAGAGAGGTGGGCAAAAGTGTCAATCCTTTACAGGAACAGCATTCGAGTAGTATAGCCAGCGCTGTGGCGAGGGGCTTTTGAAAACACGAGGAGAAGTCAATAAGTAAGTCACAAATGGCTGTAGAAAAATAACTAAATATGATAACTTGAAACCAGTTTATTTTTATACATACATTGTCCCTTTATTTCTCAACATAATTTCCACCAACATTGATGCACTTATCCCGTCGTTTTATCAGTCCTCCCAACCCGGCTGCATAGAACTGCGTGCTCTGTTTTCTAAACCACATTTTCACTTCACATTCAACTTCGGCATCATTCGCGAAATGTCTCATGCCAAGGTGGGTTTTCAGTGGACCAAAAAGATGGAAATCACTATGGGCTAAGTCGGGGCTGTAAGGTGGATGTTCCAGAACTTCCCACCTTAGTTGGTTAATTTTCTCCTGAGTTAATCGAGCCGTATGTGGTCTGGCATTGACATGAAGAAGCATCACCCCTCTAGTCAGCAGTCCTGGACGTTTTCTTCGAATTGCATCATGAAGCATCGATAGAACTTCACAGTACGATTCAGAATTCACATTGTCACCTTTCTTCTTGAAATTGGTTAAAAGCACTCCTTGACAATCCCAGAACACTGTCAGCATAACCTTCCCTGCTGATGGCGTAACCTTGAATTTTTGGACACAAGGCGAAGAAGGATGTTTCCATTGCATTGAAGCACGCTTTGATTCGGGCTGGTAGTGATGCACCCATGATTCGTCCCCAGTAACAATCCTGTTCAGCATGTCTTCTCCTTCATCTTCGTATCGACAGAGATGATGCAAGGACAGGCCAAATCGGTTCATTTTGTGTTCCTCCTTCAATTGTCTGGGTACTCACCTTGAGCACACTTTCTTAAATTTCAATCGATCATGCATTATGCTGTATGCTGAACCATGTGAGCACCCTATTGCAGATGCTACAGAGTCTATCGTTACTCGCCTGTCACCTCTAATCATCTCCTCCACCCGCTGCACTGGATGCTTCTGTTGCAATCTCAACAGGACGACCAGATCGGATTTCATCAACAATTTTAGAGCGTCCTTGAGAAAATTTTTCTACCCAGCTATGCACCGCTTTACGGGACAAACATTTGTCAGCATAAACAGGAAGCATTTCCTTATGAATGCCTTTGCAGGCAGTCCTTTTGCCCCCCCCCCCCACCCCCCAAAAAAAAAAACGCACAACAGCACGTTGCTCTTTGGTTGTACACTCCGTAAGAATAGTCGCCATTTTGTTTATGCGCTGCGCATGCGCATGAGGACACCTAGCGCCACCTGACGAACGGGAATATAAAGTTCGATGTTGCTATCACCTAATGACACCTGTAGAAAACACCAACTACATTGACCTACTGTGCAACTTACTTATTAACTCGCCCTCGTAATTCGCAATCCCCATACCGTGTTCGAAACCCAGCTGCCGGCGATTGGAAGCAGACCGCCTTGCCATGGTTTGTATTCAATGGTATGTCTGCCGGTCACTCGGAGATCAATGGCTAACTACTGAACGCAAACTTGCCAAGAAATCACAAACAGCCAAATAAAACGCTGAGGTTGTCTGCGTCGTCCTGTAAATGATATGCAAAAAAAATAATTTTTGGTGCCATCGGTACAGCTTAAAGTAATCCCGCATACCCGCTTTCGAAACACAGCTGTTGGCGATTTGGCAGCAGATTCCCCTTACGTTGGTTTTTTTAATGAAATGGTATGGGTGCCGGTCGTTCAGAAAGCAATGCCAAACTACTGAACATAAATTTTACCAGGAATCCCGATCAGCCAAAAAATGATGGGGTTGACTGCTACGTCCTGTAAAGGATATGCAACACCAGTTTAAAGAACGTCTGTATTTTTAAAGTATTTTTAATCCTCTTGGTCCAAATTATTTAATGTTGTCTTCTTCATGACCTATACACGCGACGGTGAACTACACGCGCGACTAATCCATAAACGAGGACACAAACTATATATATATATATATATATATATATATATATATATATATATATATATATATATATATATATATATATATACATACATACATACATATCTTCTTCTTCTTCAGCGTTCCGAGCCATTGAGGTTCTTTGCTGCAGATACAATCCGTCTCCATTCGTCTCTCTGGTTGACCTTCTCTTGCCAGTCGTTGATTCCAAGTGCTTGTAGGTCTGTATATATATTATCTATCCACCGTCTTCTTGGTCTACCTCGGGGTCTACGGTCATTTATTTCCTGAGTGTAAGCGAGATCATAAATGTCTTTGTTACTTCTTCTTTTCCACTCTCCACTTTGTGTATCCCTAATGGGTCCAAAGATGCGTCTTAAAATTTTGTTCTCAAAGGTTTGTAACAAGGCTTCGTCTCCTTTCGTTGTACTCCAGGTTTCAGAGCCATACAGCACAACTGGTCTGATCAGTGTTTTGTATATTGTGATTTTGGTGTTCCTCCATGTTGTTGAACTTTGATCGCAGGTCCTTCAGTTGGCCTTCCAGTTGCGCTTTGTCACATTTTGTGAATCGATTGGTGGCCTCGTACTGCCTCCTAGCCTCTTTATAGGGCAGGTTAGTTTTGATGGCAGTCTTCATAGATTCCTCTCTCTTGGTGGCAGGGGCAGTCGAGGTATCTGGCGCCGTGGTTGCCGAGGCAGTTGGCGCATTTTCTGTTAGTGTTAGGCCTCCTGAAGTCCTTGTCGATTTTTGCATGCTGGAACTGAATGTATGGATGAGGTCCAGAGCAGTATCTGCATACCTCCACCTCACTCTTGCTGGTGGCACGGGTGTGCCAAAACTTCTGGCACTTAGAGCACTGTAGCACTCTCGGTATGTAGTGCTCTGGAACTTGGTCTCTCTTGTCCCATCTGATGAAATAGGGGATCACTCGGTCTTCCGATGTTACGATGACGACTGTGGAGGCGATGTTATTGCCGATGATCCTCTCAGCGCTGGTGATCCTGAGTTTCTTGTTCTCCCTCGTCAGCATCTCGATAGCGTGTCGAGTCGACTGTGTGTGTTGTGTGTTCAGAAATCAATGGCAAACTGCTGAAACGTAAACTTCCCAAGAGATCATTCATTCATCATGTACCATGCCATCTCACTCGATGGAGGCGATGTTATTCTTGCCGATGATCCTCTCAGCGCTGGTGATCTTGAGTTTCTTGTTCTCCCTCGTCAGCATCTCGATACCGCGTCGAGTAGATTGTGTGTGTTGTGTGTTCAGAAATCAATGGCAAACTGCTGAACGTAAACTTCCCAAGAGATCATTCATTCATCATGTACCATGCCATCTCACTCGATCACCATAGACAAGAATCAGCTCAGTGCTGGTGTTGCTGTTCTTTTCTTGTGACGTGACGAATCATGATAAAGTAGGCATCTTTAAAGAAGGTAGTTTGCCGTTGCTTTCCTTCCTGGTAGTGACGGTACTGGTCGGTGTTCGTAGCCATTGTCTCGTTAAAGAGATCCTCTGCCTACCGTCGCGAAACTTGAGACCATTATCAACAACTATCTGTCGGCTGCCCTCAAAACCCCATCCACCATTGCCTGGTTTCTTGTGAAAAACATTCCTAAAACGGTTACGAAAAACAGCACATCCTTCCCAGAAAAACACAAAACAAATATCCCTCTGTGAAAAACCACAGTTATGCCGTCGCCATTTTACTGGAAGTCGGAAAGACAAGAGATCACAAACAGCCCTCCAAAAAACAAGGCTGCGGTTAACTGCGACGTCCTGTAAGGATACGCAACTAACTTTTTTAAAACTGCTATGCCCAGAAGGAGGATCAGAGCAATATAAGAAATATATTATTGGGCCAAGATAGTCTAAACTAAGAACAAACAGATATTTCCTGTAATGTGACACACTTTCAACAAAACGAACATGTTAATCATTACATGGGCAGAGCGGCTGAGGTGTTACCACGTCCGCCTCTGGCATGGGCAAGCTCGTTCGTTTCACGGTTAGGCTCGTATGGATTTTGTATGAAATATGAATTGGGTGGTGTACTTCCACGTGACCCTGGGGTATTGGATCTCATGTCTAACCTTCTTGGCTATGGCAAACAACTGGAATGTGCAGGCTGCGCTCGATAAAAATTCCTCGACTGTTGGAAATCGTATACAGAAAGTCCAATAGCCCGCCATCCTTGCTAATGTCAATATCAGAACACCTAGCCACAAAAACAATATTTATTGCGTGTGCGATTCTGGCATACACACACATG
The DNA here is from genome assembly GCA_014155875.1 of Cepaea nemoralis. Classification (NCBI taxonomy): domain Eukaryota; kingdom Metazoa; phylum Mollusca; class Gastropoda; order Stylommatophora; family Helicidae; genus Cepaea; species Cepaea nemoralis. The sequence goes on along the minus strand of JACEFZ010017451.1, from coordinate 66,154 downwards.
AATCATCGTGGGTGCTAAGTAAATCCTGCACTATGCGAAGATACTCCTTGTGTGATCTATGAGAGGAGACTGAGCACTTATGGAGCTATCCGTATACAATAATGTGATCCTTAACCAAAGTCAGTTGCACTGACAACGGCTTGAGCGCGGTCGGGTGGATTCTTGGGCTTGCCGCTGGTTATCGGAGGGAGAGACTGACGATTTATTCCTCCATGGACTCCAGTCTACATTATATGATAGCCCTCACATCATAGAAGCACATCTGGTTCCTGCTTCGGGACGTGTATAAATCAAAGTCTGGCCAAACCAATGTGCACAGAGGTTGTGATCACAGATGTGGATTTTCTGTGTGTCGTGCGTAAAGAAGCCAACAAACTGGTGAGTTTAGCTAAATTATAGTTGGTTGGTTGGTTGGTTGGTTGGTTGGCTGACTGGCTGCTTAGTTGGTTGGCTGCTTGGTTGGTTGGTTGGTTGGTTGGTTGGTTGGTTGGTTGGTTAGTAGACAGATCGTCCTCATTGAATATCGAAACATTCAGTCCATAAGTGCTGGGATCCCCTCCTCAGTAAATCATGCAGCATGTAGCGGCTCACGGCACCAGTTCTGTGTTAGTTTATTAATCTTCTTTGGCTTCCTGCATAGTGTTATTGTTTGGCCACGCCTCTTTTAACTTGCTGTTCTCGTAGTCTGACCATGGTTGTAGATTCAGTCATCACTTGGTTCTCGAAAACGACTTATTTCTCGTAGAGCATTCAGTATTTCAGCCTGGTCCTTGGCTCGTCCGCCCTCCACAGTAGCCTTACCTGCAAGCTTGTCAGCCTTCTCACTTTCTTGTACACCTGCATGCCCTGGCACGAAAATGAAACTAATCTGCGCCAGCCGTGACCGCTCCAGAGACAACAACCACAGTCTTCAGACCAACCCCATCTCTCTCTTCCTGAGCATACTCATTAGGTCACTACGGAAACATGAGCGACTGAAGGCTAAACTATACACTACAATAATTCTCCGTGATCATGGAACTTCGTGTGCTTACGCTTAAACTTCCCATGCGCTGACGGGTTCATTCATTACAATGGTCAGTTGGGCTTCAACATTGACTTCAGAAAGCAATGGCAAACTCATCATCATCAAATGCCCTGCAGGCTGGCATGGATGTTCCTGTTTATCCGCAGATCACGGTCTTTTGCGTTCTGGATCAACTCTGCTGGTATTTCTCCAAGCACCTGTCTCAGTCCATCCATTGGTCTGCCTCTGCCTCTCGTCCCCTTGATCTTCCTAGATGTCAAGATGTTCTCCAATGTCTCTCTTGGCAAACTACTGAAAATAAAATCGCCTAATAAATAAACCTGGTGTTGGCGTTGACCGCATGTCCTGCAATGCATATGCAACACACACTGCAAAGGCAATGCCTGTAGCTAAGAGGTTAGTGAAACGCTATTTCACACTTCCCCGGCATACCGAGTCGAGGATTCGAAGATGCCAGAAACGAATACATTTTTAAACACATGTTAATTACCTCGAACAGACGTGTAAAAAAAAGGTTCTAATCATAGATCTGGAATCGTTATGGCGCGATACAAAACAAGAGCCTACAAATGGCTAAACATGGAAGAACATCAAACTACAAGGCACACATTCCAGAAACGCCATGAAATCGGAAGTAAAACTTACACTGTCTGAATGATGTTCAACGAAGCGACATGATGGCTGCAACTATAGAAGTGGCTTTACTGGGAGTGTTATCATGCAAACAGGGGGCTAGAGATAGATAAAAAATGATAATAAATGCTTGCGTCAGAGACGGCAGGCGTTAGCGGCTGGCAGAACAACATCGATCGCTCTCTGGCTGTGGGCTGGTCAATGCAAGCTGGCAGATAGGTGGGGGAGGAGGAAATATCACATTGTTTTTATCCCTCCCAGGACAAAAATGATGGAAGATGGAGGGAGATTTGGAGGAAGTTTCATGTTGAGGTGAAAGAACTCATGGAAAGAGGTTTAGTAATGTGGGGTCTGTTTTAGAATAAATATGGACGGGTATGGGAGGCATGTTAGGATGATGATAAGATTCGCAGTAATCTGATTCCCAATCTGTTTGCGTGTCTTCTTCTTCTTAGACTTCCCTCTTCTTGCCGCGTTTCGCACCCCCCCCCCAAACACACACACACACACACACACACACACACACACACACACACACACAAGGCCACGTCTCTATTTAACTTGTCTTTGTGAGCCATAGTGGAGGGGTCCAATAACATTGGAGAAGTGGTGTGGGAGAGATTGGTCTCTTTCACCATAAATGAGAAGTGGTATGGGAGAGATGGGTCTCATTCACCATAAATGGTGTGGGAGAAATGAATCTCTTTCACCATAAATGAGAAGTGGTGTGGGAGAGATTGGTCTCTTTCACCATAAATTAGAGGTGGTGTGGGAGAGATGTAAGCATGTGGGTGAGATCTGCCATCATGTAGTCCCATGTTGCGAACCAGGCTTTCTGGTATGTAAAAATAAACTTGACCTAAGGCAGAGAAAAGTGGAGAGGGGAGTTTTGAACCACCTAGTGCCCTGGCGTGGTGTTGATTGTCACAGAGGAGTGTGGAGATTAAGAGGGGAGTTTTGAACCATCTAGTGCTCTGATGTAATGTTGATTGTCAGAGGAGTGTGGAGAAGGATATGGGAGTTTTAAACTATAGAGTGCCCTGATGTGGTGTTGATTTGTCACAGAGGAGTGTGGAGGAGAGGGGAGTTTTAAACCACCCAGTGCCCTTACGTGGTGTTGATTGTCACAGGAGTGTGGAGAAGGAGAGTGGAGTTTTAAACCATCTAGTGCCCTTACGTGGTGTTGATTGTCACAGAGAATTGTGCAGAAGGAGAGGGGAGTTTTAAACCACCCAGTGCCTTTACGTGGTGTTGATTGTCACAGAGGAGTGTGGAGAAGTAGAGGGGAGTTTTGAACCATCTAGTGCCCTGGCGTGGTGTTGATTGTCACAGAGGAGTGTGGAGAAGGAGAGGGGAGTTTTGAACCACCTAGTGCCCTTACGTGGTGTTGATTGTCACAGAGGAGTGTGGAGGAGGAGAGGGGAGTTTTGAACCATCTAGTGCCCTGGCGTGGTGTTGATTGTCACAGAGGAGTGTGGAGGAGGAGAGGGGAGTTTTGAACCATCTAGTGCCCTGGCGTGGTGTTGATTGTCACAGAGGAGTGTGGAGGAGGAGAGGGAGTTCTGAGCCATCTAGTGCCCTGCCGTGGTATTTACTGTGACAGAGGAGTGTGCAGAAGGAGAGGGGAATTTTGAATCATCTAGTGCCCTCATGAGGTGTTGATTGTCACGGAGGAGTGTGCAGAAGGAAATGAGTGTTTTGAACCATCTAGTGCCCTGCCGTAGTGTTGAGTCTAACAGAGAAGTGTGGAGAGATAGAGAGATACGTCGGGAGAGGGGGAAAGAGACAGAGAGCCGAGATATACAAAGAGAGGTGGAGAAAAAGACAGAAATATAGAGAGGTCTCACGCGATCACCAGAGTCGTGGATTAGCTTCGTATTCTTGCCTCGACCATATCATGTGGATAAGCCATCCAGGTACTTACTTCTCTGCCTTCCCTTTGTTTCTTTCCCGTAAATCTTGCCAGTTGTCACTAAGTTCTCCAATTTATTTCTTCTCATAACGTTTCAAAAACAAAGTGTGACTCATTGTATACTGTGCGGGCTGTTGGTTTGTTGGGAGACTCCTGTCTGTTCCACTTTTCATATAGGGCAGTGAGGAGCATTTTGTATGATATTCACAGGCACAGCAACGAAGCATTACGGAGCGACTCTTTGCCGTGAAGTTAGAACCGCGATTAGCTAACTCATAGAAGTAGAGGGTGCCGCGGCAGCCCAGAGGCCAGTACCTTTACCTGACGGTTCGATTGTCATAACTTTCAATCTCCATTGAGATGGGTATTTTTTTCATTGATCTTCGCTCCCAGATCAGTTCAGCCTAAATAGGTACCAGGGAATGTCCGGGAAGGTAAAGGCGCCCGCGTGATATTGACCACATCACCCATCTGGGGCCGATTGGTCTATGAAAACATGGAGCTGGCAGCATATGCCAAATTCGTGGCCATGCGTGTAAAAGATGCATTTACTTGTACAGCCTGGATGGTGATTTGAATACACACCCACCAGGTTCGCAAGAGTGACTTGCGCGATGAATTGGATTAAAGTGAGGAAGAGTTGTGCAATTCGTCGACCTCACTCTCTCGCCTGAGTAAATCTGAATCTACTGGTAAGACAAGCCAAGACGACTGCAGACGAATACAGGTGCAGTTGATGACCAGGGCACTCTATGTGACTTGTCATGCTCATTACGTTCTACAACACTTTGCAGGTAAACGCCGTCTTTCCCGCTGAATCATCAGTGATTTCTTCCGCGCAGTCTGCCGAATCCTGTCTTCACATGCTGGATAGGCATACCCTAGTTCACCGATTGGTTTGATGCCGAATCGGTTACCCCCACCTGGTTTAGCCAGCCTGTCACAGCTGTTGTCCGGGGGTGGCCGCTGTCGCATGCTGACAGCTACTAGGAGCCACAGGCGTGAGCTGGATGTCAGGCTTGGACCAGTGGGGAAAGAGCCCTGAAAACGGCGTGACGGTCATCCTTACCAAAGGTACTACCAATGATTGTCATTCCAGACCAGGTTGGCATACAAACACGCCAACAACAGTGCTACCGCCGTTCCCATTTGGATACGGGGTGACACACACAAAACAGAACCCATAAAAAGTTTATTAAATCCTACAAAGGCCAAGCAAATTTCTTGAAATTTGGTGAACGTAAACTTCAGTCTGTGTACAATCATTTCCAAAAGTTTCAGTTACCTCGGTCGCTTTGCATAAAAGTTATCTTCTTTCCAATATATACTCCAAATGGTCTCCGCAGTGTTGGATGCACACTTGCATACGCTGCGATAAATTGTCAATTATTCGACGGCATTCCTCTGATCTTTGTTGTGATTACTGCTTCAGTTCACCAATAGTTTGAGGGCTGTTCTGGTACACATTAACCTTGAGATACTCCCATAGATAACAATCTAGGAGGTTCAAGTCAGGTGAATGCGGTGCCCACTCCAGGTCATACTTCATGCTGATCAGTCTCCCCTGAAATCGCTCTCTCAGCCAGGATAGAGAGTCATTTGATGTGTTTTCATGTGGTTGTATCGGTATATGTTTGTTGTTTATGTGCTGAGGAAGGCTTTAGCCGCAACGTTCATTTTGTCACTTGTGGAACTACTGTTGATCTCGATCTAATCCTCTGCGTCGTCCCAATGATGCCCAAAAACTTTCTCAATTATTCAAAGGTTTGTTGGTTCCTTTTTTGTTTTTGGTCACCCTGTACCAAAGTATATGCGCGCTCGAGCTCTTAAACTTCTGCTGCGCTAATGGTGGGGTAATCCCTTCACCGTTCAGTTGACTTCAACTATGACTTCTCGTTCAGAAATCAATGTCAAACTCATTTATTTATTCAGCAGCATGTCCTTTGCAGAACCTCTCTCCCATGACAACCTTCCGGGAAAACTTCTCGATCATAAGCAAGATGTCCCACGTCCGATACACCCATCTGAAGATCATCCGCCACATCCTACACCCATCTTCTCTTTGGCCCTCCTCTTCCTCTTTTCCTGGGCATATACCCCTGCTTGATTGTTCTATCCAAACTTTCATGACGTTTCAATTGACAAAATATGTAATTTTTCTTTGTTTTATCGTCTTTATACGTCAAACTTCTTCAATATTTAGATCTTGTCGTAGGAGTGTATTTTTTTCCCCCAAGATATTCTTAGAACCCGTCTATAACATTTATAATGTCAAACTACTGAACGTAAAATTGCCTAGAATTCAACCTGGATTGGTCGCAACGTCCTGCAAAAGCCATGCAATTTTTAAGCCTGATTTTAAATCACCTTTAGTTTTCGTCTCGTGCCTGTGAGATGCTGTAGCCGTGACTTTGCCTGTTTCAAAACATTTAGATTACTCACACATTGGCGGGACAATCTATTCCTGAGTGACTTCTGTACTGCCGCGCGTGGATGTCCCCAGGGATCGGACAATGTATTCCTGATGCTTTTCTGTGGCGCTGGCTGTGTCTCCAGGGGATTTCAGAGCTGACTGGTTAATTGTTTGGTAATCGTTGACATGTGTTATCACTGAATCGGTGTCACGAGCAAGAATTCGTTTTCTAACTTTAGACAAGACACATTGGCGACGGGACGGACGGAGGGACCAACGGGCAGACAGTCTCCCTGGCCTAGGCGTTAGCGACTTTCTCCGTACTCCTGTTTATTCACGTGAGCAAACGGGATATGTGAGCCGGCCGCTCAGAAAGCAATGGAAAACTACGAGCGTAATCTTGCCAAGAAATCAACAACAGCAGTAAAATGCTGGTGTTGACATCGATGTCCTGTAATAGGATATGCGGGAAAAAAAATAATAGATCAAAAACCTAAATGACAGTTTGAAAGGCAAAGAAGTTGGTATTTAGATAGATAGGTAGCTATAAAGACAGACGGACAGACGGAAGGGTGTAGAGACTCACGGATAGACGAACAAACAAGTAAATAGACAGACAGATAGAAGAAAGAACGGACGAACGGGCGGGCGGACGGACAAACGGAAGAGTGCAGGGACGCAAGGATGAACGGGTGGCTGGTAGGAAGGCAGGCAGGAAGGAAGTCAGACAGGCAGGCAGACAGGCAGGCAGACAGGCAGGCAGACAGGCAGGCAGGCAGGCGGGCGGGCGGACGGACAGACGGACGGACGGACGGACGGACGGACGGACAGACAGACAGACAGACAGACAGGTGGATTGACGGACGGACGGACCAATCGACAGAAAGGAAGACAGACAGATAGACGGATAGGATATGTGGGTGAATGGGTTGACGGATGGACAGACAAAAAGACAGATGCATGCATGCATGCATAGACAGATCAATGGATGGATGAATGGGATGGATATATAGATGGATGAATTGTGGGTGTGGATGAATTGACTGGCGGAAGGACGGACGGAAAGACGAACGGAAAGAGAGAGAGAGAGAGCGAGAGAGGGAGAGAGAGAGAGAGAGAGAGAGAGAGAGAGAGAGAAAGAGAGAGAGAGACGGACGGACGGACGGGCTGGTGGAAGGCCGGGCAGATAGATTGGCCGGTGGGTGGATTTACTAGCGGACGGACGGGCAGAAAGACGGATATAAGGAGGGTAGGAGGACAGACAGACAGACAGACAGACAGACAGACAGACAGACAGACAGACAGACAGACCAAAGCTGTGCCAGACAGTATTTAGGTTCTACACGGCCACCACACGACGCAGCCACCATAGACACTGCAATCAATACGGCGCGAGCTGAGAGAGTGAAACTGAGGCCCTCCCTGATTGAAGCAGGCACGTGTAATTTAACGGAGTCCCACAGCAGAACATGACACAGTCCAGTCTTCCTACACAGAACCAATTTTAACATACGACAGAGAAACCTGGATAATTAATAAACAAGAGGGGGGAAAATCCCCGGAAGTCTTTTGAGATGTGGTTTTATAGAAGAATGCAGAAAGTTAATTGGATAGCCAAAATGAGCCATCTGGACATTTTGAGGGAAGCAGTCGTCATGTTTGGCCACATTATGAGAAGACAAAAACTGGAACATGTTGCGACAATCGAAAAGACTTGTGGAAAGAGAGATGGAGGAAGGCAGCTGGAGAAGATTCTTGACAGTCTTGTGTCATGGCATAGAAGGGAGTCAACACACAAATTGATCCGTGACGTCGGAGATCGTAATTTGTGGAGTAGCATGGTCGCACACGCCAGCAAACAAGGCACTGGATGATGACGTAATTTAACGCCGCTAATATTCTCCCTCTGAGGGCGCGTGGCTGTAATCGCTAGGAGACACCGTTGATAATGTCATGACCGGACGAGGGTCCGATGCCTAATATCGTCTTCCGCTAAGAGAGGGGAAGGACTGGTCACGTATTCCTCCGTGCGTTTATTCCAACAACATGCGAGTGTCCTAACACACCACAGACTGATCGCAGGTCCCTGCTTCATGGGTTGTTTCAGCGACAGCGTTGGTGACGTCGCAAGGAGAATACGCTAATGTCACGAGTGTTGGTGTAATCACCAGGAGAATACGGTGATATCACAAGCGTTGGTGTAATCGCCAGGAGAATATGCTGATATCACAAACGTTGGTGTAATCGCCAGGAGAATATACTGACATCACGAGTGCTGGTGTAATCGTAAGGAGAATACGCTGGTGTCACGAGCGTTGGTGTAATCGCCATGAGAATACGCTGATATCACGAGTGATGGCGTAATCACCAAGTGAATACACTGATGTCACGAGTGTTGGTGTAATCGCAAGGAGAATACGCTGATGTCCCGGGTGTTGGTGTAATCGCAAGGAGAATACGCTGAAGTCAAGAGTGTTAGTGTAATTGCAAGGAGATTACACTGATGTCACGGATGTTGGTGTAATCACGAGGAGAATACACTGATGACACGAGTGTTGGTGTAATCATGAGGAGAATACGCTGATGTCACGAGTGTTGGTGTAATCATGAGGAGAATACACTGATGACACGAGTGTTGGTGTAATCATGAGGAGAATACGCTGATGTCACGAGTGTTGGTGTAATCATGAGAATACACTGTTGTCACGAGTGTTGGTGTAAACATGAGGAGAATACACTATGTCACGAGCGTTGGTGTAATCATGAGGAGAATACACTATGTCACGAGCGTTGGTGTAATCGTAAGGAGAATACGCTGATGCCACGAGTGTTGGTGTAATCGCAAGGAGCATACGCTGATGTCACGAGTGTTGGTGTAATTGCAAGGAGAGTTCGCTGATTTTCCGAGTGTTGGATGTCATCGCAAGGAGAATACACTGATGTCACGAGTGTTGGTGTAATCGTAAGGAGAATACGCTGATACCATGAGGGTTGGTGTAATCGCAAGGAGCATACGCTGATGTCACGAGTGCTGGTGTAATTGCAAGGAGATTACGCTGATTTCCCGAGTGTTGGTGTCATCGCAAGGATAATACACTGGTGTCACGAGTGTTGGTATAATCACAAGGAGATTACGCTGATGCCAATGGCGATGGTGTAATCGTAAGGAGAATACGCTGATGCCATGAGTGTTGATCTAATCGCAAGGAGAATACACTCGTGTCACGAGTGTTGGTGTCATCGCCAAGAGAATACGCTGATGCCGCGAGTGTTGGTATAATCGCCAGGAGAATATGCTGGTGCCACGAGTGTTGGTGTAATCGCCGGGAGAATACACTGATGCCTCGAGTGTTGGTGTAATCACGAGGAGAATACACTGATGTCACGAGTGTTTGTGTAATCGTAAGGAGAACACGCTGATGTCACCGGCGTTGATGTAATCATCAGGAGAATATGCTGATGTCACAAGTGTTGGTGTAATCACAAGGAGAATAAATGCGCTGATGCCATTAATGTTGGTGTAATCGCTAGGAGAATACACTGATGTCACGAGCGTTGATGTAATCGCCAGGAGAAAATGCCGATGTCACGAGGGTTAGGCGGGTTTTTAACACTGGGCTGGGCGCCTCAGGTCGACCCAGCTTCAAATTGGTATGATGAAATGTCTTGGGAAGTACAGCGGCCGGCGTGATATTGCCCACAACAGCCACCGACCGAGTGCCGGCTGGTCTTTACACATATGGGTCTAGCAGCCTATGTTCGCTGGCCCTTAAGGTGTGCAAAAGGGCCTTGACTTTATTCATCTTTTTTAACCGTGAAGACACAGGACACAGTGTTGAGGTCTAATCTTCTTACATTCAATCTTCAATGCAGAGGTGGCACTTAACTTATTGACTGATTGATTGAGTCCAATAACAGAAAAACAGTGTGTTGAATTACAATCTTCTTACATTTAATCTTCAATGCGGAGGTGGAACTTGATTGATAGACTGATTGATTGATTGACTGAGCCCCAGAACAGGAACACAGTGTGTTGAAGTACAATCTTCTTACATTTAATCTTCAATGCGGAGGTGGCACTTGACTGACTGAACCCCAGAACAGAAAAACAGTGTGTTGAAGTACATTTAATGTGTTTTTATTTAATGTGTTTTTGTGTTCTTACATTTAATTTTCCATGCGGAGGTGGCTTTTGGCTGACTGACTGACTGATAGATCGATTGATCGATCGACTAATTGATTCCCACAGCAGATACTGTCCTTGCGGTGAGAAGTACTGTACAGACAACCAAGCAGTTTCCAAACCCCACAGCCCCCTCGAGCACTGTAGACAGACAGCCGGGCAAATAGGCAGGCGGGCAAACATGGGGAAAGATGCAGAATAAACGGCCCAATAAACATCTACAAATGCACGGAAGGAGTGTTCCTGGAATTCTAAGATTCTAACGGAGGAGGCGAGAAGAAAATCGATCCAGCGGCTGGGACGCATACAAGAGAGGCCAAACTCCCATTTGAGAGTAGAAGAGTCGCGCCCTGAAGGGCCGTGTCGTCTAGCACGCGAAGGCTAGTCCTGTGATTGTAATGCTGGGGCATTCGGCCTTTTCCACTCGCAAACAACGTTTAAGGCGCGCAAACAGTTGTGAAGGGCAGATATAATACTGTAGAAGCGTGTACGTTACTGGCCATTCTTCTTTTTCTTCTTCTTCGTCGAGTTCTTCTTCTTCTCTCCCTCTTTTCTCCTCCTGATTCTTCTTCTTCTTGGGCAGAATATCAGACCGGCCTGCGTGCCCAATTCTTATAATACAAATACAGTGCAAACCGCTCAAGGCTATTTCCGATGTGGCGAATTTCTGTTGTGAAGAACAATATTATATTGTACCTTGTAAATTCATTACTATGTGCTTGAACTCTTATAAGAGGAATTTCTGATCAGAAGAACTATTTCTTGGGTCCCGGGTGAGTTCGCCTTATCAGGTCTGCGCTATATACACGTCCCGGACAAGAACCTACTATGTGTCTGCGGTGTGATAGGGCCTTCATATTTTGTAGGCCTGAATACGCGATGGAATAGGTGACCACTCTTCTCCTCACTTAGCGAGATGACGAACGCTGGTGTCGAATTCTCATCTTCCCGCGCTTTAGACGTTATCAGCAGTGCTCCCTATTAGCTACACTAACGCGCTGGACGTGCTCAATTGTTAATCCTTTGCTGCTGCTGTTGCTGTACTACCACTGCTACTACCACTATTACTACTACTACTACTACTACTACTACTACTACTACTACTACTAGTACTACTGCTACTACTGCTGATGCTGCTGCTACTACCCTATCACCTGATGTCCCCCTATCACCTGCTGTCCCCCTAACACCTGATGTTCCCCTATCACCTGCTGTCCCCCTAACACCTGATGTCCCCCTATCACCTGCTGTCCCCCTAACACCTGATGTTCCCCTATCACCTGCTGTCCCCCTATCACCTGCTGTCCCCCTAACACCTGATGTCCCCCTATCACCTGCTGTCCCCACTATCACCAGTCTGTCCAACCCCTCTATCACCAGTCTGTCCAACCCCTCTATCACCTGCCAGTCCCCTCCCCAATCACCTGTTGTCCCCCCTATCACCTGTCTGTTCCGCTATCACCTGCCAGCCCCCCCCCCCCCATCACCTGCTGTTCCCCCCCCTATCACCTGTCTGTCCACCTATTACCCGTCTGCCCATTGAAGAGATTAGAACAAGAATAGGTACAATTATCTCGGAACAGTCATAACGTCTGAGGGAGGTGCCTTGAAGAAATTATATCAAGAATCGCTACGGCAAAGGTCACCTCTTGCAAGATAGAAAACTTACTGACTAATAAAAAATATGTCAATTGTAGCGAGAAAAAAAAGAGTGTTGAAGTGCTACATAGACCTGTGCTTTTGTGTGGATGTGAAACGTGGGTCTGTCCCTTTATCACATGCCTGTCCACCTATTCCCCGTCTGTCTATTTATCACCTGTCTGTCCCCCTATCACCTGTCTGTCCACCTATTACCTGTCTATCCCCCTATCACCTTCTGTCCACCTAATACCCGTCTATCATCCTACTACCTGTCTGTGCCTTTATCACCTGTCTGTCCTCCCTATCACCTGTCTATCCTCCCTATTACCTGTCTGTCCTCCCTATTACCTGTCTGTCCTCCCTATCACCTGTCTATCCTCCCTATTACCTGTCTATCCTCCCTATTACCTGTCTATCCTCCCTATCACCTGTCTATCCTCCCTATCACCTGCTTGCCCCCCCCCCCCATTACCTGTCTATCCTCCCTATTACCTGTCTGTCCCCCTATCGCCTGTCTGTCCCCCCTATCACATGTCTGTCCCCCCTATCACCTGTCTATCCTCCCTATCACATGTCTATCCTCCCTATCACCTGCCTGCCCCCCTATTACCTGTCTATCCTCCTTATTACCTGTCTGTCCCCCTATCACCTTTCTGTCCCCCATATCACCTTTCTGTCCCCCATATCACCTGTCTGTCCTCCCTATTACCTGTCTATCCTCCCTATTACCTGTCTATCCTCCCTATTACCTGTCTATCCTCCCTATCACCTGTCTATCCTCCCTATCACCTGCTTGCCCCCCCCCATTACCTGTCTATCCTCCCTATTACCTGTCTGTCCCCCTATCGCCTGTCTGTCCCCCCTATCACATGTCTGTCCCCCCTATCACCTGTCTATCCTCCCTATCACCTGCCTGCCCCCCTATTACCTGTCTATCCTCCTTATTACCTGTCTGTCCCCCTATCACCTGTCTGTCCCCCATATCACCTGTCTGTCCCCCTATCACTTGTATGTCCCATCACCTGTCTGTCCTCCTATCACTTGTCTGTCCCCCTACCACCTGCCTGCCCCCCCCCCCCTATTAGCTGTCTATCCTCCTCATTACCTGTCTGTCCCCCCATCACCTGTCTGTCCCCCATATCACCTGTCTGTCCCCCTATCACTTGTATGTCCCATCACCTGTCCGTCCACCTATCACCTGTCTGTCCCCCTATCACTTGTCTGTCCCCCCATTACCTGTCTGGCCACCTATCACACGTCTGTCCACCTATCACCTGTCTGTCCCCCTATTACCTGTCTGTCCCCACCATCACTACCCTGCCCCCTCCCCCCAAATCACTTGCCTTCCACCCAACTCCCAATGACCCTCCTGTCTCTACCAACATCCACCCTGTGAGTGCAGTAGCTGAAATGACTTTGCCCATCCTGCATTATGATTCAGACAACATGCAAAAATCAATGCCAGCACAATTAATTATCACCACAAACGTACGGAGATGTATCAATTATTCACAGTGAAAAACAAGAGACAAAGATGATACATCAGCAGAAGGCACCACAAACCCAGTACATACCAACTTTCACATCATAATACAACCACAGTGTGACTAAGTAGGGAAACTAGATCTATACAAGATATATCATATTTGATATCACTCTCCCATGACAATATTACGTAATTGTGTTGACACCATGAGCCCAAAATATATCAAACTTACGAAGGCATCATTAGTAATGCACTATCTTTAATGTTATAGGTTGGTATATAGGATAGGCTAACAGGCAGGTATGGTCATAAATGAAACAGTTGACAGATGGCAGAGAGACAAAGAGAGACAGACAGACTGGCAGACAGACAGACAAACAGAAGATACAATCCAAGAAGAGGAAACAAAGGAAACATAAATTGGGAATTAATTAAAGATATTTTTTTCGCTCACTCGCTTTGAACTAAGTAGTCCATACATGTGCTGTAATTAAGAAGAACTGGACTGATTTTTGAGTGTAGATTAGCTTTCCCTATTACCAGTGTCCCTCGCCATCATGCAAACCCACTCCGACTTCAGAGGTATTAAAGATCTTGAAAATAAAGTCACAAAATCACTTTAAAATATCAACTCACGTACTATATTTTTCTTTCTGGCACCTGGCCATCTTGACAGACAATAGTTTGTTACATTTTGCTTCACAAAAGGCAAAATAACAACTCATGACAGGGACCAGGTATGGAGTTATACCTCTCCATAGCACAAAGCCTGGGCTGAATTGTAGAGACCACGTGTTGCCCATGCAGAATGATCCTTCTCTCGGCCAACCTAGTTTACTCCTGGGGAAAGGTAACACCAATACGTCTGGAACAAGACAAGCTGCAGCAGCTGTCGCATCAGCAAAGCAATGCTCAAACTGTCTACCTGTCGGAGCTTCGATCCTAGACCAGTTGCCGACCAATGCTTAGTGAGTTGGTTGAGGGCCCATTCCCTAATAGAGGATAAAGCGTGAAAGAAGATGTGAAGTTGCAATACCGGCCTAGCACACCACTGGGTTTCTGCATTTGGAGAGAAGAAGTAGATCAACCATCCTTATGGAGACAGTGCAGGTGCCAGGATGTAAACAATATAAAATAACACAAAAAATGCAGTTTTACAGAACAGAATTATGAAAAATACAGGACATTGCGGCGACTAGTCTTCAACAGCAAACAAATACATACACAAAACACAACACATAATCATGATGAAGACCCTCCAGTGACTACATTAAGGTATAAGAATGGGATGAGAAGAGTAAAAAGATGACAAATTGAGAACAATGAAGAAAAAATGAAAATTTGAAAAATAATTTTTGCTACTCATCTCAGAATCCCAGACAGTGATATTAAGATGAATTTCACCTTGATACTCTTATATAGACAGCTGTGGGAGTCTATGGGTCATGGGGAACAAGATATGGGATGGTAACGGTTCAGTGAAGATTCCAGGTAAATGAGTTAATCCGGTACGGGAAACGAAGCAATGGAGGGGAGATGTGATGGTGGTCTGAGAGTGAAAACTAAGGAGTGCCCTGGTGGATGTCTGTGAAAGGTTGGCCATTGTGGATGAATATTAAAGAGGTACCAGGATGGGAGCAACTCCCTGCAACAACCCACTCCAATTGAAGTAAACCTCTTTCAGAGCCTAAATGACCTCAGCATCAATGCATCTGACTTCAAGAGTTAAAACTGTTTTCCAGAGGTTCTAAAATCAGCCATAAAAAACCTCTAAATCCACTGCATTCTTTGAATGTTTGACAGAAGCATCTACAAAAAATTATAGATATAGTGGTTGTAGGGCGTCAGACAAGGTTGTGTATTGTCTCCTGACTTGTTCTCATTGTACAGTGAATATAAGAGATCTACAGAACATATGCCAAGGATCCTGGTTGGTGGACATAATATAAATAATTTATGCTGATGACACTGTATTGATAGCAACAAGTGGTTGTAGAAAGTGGAAAAACTGGGCCTTAGTTTGAATAACAGAAAGACAGAAGTCATGGTGATATCAAAGAAATATATTGTGCCTAAATATGCAATTAAAGTACATGATGTTATTTTGGGGCAAGTGCAGACATTCAGATATCTAGGCATGTGGATAACATCAGATGGAAGATGCATCATAGAGATAAAGAAAGAATAGAACAAGCAAAAACTACATTCTATCAAATGAAGAACGTTCTATGCAATAAGTCATTGTGTATGAAAGTCAGAAAGGGTGTTCTTGCATAGAACCAATTTTAACAAATAGCTATGAATCCTGAACAATTTGTAAACAGGCAAAAAAACATGGAAACCTTGGAGATGGGTTTTATACAATAATGCTGAAAATTAATTGGACAGCCAAAATGAGCAATCTGGACATTTTGAGGGAAGCTGAGTCGCAGACAACTTATCACAAACATTTAGAAAGAGGGAATCATCGTTATTTGGCGATGTTATGAGAAGATAAAAACTGGAACATGTTGTGACAACCGAAAGATTTGCAGAAAGAGAGATAGAGGAAGACAGCGTGAGAAGATTCTTGACAGTCTTGTGTCACATAACGGAAGGGAGTCAATACACGAATTGATCCATGCCGTCGGAGATCGCAATTTGTGGAGAGGCATGATTGCCCATGCTGGCCGGCAAGACACTGAATGATGATGTTTATCAGAAAGCAAATGTCGACTGCCATCAGCAGTTCCTCAATCTGTGTCTTTATTCTCCAGGTCCTCCTGGCATAGAACTGTCATTTTCTTCTTCTGCCAGTTATCCCATCTCGGAGTACAGGCCCTCAATGAGATGAGTAAAGTTGAGCTAAGAACCGACATTACTGCATTCAGGACATTCCCATATGCCCCTCGTCCCCTCGTTCAACGGCCAGCGAAGAGACACTACTAATCCTTCCCACCGCTATCTGATTGAAAGTTCTCCTGGTCTTCCCTCTCAGTTTTGAGATTCTACCAGAACCCCTGCCAATCCCCCGCAATCTCATCCTTTCTACATGTGGATTTTCAATCTGTTCCTCCACCTGGTCCCACAGGCGCAAGACCACCTCTCCCTTGTCCATAGGTAATCAACACTCTCAATGAACTCACACCAAGCTGTCCCATCTTTTACTACCTCCTGCAGCTCCCTCCATGAACCCCCACCCATATTATTTATATCTGTCTCTAGTTCTCTTCTTATATATTTAGGTCTCCCTTATTTTGTTGGTAATGTGGGTTATGGGCAAAGAACTATTTAGTTATACCGGGTGTTTGTAAAGTCTCACTACACTTTGTATGCAGAACAAATCTGAAAAATGAAATATATGACATCATTAAAAAATGTGCTCCAGTCTATCTTGATGCAATATGCAGCGAATAGCTGTCGTCTGCTGAAGTATTTCTTTGCACTCCAAACAGAATGGCGTTATCAACAGAAGAAACAATTTTTTTTGGTTGAACGAGTGTTTCGAAATATGGTCGATACATATGGTTGGTTGTTAAAAAATTTATACCAAGATTTCCAGATAAAAAACCTCCTCATCGCATTACGGTTAGAAATTTGTTGAATAAGTTTCTTGCTACAGGAAATGTGGAAGAAGAAGCTCCGCGATCTGCTAGGCCTGCTGGGCCTGAAGAAAAATGTCTAGATACTTATGACAGAATCCTTTTAAGTCCAAGCAAGCCTGTGGTGTAAATTTCCAACACCTGTTATAATGAATACTGTCAGATTCATACAAGAGACAACATTGCAGTTATAGACATATTTCAAGCGAACGAAAGAAGAAGAAGAAGAATACTTCACTGGTACTTTCCAGCTTCCACAAAACAGCGTTAGACATAGCAGTGACTATTGTAAGTAATTTAATGAATATTTTAGAAAAAAATATTTTATGCCATCATGTAATTCATTTGTCAAATTTGTTCTACATACAAAGTGTAGTGAGACTTCACAAACACCCTGTTCTATGTCAGGTTCTCCCAGTGTGTGTGCTACCCAGGCCCTGCATCATTTCTTCACCTCTAGATTCACCTGTATTTGTTTAAGCTGCACATTAATGATTCTCTCAGAGCATTTTAGTCCTATTCTAGTATACAATTGGCTCTGTGGTGAAGGGGTTACAGACACAGTTAGTAATCCTGCATATCACGATCGAAACACAGCTGCAGGACGATTTGGCAGCAGACCTCCTTGCGTTGGTTTTCAATGGTATGTGTGCCGACCGTTCACAAAGCAATGACAAACTATTGAACGTAAACTTGCCAAAAATATCGCAAACAGGCAAAAAAAGCAGGGGTTAACTGTGATGTCCTGTAAAGGGTATGCAAGTAACTTTATACAAGTGTAGTACATCTGTAATATTACATTTTAGGAAAATTCTGCCATGGCGAAGCTTGATTATGAAAGACAGTCTGTAACTGCTCGTTTAAACATGGCCTATTCAGTGACAATTTTCTTTGAGGCCTGATCTGGAGCAGACAATGGTAATCATGACTCTTTAATCTCCTGATATTCGGAGGAAGCTGGGGTTGCTTATGATGTGATTTTTCAGCAGCCATGTGCAAGACGTGAAGACTCCTTGGATAAGCCCAATATCAGAGCATCATGTGTTGGCTCTACACTTATGGAAGCCTCCTTGGATGGCAAGGAATGCCCATGGTCTGCCCTTGCCTTCCCCTGAGGGCTGACAGGCATGCATATAGCTATTCCCAACAGAACAGTGGTGTGTCAACAGTGAATAGATGAAGTTTACACCTATTTACCACGAAAAGTCCTTCAAAAAAACGGGAAGGCTAATCCGGTCAACAAAAGACCGCAGGAATTAGATGTGTCAGCCGAAAGGTGCAAATATAGCAGATCTGTTGTAAACTGACACAACAGTTAGTCCAAAACAAAAATATTTTGGACAAACGATGAAGAAGTATTTTTTTGTTGCAGAGCTGTTTAAGCTTTTCATATCCATCTTTCGCAGGTCCACATGGCCGAATGGGTAAGAACATGTGTTCTTAAACATCCGTTGTGCTGATACCGAGGTAAGCAGTTCAACCCCTACACCCCCTCTGCCGTGCGTCCACCTTGACGAGGTAGAGGGGCTTGAGCGTTCCAATGACCCCAAGAGCTATGCCGACGGTAGCACAGCTACTGGTAAGGTCACCCATGTCGGACAGGTCAAGGGAGAGGGACCAGACGAAGTGACGCACAAACCTGCTGCCTTGTAGGTAGACTGGGGACAGTCAAAGGCTAGGGAAAGCATCCCGAAAAATGCTTGTCGAAATCGGATGTACTGAGCCACAGGCTTGACAAAGAAGTGCAACGTAACTTTATCATTTCATGATGCCACAGATGAAAATAAATCGTTATGGTGCTAATCCCGTGAAGTCCCATCAGGCGGTGATAGTGCCGGGCCCCCTGCCTCGAGGGGGTCCACCCATGACTACTGGTGGTCACCTTCCCCTGTGCTGTGGAGTCAAGGCACAGAGGAGTAGGTTAAGAGCTATTGACCAAACACCCGGGACTCTCAACATACTACAATGGAATGCCGAAGGAGTTTATAACAAGAAAGCCTCCCTAACACAGCGTCTTCATAAAGATAGAATAGATGTGGCATGCATTCAAGAGACACACCTCAACGCCAATCGCACATTTTCAGTCGAGGGATATCAGGCCACACGTTTCGACCGCGAAGGACACAAAGGAGGAGTTGTAATACTTACACGAAATACAATACCTTGCAGCGAAGTATCTGTGATCTCTGACAACCAAACGGAAATTATAGGTGTTGATATAATGATAAAGGACATGAAAATAAGAATTTACAATCTGTATAGCCCGGCAGATAAGGATCTTACACTCTCAAACATGGAAATAACTGACACAAATTGCATTGTTGTCGGAGACTTTAATAGCCGCTCAGAAAGATGGGGATACCCAGATACTGACAAAAGAGGAGATGAAGTGGAGGACTGGGAAATAGACTCAAATCTCCATCTACTCAACAAAGCGGATGACACACCGAGCTTCTACTCCAGAAGATGGATTACCACTTCTACTCCAGACTTAGCTTTCTGCACAGGAGACATCCTCCACAAAATCGATCGCCATGTGCTTGACCAATTAGCAGGTAGTGACCACAGACCAATCAAGCTTGTAATAAATATGGAGTATGTTCCACAGGAGCAAAAGCCTTTGCCTCGCTGGAATTACAAACGAGCAGATTGGGACAGATTTTCCATACTAACAGACAAATATTGTGAAAACATAAATACACGATATGGCAACATGAAGCAAATGGTGGAAAGTCTAAACAGAGCAATAATACAGGCGGCCACTGAGTCTATTCCAAGAGGAGCGAGGAAAAATTACAAACCATACTGGACTGAGGAACTACAAATTTTGGAGGACAAAGTTGAAGATGCTAGGAAGACCGCAGAGAGAGAACAAACAACTGAAGCGAACATCTCTCTCAAAGCCATCTCAGCAAAATATAAAAGAACAGTAAATCAAACAACAAGAGATTGTTGGAGGAAAAAAACAGAAAACCTGAATTTTGACAGGGATGGAAACAAACTATGGAAACTAGTGAAAGCCATGAACAATGAAGGACCTAGAAACAAACAAATAACAATTAAACAAGGAAATGCCTTGCTTACAGGAAAAAAGGCTGCAAATGCACTAATGGAACACTATGCCAGTGCAAACCACATTGATATTACAGCCGAACAGAAGAAAGCAATCAAAGATAAACAGATACATCATAGATATACAGAGACAGCAGCAGAATATATGATGGCAAATCTAACAATGGAAGAAATGGAACAGGCAATGAATACCCTAAAAAAGAAGACATCACCAGGAAAGGATGGAATCACAAATGAAATGCTAATAGGACTAGGCACTAAGGCAAAAAAGAAACTACTAGCAGTCCTAAATTACAGCTGGAAGAGGGGAATAGTCCCACAGGCATGGAAGGAAGCTATACTAATACCAGTCCCAAAGAAAGGAAAAGACCAGGAAGAACCAAATGGCTATCGACCTATCAGTTTTCTTAGCTGTGTAGGAAAATTAATGGAACGCATTATCAATGGCAGGCTAACATGGCATCTGGAAGAAAACCAACTCTTAACACCTCACCAAGCAGGATTCAGAAAGTACAGATCCACTGAAGATCAAATAACCTATATAGCTCAGGAAATAGAGGATGCCTTCCAAGAGAAAAAGCACACACTAGCAGTCTGGATAGATTTAGAAAAAGCATTTGATAAAGTATGGAAGGAAGGACTGAAAGTAAAACTGCAAAAAATGCATGTTTGTGGGAAAATGTACAAATGGATCAGCCACTACCTTGAGAACAGAACTGCCAGGACAAAAGTACAAGGACAAACCAGCAAAATGATGCTGTTGGAGCAAGGTGTCCCCCAAGGAGGAGTTCTTTCACCAACATTATTCCTAGCATATATAAACGACATCACGGAAAATTTTCCAGCCAGAGTACACACATCATCCTTTGCAGATGACCTAGCTATATGGACATCTGAAGAATATATTAGTACAGCTAACAGCAGAATACAGCAAGCTCTATTAGCGCTAGAGGACTGGTCAAAATCATGGCTAGTGAAGATAAGTGAGGAGAAAACAACATGCACAGTATTCTCCCTCTCAACTAAAACTCAGCAACCTAAGCTGGTATTGAATGGAAAAATATTGCGCCATGAAGAAAATCCAAACTATCTAGGAGTCACTTTTGATCGTCGCCTGACATGGAAGACACAGATTGAGAAAAATCGAACAAGAGCAAGGCAAAGAATGGCAATCATGAAAAAGCTTGCTGGTACAACGTGGGGAGCAGATGAGAAAGTTCTCAAGAAGTTATATACTGGACGGGTGAGGCCAGTACTGGAATATGGCATTGCAGCTTGGGCAACAGCAGCTAAGTCAAACTTTAACAAAATAAGCAGAGTCCAAAATCAAGGAATGCGAATCATAACTGGAAGCCTGAAGACAACGCCTATTAATGAACTAGAAAAGATCACTTGTTTACAACCAATGCAGGATAGAAGAGATAGCAGAGCCCAGCAACAAGCTGAAAAATTTAGAAGATTGACAGACCACCCTATGTATAAAAGGTTTAGTGGTTTTGGAAAGGGAAGACTGAAGCGTAGCAACTTTGTAGAAACTGCAAAACGAAAGATTAGGGCAGATCCCATACTTAACATATCAACAGTCAAACCCATTTACAATGCAGACAAGTTCCCAGCTTGGAGACAGCAGCTACTGCCTGAGATGATAGAAAACATTCCTGGTATTGAGAAAAAGAACACTCAGCATGAAACCGAAAGAAGAGAAATAACCCTAAACTACATAAAAGAACATTACCCAAGCAGCAATTGGACCCATGCATATACAGATGGATCAGCCAAAAATTCAGTAGAGAATGGAGGAGGAGGAATACTCCTAAATTTAAAAAATGGAGTGAAAAAAACACATTCAGTGGCAACTGGAAAGTTTTCAAGTAACTTCAAAGCAGAGGTAGAGGCTCTGAAAACTGCAGCAGAAATGCTCTTGATGGAGGAAAATAAAGAGACGCAAATAGCTATCTTTACAGATGCAAAGTCAGCTGTCTCAATACTGAAGAGCAATTACAGCACAGAAATAGCTGACCTAAGAGCAGCACTCCATGGTCTATGCCAGAAATCCAAAAAAGTTGTAATACAGTGGATACCATCACATTGCAGTATACCTGGAAATGAAGAGGCTGACAGACTGGCAAAAGAGGGCGGACGACTACCACAGCCTGACATAGACATAACCTATAACGAGGCAAAGAGGTTGATAAAAAGCACTTATAGAACCAAATGGGAATCAGAGCATCCAGGTCACCAGAAGGATGATGCATATTACAAACTCGACCGAAGAGAACAAGTAGCAATCTTCAGACTCCGCACTGGACATAACAGGCTGAAATACCACTTGTTCAATAAACTAAAGATAGGAGATACCGATGAATGCAATTGTGGAACTGGTAAAATGACAGCTAAACATTTGCTGCAGGAGTGCCCAATATATGCAGAACAGAGAAAGATATTTTGGCCCACACCTGCTTCATTTGAGGACAAGCTCTATGGAGATATCAACAAGCTCAAGTTGACTGCAGCTTACTTTAACTACATTCAGGTTGACATTTAAAGGTGCATTAAGAAGTATTTAGACGGCCGCACTTCATACCACAGGTATGTCGGTTACAAAAGCGCCCCAGAGGCATGAAATGGAATATTGCTTGGATAGCAAATCCATTACGTGGAAAGTCCGAACCAAAAGCTCACTGTGTGGGCTTCATAAAAGGTGGAAAAAGCGTCCCAGTGGCACGAAATGGAATATTGCTTGGATAGCAAATCCATTATGTGGAAAGTCCGAATCGAAAGCACACTGTGTGGGCTTCATAAAAGGTGGAAAAAGTGTCCTAGTGGCACGAAATGGAATATTGCTTGGATAGCAAATCCATTATGTGGAAAGTCCGAATCGAAAGCTCACTGTGTGGATGTCATCTGCAGACTGCATACTTCTGGTTTCCGGAAGAACAGCCTATGGTGAATGGAAGGCCCAATATACGAAAGTGAGGCTAAGCAGCCATGTGCAGGACGTGACGATTCCTTGGGTGAGCCCAGTACCAGAGCGCTGTGTGTTGGCTCTGCAAGTATGGAAGCCTCCTTGGATAGCGGGGAATGCCCATGGTCTGCCCCTGCCTTCCCTTGAGGGCTGACCAGGATGTCTTTGGCTGTTCTATATGGGCCAGCTGGGATGGGGGATAACACCACAACAGTGAGAGCCAAACGTCCTAAGAAACCCCCGGGAAGGTTAACCCGGTCAACAAATGCCCGCAGAAGTCGGATGTGTCGGCCTAACGGCGCAAGAACGCAGCTCTGCTGTGGACAGGCACAACGCAATCACGTCCGAAAAAAAACTCCGGATGAACGAAGAAGAAGAAGAAGAACCCCTACACCGGACAGCTGGACTAAAAAATGTTGACCTGTCGTCCTTGACTTGGGGGCATAAATCACAAGTGCCTCTGAAGTCGGAGTGAGTTCACCTGATGGTGAGGGATACTGTTAATAGGGATTGATTGATTGATTTAGGAACCGACATCACAGCATTCAGGACATTCCCATAAGTGCTCCGTCCCCATCCCCAGCAGCCAGCGAAGAGTTCCAACACTAATAGTTCCAGTAGCAATCTGATTATATGTCCGTCTCACCTTTCCTCCGAGCGCCGAGCGTCGGCCAGATCCCCTCGTCACTCCTCGCTGTCTCATTCTTACCAGACCATGGTGATCCATCTGCTCCTCCGAGGTGTACACGTATGTTAATAGGGAAAGCTAATCCACACTCACAATTCAGTCCATCACTACTGTAAATAGTGTGTTTGGGCTACGCTTGAGTTCAAAGCAAGCGAGCCCCCCAAAAAAATCCATCTTTCTCTGCCCCCCTCTGTCTTTCTTGTCTAGTATTTTCCTTATCTCGGAACAGTCATAATATCTGATGGGAGATGTCTTGAAAAGATTAGAACAAGAATTGGTACAATTATCTCGGAACAGTCATAACATCTGAGGGAGGTGCCTTGAAGAAATTAGATCAAGAATCGCTACGGCAAAGGTCACCTTTTGCAAGATAGAAAACTTACTGACTAATAAAAAATATGTCAATTGTAACGAGACAAAAGAGTGTTGAAGTGCTACATAGACCTGTACTTTTGTATGGATGTGAAACGTGGACAATGAGCAGACAAGCTGAAAAACATCTAATGGCAGTGGAAGTTTGGTTTCTGAGGAAAATGTAAATAACACCATGCACAGACAGAAAAACCAATGACCAAGTCCTACAAGAAACAAATGAAAATCGCAAACTGACTAGAGAAATCAGATGTAGACAGTCACATTTTGGGGGCATGTTATGAGAAGAAATAAACTAAAGAACTTGTTGACAACTGGAAAGATTGAGGGGAAGAGAACAAGGGGAAAGCAGAGAAATAAATATCTGGATGGCTTGACCACAACGCATGGTCAGGCCAAGAACATGGAGCTGATCCACGACTCTGGTGATCATGTAAAATGGCTAAACATGACCACCCACGCTTACCGGAATGGCACATGATGATGATGATTTCCCCACACAAGCTAATTTCTCAATCCCAGCTCATCTACTGACCTGCCCCATACATTTTAATCGTCTCTTGTGTTTTGATATGATGATGTAACACCTGCAGCTCTCAATATCTCAGCATTCTTTTCTTCTCTGGCCATGCTGTTCTCAACATTCTTCTCTGTCTTTGATGTTCTCCATTCTTTTCTGTCTATGATGTTCTCAACATTCTTCTCTGTCTATGATGTTCTCAACATTCTTCTCTGTCTTGATGTTCTCAACATTCTTCTCTGTCTTGATGTTCTCAACATTCTTCTCTGTCTTGATGTTCTCAACATTCTTCTCTGTCTATGATGTTCTCAACATTCTTATCTGTCTTGACGTTCTCAACATTCTTCTCTGTCCTTGATGTTCTCAACATTCTTCTCTGTCCTTGATGTTCTCAACATTCTTCTCTGTCTATGATGTTCTCAACATTCTTCTCTGTCTTGATGTTCTCAACATTCTTCTCTGTCCTTGATGTTCTCAACATTCTTCTCTGTCTATGATGTTCTCAACATTCTTCTCTGTCCTTGATGTTCTCAACATTCTTCTCTGTCCTTGATGTTCTCAACATTCTTCTCTGTCCTTGATGTTCTCAACATTCTTCTCTGTCCTTGATGTTCTCAACATTCTTCTCTGTCCTTGATGTTCTCAACATTCTTCTCTGTGCATGATGTTCTCAATATTCTTCTCTGTCTTGATGTTCTCAACATTCTTCTCTGCCTTGATGTTCTCAACATTCTTCTCTATCCACGATGTTCTCAACAGTCTTCTCTGTCCATGATGTTCTCAACATTCTTATCTATCCATGATGTTCTGAACATTCTTCTCTGTTCACGATGTTCTCAATATCCTTCTCTGTCTTTGATGTTCTCAACATTCCCATTTACTTGTATATTACATTGTGGTATTTGTCTTGTGACAATTTAATTCTAACCCTAGTTGTTCACTGTGTACAACAACCGCATCTACTAAATGTTGCATATCCCGTTCATTGTCTGCAATCAATACTGTATCATCAGCATATCTAATGTTATTGATGTTACGTCCCCCAATGATGAATCCTTTCAGATCTTCTACATTTATGAAAATATTGTCACTGTTAGTTAGTTGCATGCCTTTACAGGACGTAGCAGTCAACCCCAGCATTTCTTGGCTGTTCGTGATTCCTGGGCAAGTTTACCTTCAGTAGTTTGCCATTGCTTTCTAAACGACCGGCACCCATACCATTTCATAAAATACCAACACAGCTGTGTTCCGAACGTGGGCATTCGAGACTACGAACTGCGTCCGTAACCCTTTCGCCGTGGAGCCGGTTCTTTCACTGTACAGGGAAAAAAATTAAGTAAAGAAGAAGCTGCACAATTTGTTGCCCTGCATATTTTGTTGTATCTCATCTTTTGAAGTGAATAAATGAATTTTATTTCTGGCTGAAATACTTAACACACAGTCACTGATACTGTTTGAATGTGGAGCATTTATTATCCCCAAGGTCATCACAGATTCACAATAAAGTCTTTCTATCTGCACAAGACTATTTGGAAACACATAATTGATGATGAAATGTCAACAAGCTCGAGTTGACAGCTGCTTTCTTTAATTTTGAGTTGCCGTTTACAGGTGTGCAAGAGAAACAGGAGGAGGGTAAGGAGAAAGAAAATGAAGTGAGAAGAGGAATGGGAATGAAGAAGAAGGGGAATGAAGAAGAAGGGGAATGAAGAAGAAGGGGAATGAAGGAGAAGAAGAAAAGAAGGCATGAGAAGTAAGAAGAAGAAGTAATAGTCTTCAGACTGACTGGCCTAATGATTGAATAAATAAACATAGAAGTGGATCGAAGCGGAGATAAACAAACAATATTAACCCTTAACCGGGCAGACATTTGTCTGTTTTGAAGCCCTGAACGGGCAAGAAGAATTTTGAGGTTCTGTAAAATTTTGGGTTACGTTAGTAAAAATATCACATATAAGTTGTTAGTCAACAGATTTTAGTCAAATAAACAGCAAAATGAAGGGAAAAGCATGCAGAACATTTTACTCACGTGAATGATGCCACTATTCCTCACATGAACACAAATATTTACAAAATAAAACATATTATTTGTGATTGTCAGTCATCTATACAGCAATTTACAAACACATTTTATGAATCATAATCACTTTCTTTAAAGTCCGACTCACGACTGCTAACGCAAAGTAACGCTGATCACTGATATCTAGCTCCAATTAATAGTCAACTTCGGACCCTTCATTGTCACTTAAATTGAACCCAGCAAAATCCCCACTACCACTTGAAGAATCGTCGAAATCCATTTTGAAATACAAAGCGTAAAACCCCCCAAAACTATTTTTTAAAATTCATTCAAATTCAAAGTACATGTATGCGAATGGTGGCCACGTTGTCTAGCTATCGGCGAAACGAAAGTAGAGAATCGGAAGCCTTGGAAAGCCTCGAGATTGCGTTTTTACAATGCATAATAGTTACTGGCGGGTTGGGACGCTTTGCCCGTTCGGGAGTAGAGTCGTTCCGGTACTCTTTGCCCGCTAAAGGGTTAAGTAAACTAATTAATAATTTTTAAAAACTTCAATAACAGATGAAGAAAATGAGGAGGTGGGTAACGGGAGGAGGAAAAAGAAGTAAAAAGAGAAGATTGATACAACAGTCTTCAAACTGCTGGCAATGTGGGGAAGCGGTTATGTAAGCAATTCACAATCCTGCATTCGAAACATTGCCGTGGGTGATTTGGAAGAATACCGCCTTGTGCTGGTTTTCAAAAAATAGTATCAGTGCTGATCATTAAGAATGCAACGGCAAACTACTGAACATAAATTTGCCAAGAAATCACAAATAGCCTGAATATTCTAGTGTTGACTGCAACATCCTGTAAAGGATATGCAACTAACTTCAGACTGACTGACCTAATAAGTTATTAAATGAACATAGAAGAGGATCGAAATGGAGATAAATAAATATTACTACACAAACTAATTGACTGACTGGTACCTTGCCGTCTTGACAGATGATAGTTTGTAAAATGGAGTTATATCTCTCCATAACAAAAAGCCTGGGATGAATTTAGAGATCATGTGTTGCCCATGCAGCATGATCCCTCTCTCGGCCTGCCTAGTTTATTCCAGAGGAAAGATAACACCAATACATCTGGAACAAGAAAAGCTGTAGTGGTGCAGGCTGTGCAAAGCAATGCTCTAACTGTCGGAGCGCTTTCATCCTAGACCAGTTGCTGACCAAGGTTTCTGGTCTGGTCTGCCCTGCCATGACATTTAGTCTTTAGGTTGCATTTCCTCGCACTAGGGTAAGGCTTGTACTCTCCCAATTGCACACCTCTGCCCGAAGCCATAGCATAATGTGAGGAGGAGGAGGGGCGGGAGGTAGGGGGGGTCGGGTTTGGTGAGTGCCGCCCAACATTTGGCACACATGGACTAATTACTTCTTCAAAAACTATAAAAGACTATATCTGTGAGTTTCAAACTGTATTTTCCTCTTTCCGAATATTAAATTATATGATTGATGCACAATCATTAATATCTCTGCACGAACATTAATATCTCTGCACAAACATCAATATCTCTGCACAACATTAATATCTCGCCTTAGAATTGATGTACAGAATTAAATGAGGTACCTTTGGATTTGGTTTTTCAAGTGGCATCCAACTATTCATTCATCATGTGCTGTGCCGATAAGCGCGTGCGGTCATGATTCACCATCTCACTCAATCACCAGAGTTGTGGATCAGCTCAGTGTTCTTGTCTCAAACATACCACGTGGCTAAGCCATCCAGGTATTTACTTCTTTGCCTTCCCCTTGTTCTCTTCCCCTCCATCTTGCCAGCTGTCACCAACTCATAATGTGACCTAAATATTGTGACTGTCTACGTCTAATTTCTATAATCAGTTTACGATTTTCATTTGTTTCTTGTAGGACTTGCTCATTGGTTTTTCTGTCTGTCCATGGTAATATTTGTATTTTCCTCAGAAGTCAACTATACAGGTTGCATAATTGAAGAGCAATTTAGCAAATATTACTAAAATGCCTAAGATAAACTCTATAGAAATGCCAGCAAGCTCAAGTTGACTGCGCTTCCTTTAAATGTATTCTGATTTATGTCTACAGATGAATGGGGAAAAAAGAGAAAGAAGAAGAAGATTTAAACACCAATCTTTAGAGACAACCTGAGTTAATTTAATGATTGAATAACATTTATTTTATTATAAATGAACATAGAAAAGGATAGAAGCTATGATAAACAAATAATATTAAATGAACAAATTATATTTTGTTTAAAACTACAATAGACAAAGACAATGAGGAGAAGGGTGTCGAAAAAGAAGAAGACGTAAAAGGAAGAAGCAGGAGATGTAAAAACAATAAGCAGAAGATGTAGAAGAAGTGAAGTAGAAGAATAGGAAGAAAGACGACGTAAAAGAAGGAAGAAGAAGATTTCAACACCAGTCTTGAGACTGGCTGACCTAATGATTGAATAAATGAACATAGATGAGCATTGAAGCGAAGACTAACAAATAATATTAAACGAACTAATTAATTATTTCCAAAAATACAATACAATATCAATAACGATAAATGAACTGTTCGACCGGCCCTCCTTGTCTTACCCTACACCGCCATTAAGTAAGACCTAAACGTTGACTTCTCATTCAGAATCAATGACAAACTATTGAAAATAAAATTGCCAACCAAATCAAGCTAGGGTTGACCACAACGTCCTGCAAAGATCATCCAAAACTTTAATATATGTGAGCAAGCCTCCATGATTTAAAGTTAGTAATAGTACTGAGTATAAATAGACTGACTGTAACTGTACTCAGTTTTGTGTCTGTGATTCATTCTTCACCAGTCACCTGACCTAGCTTATCCGACCGCGAAAGAAATAACACACACAATAAAAACATGGTTATCACTGTGTATTCCTTCACTCTGTCTTCTCAGCTACAAAATATTACATCACAAAACCCACATGTAATGCTTCACTTACCAATAAGAGATCACAGAATTGTATAATTTCCAAACTTTGGCATTATGGTTCCTTCTTGTTATTGAACACAGCAGACGTGAGCCTGGCAATATTGCTTTCCCCAATCTGCAGGCCAAATTTGGGAATGCCCAGTGTGCACTGGCGTCATTCGAAATAACATGAGTTGAGTAGTTGAGTTGAGAGTTGAGAACCGACATCACTATTCACTGTACTCAGGACATTCCCATGCGCGCTCCGTCCCCTTGTTCAACGGCCAGCGAAGAGTCAAAGTACTAATCGTTCCCACCGATATCTGATTGAAAATTCTCCTGGTCTTCTCTCTTAATTTTAAAAATCTTCCAGAACCCCTGCCGAAATAGTATAGTATAGTATAGTATAGTATAGTATAGTATAGTATAGTATAGTATAGTATCCGGGAAGGTTAACCCTGTCAACAAATGCCCGCAGAAGTTGGGTGTGTCGGCCTAACGGCGCAAGAACGCAGCTCTGTTGTAAACAGGCACAACGCAATCACATCCGAAAACAACTCCGGGTGAACGCAGAAGAAGAAGTATAGTATAGTATAGTATAGTATAGTATAGTATAGTATAGTATAGTATAGTATAGTATAGTATAGTATAGTATAGTATAGTATAGTTGGCAAGTGCCCTGCCATCTGGCATAGGCATTCATGGCTCTCTACAGATCTCCGTCTTTGGTTTTCTGCATCAACTCTGTAGCTGATATTCCTTCATGCCACCGTCTCAATCCATCCATCATTATTTCTCTTGGCCTACCTCTGCCTGTCTTCCCCTAGATCTTTCCAGATGTACGATGTTCTCCTATGTATTTCTTCTCATCACATGACCAAAGTATGGTTTTTTTTTCTCTTACTTATTAGTATAGTATAACACAGCATAACAAAGCATAAATGTGCATGACACAACATGACAAGCAAATTATTATCTGATAGGTAATTTGAATAACGAAGACACACACAATTTGAAGAATTTATCTAATTACTTTAGCTTTCGTTGTATGATTTTTGCAGCATGTACCTGACAAGATTCAGCGAAATATGCCTGGCAATAAATCTTACAATGTATTGTTTGTGTCTTTGTTATTCACATTATTATCTCTTTTTACAATCTTCTAGGGCATGCTGACCGCTGCTGACAATTTCTCGGACAACTAAAGTGATAATCTAAACACTTTGAAAGACACAAAGAGTACTTATCACAAACAGAAAGAATTAGTTATCATCTGCATGCTTCTGTATGTAATTTTTTTTTTTTCAAGGACTAATTTATAACTATACCCGTAATATCCTGTATTGGAGGTAACGGAAAAGTACTTTCTGAGATGAGAGTTAAGTATACTTTGTTCTGCCAAAATAAACAACAATTGCCTGGAAAGGCTAATAAAAGTAGAACATTATATACACATTTAGAAGACAGAGACGTATAATATCGGAATCTACGTTGCAAAGTGTTTACGACACCTGCCGATCTCCGAAGGTTGTGGGTTCGATTACGACCTCCGTCGCTCAGTTCACGGGTGCAATTTTCTCGGCGACCACGTGGGGGGGGGGGGGGGGGGGGGGGGGTGTCACTAGAGCTACGGAATTCATGCTTTGTGGGACGCTTTCGGCAGGCGGTGCTGTAGAAAGAGACCGGGCTATAGGGGATGACATTCGGTGCAATGAAGTCGGTTATTTTTCCTATACAATATGCTGTGGTCGTGTAATGAGAAGCATGTGAAAATATCGTGACGAGCTAGAAGAAGCAGAGGAAGACAAAGAGAATAACATTGGGTAAACTAAGACGGTGGGAAGGGAGAATTAAATCAACATAATTTATTTATAACACTAAGGACTGAAATTTGTGGGGGGTACATGAACGTCTACGGCATTTGGAGGGACATGTGTTGATGACGATGAATATCAGATCAACACTTTTGGGTTATAAATAGTTTATACAGTCTATATTGTTATTTTAGATGATGGATGATGTGCCAACCCTGGATTATGACAGAAAAAGAGAAAAGAAAAATCACAACAACAGAAATTAGATTCCTGAGAAGAATACTCAATATATCAAGAAGAGATAAGATTAGAAATGAAGAAATCAGGTCTAAAGTGGGGGTTATAGCAGCGCTAGATTTTATTAGAAGGCAGCAAGTCAAATAGTGTGGCCATGTAACTAAGTTACCAACTAACAGTATACCACAACAAGCAATGATGTACAGACCAGACGGAAGCAGAGGAAGAGGCCGACCACGTGAACGTTGGACGGAGGGAATAGCAGAGTCCATGGGAATATCGATACATGAAGCCCATACGCCTGCACTCTTCCGCTGTTTATACTTCACCTCGACACCGCAAGGTACAAGAGGAACATGAAGAGATAAGATGAGATTAGGGCAGACCAGGTAATCGATTTTGAATTATGTGCATGTACACCTGCGCTGATAGATCTGTTCATGCCCCTAAATAAATGATTCAGTGCCAAATAAAAATTAGGTTTAGACCAAACATGGTACACAACCACATGAACAAGTATTATCATGTAACAATAGGTTTGGGCCAAACATGGCACACGATCAAATGTACAAGTATTTTAATGTAAATTTCCTTTCACTGCGCATTACAATTGCGGAAGACACAACAAAACAAATAACACGATGACCCTAGTACGGCGATATATCGTCCTCCTTTCCAAATGGAAGATCACATTTGGCGATGTATAGTCTATATTTTTAATTGCCGCTTCAAGTTTTGTATTCACCCTCTGTAAAGTTCATGCAACATAATAGGTAAATACAAAACTTGGACCGGCAATATTTTCAAACACTGCACAGTCATTAAAATTACATCCTGTATTATCCTTCACTGAATCAGTTCAGGGCCGTGCCGTGCTGTGACACAGAGAGGCAGCACAGTTAGGGGGCTTCATAAAGTTGCGGCATTTTTAAAGAAGAAAAAAAAACGTGTAAGGGGCGGCATTTCGAAGACTTTCATCATACTGAGAAAATCTACCGCACAGATCTGAATCAATTACTAAATGTTATCCTTTGTCTATCCCATCCTCTTCTTCCCGTATTGTGCCATCAATTATTCTCTTTTCTTCATATCTTAGAGTGTGACCATGCTATGAGTCTTCTCTGTTTTCGTGATTTTAAAAATCCTTCTTTCCCGGGAAGGTTAACCTGGTCAACAAATGCCCGCAGAAGTCGGATGTGTCGGCCTGACGGCGCAAGAACGCAGCTCTGCTGTAAACAGGCACAACGCAGTCACATCCGAAAAAAAAAATCCGGATAAACGCAGAAGAAGAAGAAGAAGAAGAAGAAGAAGAAGAAGAAGAAGAAGGAAGAAGAAGGAAGAAGAAGAAGGAAGAAGAAGGAAGAAGAAGGAAGAAGAAGGAAGAAGAAGGAAGAAGAAGGAAGAAGAAGGAGGAAGAAGAAGAAGAAGGAAGAAGGAAGAAGAAGGAAGAAGAAGGAAGAAGAAGGAAGAAGAAGGAAGAAGAAGGAAGAAGAGGAAGAAGAAGAAGAAGAAGAAGAAGAAGAAGAAGAAGAAGAAGAAGAAGAAGAAGAAGAAGAAGAAGAAGAAGAAGAAGAAGAAGAAGAAGAAGATGAAGAAGAAAGTCCTTCTTTGTACTATGATATTGTTCAAAACATTCATTTGTTATTTTTGCAATCCAGCGGATTCTAGTTTCTCTACAGTGGCATCACGTCTCAAAGTCCCCTTTCCGTTTTTCGTCATGTTTATTCGTTGTCCATATTTCAGAAATATATCTGTGGTATTGAGACCAGACACT
Source organism: Cepaea nemoralis (assembly GCA_014155875.1). Lineage (NCBI taxonomy): Eukaryota > Metazoa > Mollusca > Gastropoda > Stylommatophora > Helicidae > Cepaea > Cepaea nemoralis. Next base: position 32,865 of record JACEFZ010017451.1, on the reverse strand, counting down.
TAGCCCTCTCGGATAACGGCGAAAAACGGAAGATTCCGTGTGCAAGTTCATTCATTCATCATGTGCCATGCCAGTCTCGAGGTGAAGTATAGAGTATAAACAACGTGGACGGTCATGTTTCGCCACTCACGCGATAACCAGTGTCGTGGATCAGCTCTGTGTCCTTGTCTCGACCATACCACGTGGTCAAGCCGTCCAGGTATTTACTCCTCTGCCCTCCCCTCGTTCTCTTCCCCTCGATCTTGCCAGTTGTCACCAAGTTCTGCAATATCTTTCTTCTTATAGCGTGACCAAACAATTGTGACTAAGTCAAATTTCTCTAATCCGTTTATTCTTTTTATTTGTTTCTTGTAGGACTTGGTCATTGGTTTTTCTGTCTGTCCATGGTATTCTTTGCATTTTCTTCAGAAACGAGATTTCCACAGCCATCAGATGGTTTTCAGCTTGTCTGCTCATTGCCCACCATTCACATCCATACAAAAGCACGGGTTCCATGTAGCACCCCAACACTCTTTTTCTCGCCCGTGTGTTGCCGGGGCCCATACGGGGAGCAAAGAATAGTAACACTGTTGCCTACCATGCATGTCGTAAGAGGCGACTAAGGAGGCTATGGTTCCGTCGCCCTGCTACTGAGTGAGTGCGTGGCGCGACACTGTGAGCTGTGAATTTCACGTGGAATGCTTTTGCATCTGTCCGCAGTTGTTTTTCGCGTGAACTGCATGTTCGGAACGATGACGGCTGGCTGTTGTTGGATTGACTGGTTTGCCTTTTCGGTTCACGAGTGCATTTTTCAGGAGACTCCTGGGAGTTGTCGCTGTAGCTATGGAGTTCGTACTTTGTGCGGCGCTTTCGGTGGGTCACCCTGCAGAAAGAGACCGAGCCATATGGGATAAAACCCCGGTCAATGTAGTCTTTCTGGTGACTGCCGTTTTCATCGACGATGAACTGTATTTTTCGTGGAGGACTTTTGTGTTGGCATTCTGGCGGCGGCATTATGCACAGTGTACCTGTGCGGGCTGTTGGCTTGCCGAAACTCCTGTCTATTCCATTGTTCACATAGGGCAGTGAGGAGCATTTTGTGATATTCACTGGCACAGGAACGGAGCAATATGGGGACGACCCGTTGCCATGAAGTTGGAACCGCGACTAACTAACTAACTAACTAACTCTTTTTCTCGTTGCAATTGACATCTTTTTATTGGCCAGTATGTATTTCATCTTGCAAAAGGCTACCTTGGCATTAGCGATTCTTGTTCTAATCTCTTCAAGGCATCTCCCATCATATGGATACACGGGCAGCTGTAATATGTTCATGTAGTGTGTTTCGTGCAGTTGTGTGTCGGTTTGTGTTTGTTTGTTCTGTGCTGACAACAGCTTTGGCCCCACCGTCCATTCTGTTACTTGTAATGGTGTTCTAGTAAAGCTCACAATCTACATCTCGTTTGTTTTTTCATTACCGAGATAATTGTATCGATTCACTTATTTATAATATTCCCATTTACTTATATGTTGCATTTTTTGTATTTTTTTCTTCCCAGTGAGTAAGTTACGTACCGTAAAAATCCCATGATAATTGGAAATAGGAAACCTGACAAAATGCATGCTGAAGTCGGGCACACTGACTTTTGGGCTGTATTACTAAATAGGCCGGCTCTGTGGTTGAGGAGTTACGGACTCAATTCGTAACCATGCATACCGCGTTCGAAACACAGCTGTGGACTATTTGGCAGCAGACCGCCTTGCACTGGTTTCCCAACGATGGTACGAGTGCCGGTCGTTCATAAATCAATTGCAAACAACTGAGCGTAAACTTGCCCAGGAATCACAAACAGCCAAAAATGCTGGGGTTGACTGCTCCATCCTGTAAGGGATATGCAACTAACTGTCTCAACTACAATTAAGTCTAGATATAACTATCTGTAAATGTCGGCAATACAAACAACATCCAAACTGGTATATTGAAAGGCGCCTGGGAGAACTTTGACCCCTGGAAAGGTTATAGTTCATACTAACGTCATTGACTTTTTTGGGGGAAACCAGCATTTTTAGAACTGCAGTTTCTGTTCTATTGTTTTTTCTGGGTGTGTACATGGTTGGGTGATGGACCATCCGAGTGCCAGTGTGGAAGACCGGAAATCCACTCTTATGAGGACTCATTGGGCGTATATGTATAAATGCACGCAGTGTATACTATATGCAGGTAGACAAACTATTCATAACAATAAAAATGAATAAAATTAATGGAACTACTGTAAAGCTGTGGAATGTAAACAATATAAAATAACTTAAAGTAATGCAGCACATCGTACAAATAGTATACTGAGTCACATCACGAAGATTTTGCTTAGAGTTATCATGCAAAGAGTTAAGAAGAAAATACAACCAGAAATAAGAGAAAAACAATGTGGTTTTGTAGACGACAAGGGTATAGTTAATGCTGTGTATATGCTGCGAACAGTAATTTAACGTTCTATACAACACAAGTAAACAAAGACATACATGTTTGCTTTATTGACTACTCAAAGGCTTTCGATAAAGTAAGACATGTCAACATGACAGAGATGCTTGCAGATCTACAAACTGGTGGGCATGACATTAGACTTTTTTCTTTTTTTTAAACACACACACACATATTGGAAACAACTAGCTGCCATAGCCATAAGGATTGATAAAGAAGTAGGTCAATATTCACTGATCAGCCTATTAAGATAGGTGTGAGACAGGGATGTGTAATGTCTCCAAGTCCAAATCTATTTTCCCTGTATAGTGAAAATATTTTCAGAAATGTACAAGATAGGAAAGGAATTAAATTGTAAGAAGACACCGATCACGGTCATAACTAGGAAGAACGAAATACCGCAATGTAATAAACAAGTAAACAGGAATAATATGCTTAGACAACTGAATCGGTACAATTATCTCGGAACAATCATAACATCGTATGGGAGATGCCTTGAAGAGATTAGAACAAGAATCGCCATGGCGAAGGTAGCCTTTTGCAAGATGAAAAACATACTGCCCAATAAGCAGATGTGAATTATTACGAGACAAAGAGTGTTGAGGTGCTACATAGAGCCTGTACTTTTGTATAGAAATGTAAAGCGTAGGACAATGAGCAGTCAAGCTGAAAAATATCTGATGGCTGTGGAAATGCGGTTTCTGGGGAGAATGCGAAGACAGAATGGACAGACAGAAAAACCAATGACCAAGTCCTATAAGAAACATGAAAATCGTAAACTGATTAGAGAGATTAGACGTAGACAGTCAACATTTTTTGGACATGTTATGAGAAGAAACAAATTGCAGAACTTGGTGACAAGAAAGCTGTTCCTCTCTTTCTTATTATTGTAGATTGTAGAACTTGGAATGTACGCACCCTACTTGACAGAGACGGTGCGTCGGGTCCAGAGAGACGAACAGCACTGATTGGGAGAGAGCTGGGCAGGTACAACATCGACATTGCAGCCTTGAGCGAGACACGACTTGCAGAAGAAGGCCAAATCTATGAAGTCGGTGCCAGCTATAAAAAAAAAAAAGTGTTTTTGTTTTTTTGTTGCCTCAATATAAAATTCAATATCTCAGCAACCAACTGAGGGAAAATAATGAGATTTAGTATATAACCTTATCATTATGTCCACCCAACAAAAAATTTTTTGTTCTGAAGATTTTACAGCAGATTTCAAAGTTAGTTTATATGCGGTATATTAATTACGACTTAGAGATTACGTCCATGATTTTAACAGTATTACAGCTTCACCAAGACACGTCCCCGCATTTTTTAAATTTTCACGTGATTTCCGTTTTGAAACAAACAGCGCGAAGATTCAGAGGAGTCTCCAAATGGGGGTTCTTTCATGAAACGTGATTATATAAATAAACTAGCTGACAAGGCCCGGCTTCTGGCGGGGATCTATCTATCTATCTATCTATCTATCTATCTATCTATCTATCTATCTATCTATCTATCTATCTATCTATCTATCTATCTATCTATCTATCTATCTATCTATCTATCTATCTATCTATCTATCAATCTATCTATCTATCAATCTATCTATCTATCTATCTATCTATTTATCTATCTATCTATCTATCTATCTATCTATCTATCTATCTATCTATCTATCTATCACAAAGAAATCAGGAGCCTTGGAATGTGATCAACATCGAACAATTAGTATAATGAGTCACATCACGAAGATTTTGCTAAGAATTATCATGCAAAGAGTTAGGAGGAAAATACAACCTGAAATAGGAGAAGAACAATGTGGGTTTGTAGAAGGCAAGGGTACAGTAAATGCTGTGTATATACTGAGAACCATAATCGAACGTTCTATAGAAGTAAACAAAGATCTACACCTTTGCTTTATTGACTACACAAAGGCTTTTGATAAAGTGAGACATGTCAACATGATAAGGATGCTTGAAGATCTACAAATTGATGGAAAAGATCTTAGACTTGTAAAAAACATATATTGGAAACAACAAGCTGCCATAAGAGTTGATAATGAAGTAAGCCAATATCAACCTATTAAGAGAGGTGTGAGACAGGGATGTGTAATGTCTCCAGATCTGTTTTCCCTGTACAGTGAACGTATTTTCAGAAATATTGAAGATATGGAAGGAACCAACATTGGGGGACGATGCATCAATAACATTAGATATGCAGATGATACAGTCTTGATTGCAGACAATGAACAGGACCTGCAAAATTTAGTAGATGCGATTGTTACACACAGTGAACAACTAGGGTTAGAATTAAATTGTAAAAAGACACAGATTATGGTCGTCACTAGGAAGAACGAAATACCACAATGTAATATACAAGTAAATGGGAATATTCTTCAACAAATGAATAGGTACAATTATCTCGGAACAGTAATAACATCTGATGGAAGATGCCTTGAAGAGATTAGAACAAGAATCGCCATGGCAAAAGTAGCCTTTAGCAAGATGAAAAACATACTGACCAATAAAAAGATGTCAATTGAAACGAGAAAAAGAGTGTTGAGATGCTACATAGAACCTGTACTTTTATATGGATGTGAAGCGTGGACAATGAGCAGTCAGGCTGAAAAACATCTGATGGCTGTAGAGATGTGGTTTCTGAGGAAAATGCAAAGAATACCATGGACAGCCAGAAAGACCAATGAACAAGTTCTTCAAGAAACAAATGAAGATCGTAAATTGATTAGAGAAATTAGACGTAGACAGTCAACATTTTTTGGGCATTTTATGAGAAGAAATGATCTGGAGAACTTGGTGACAACTGGCAAGATCGAGGGGAACAGACCAAGGGGGAGACCTAGAAGCAAGTACCTGGGTGGCATGGCCTTGTGGCATGGTCGAGACAGAAACACGGAGCTGATCCATGACTCTGGTGATCGAGTGAGATGGCAGAACATGACCGCCCACGCTTACCGGCATGGCACATGATGGATGGATGGATCTATCTATCTATCTATCTATCTATCTATCTATCTATCTATCTATCTATCTATCTATCTATCTATCTGTCTGTCTGTCTGTCTGTCTGTCTGTCTGTCTGTCTGTCTGTCTGTCTGTCTGTCTATCTATCTAACAATTTATCTATCTAACAATCTATCTATCTATCTATCTATCTATCTATCTATCTATCTATCTATCTATCTATCTATCTATCTATCTATCTATCTATCTATCTATCTAATATATCTGTCTGTCTGTCTGTCTGTCTGCCTGCCTGCTTGCCGGCCGACCTACCCACCCACCCACCCACCCACCGACCGACCGACCCACCCACCCACCCACCCAATCAGCCAGCCAGCCATCCACCGACCCACCCACCCACCCACCTACCTTTCTGCCTACCTACCTAACTACCTACCTTTCTGTCTGTCTGTCTGTCTGTCTGTCTGTCTGTCTGTCTGTCCGCGCTATTAAATATTGATAAAAGTTACTGGAAAAAACGTCAGGACCATGTGTTGAAAGAGGAAGAGGACTATTGGAGAAAGGATGGATTGAATTTTATGCAACCGAGAGTAATCATCAACCTACTGGAATCGTCCGACACAGATTAAGGTCTGAGCAGATCGCAGACCTTAATCTAAGTACACACTTACTGGGATATTTTGCTCCAACTATTCAGACGAATTGCAGGCCTTAAACATTACAGCATCAGCATCAGCTGAAGAAACAAGAAGGAAATGAAAAATAAGGTAAGAAATATATTCCTTCTACTTTCCTGTTAATTTACAAATTATTTACCCCGTGCCTCTGAAAATTCTCTGTCTTTACTAATATTACACATTGCACCCCTCTCGGGAATCCCCGTGGTGAAGTGGTCAAGCCGTCTGACTCGGGCTCCGAAGGTTGTATGTGCGATTCCGGGCCGCATCCTTCATTTCACGAGTGCATTTTTTCGGAGACTCCCGAGGGTCGTCGCTGGAACTACGGAGTTCGTGCTTTGTGCGACGCTTTCCGCGCTGTGGAAAGAAACTGAGCCATATGAGATTTTTAAAAAACCGGTGCAATGCAGCCGACCCTGTCGATTTTAAGCTAGTTCTTTCATTGCACCCACTCCCATATGAATCCGGATACGCCTTCGTGTGTCATCAGAATTGACAGGTCTCCCATTACCGTAAAAATAACTTTGTTAACGAGAAATCACTAGTTGTCCCAGCAAAACATCAAAGGAATGTCGCCGGTTTCAATAATTTAAGTTATTTTTGGACCTATCAAAGACATATTCCTTGGGTGGGGGTACATATAAGACGGCTGGAAAAATTTCATAACGATGCAACAGACAGTTTTCAAAATAATTGATCGTGAATGAAGGCAAACAAATGTGGACATACTATACATATTTTTCTGGAGTGAAAGGAAAAGCGAGGAAAGGCGCCAATCCGGTGTAGGATTTGCCATTACCCGAATACTGCAGCTAAACGGGATACAGAAACAGAGTGGAGATCCCTAAAGGACATAATTTACAACACTGCTATGGAAACCCTGGGTCCAACCTCCTGAAAGCATAAAGACTGGTTTGATGAAAATTCGGAAGACATCAACCAATTGCTGGCCGAGAAACATATTCTCCTCAAGGCACATTTGAATGACCCAAAGTCATTCAGAGAGTACTGCAGCAGACACTTCAACACATGCATGCAGGACTCCTGGCTGAGCAGCAAAGCTTATGAAGTTCAAGGCTTTGCTGACAGACATAATATGAAAAACTTCTACGACTCACTGAAAGCGGTCTATGGTCCTACATCACCAGGCATAGTTCCTCTCCTCAGTGCAGATGGGGGAACATTGGACACAGATAAGAAAGAAATCCTTCAACGCTGGGCAGAACATTTCAGCAACATCTTAAATGCAACTTCCTTCTTCGATGATGAAACCATCAACTGCCTTCCTCAAGTTCCCACCAATGATACACTTGATGACCTGCCAACCATAGTAAAGGTAAACAAAGCCATCCAGCAACTCTCCAGCGGCAAGGCACCTGGTCCTGACTCCATCCCAACTGAGATATACAAGGCAGGTGGGCCGGTCCTAACAGAGCAGCCTCACCAAGTCTTTACAAACATATGGGTGAACGAGACCATGCCACAAGATTCCAAGGATGTGCCAATAGTCCACCTTTACAAACATAAATGAAACCGCCAATCCTGTGACAACCACCGAGGCATCTCCTTGCTTTCAATTGTAGGTATGATACTCGCCAGAATTCTTCTCAATCGCCTCACGGCCCATCTCGATCAAGGTCTTCTTCCTGAGAGTCAATGTGGCTTCAGAAAAGAACGATGAACTGTTGACATGATTTTCGCTGCAAGGCAGCTAGCTGCAAGAGAAATATCAGGAACAGAACTGCGAAATGTTCTCCACTTTCATTGACCTTACCAAGGCTTTTGATACAGTCAGCAGAGAAGGACTGTGGAAGATTATGGTAAAATATGGTTGTCCACGGAAGTTTGTCCAAATAGTGCGGCTATTTCATGATGGCATGCAGGCAAGAGTACAGGAAAATGGTGAACTGTCTGAGTCCCTTCCTGTCACCAATGGAGTGAAGCAAGGATGTATCCTGGCACCAACACTGTTCAGCCTCATGTTTTCAGCTAAGTTGACGAATGCCTTCGAGAACAACGACATTCGAATAGACATCAACTACCGCATGGATGGAAAGTTATTCAATCTCAGAAGGCTGAAAGCTAAAACCAAAATTAACAGCGACACCGTCAGAGAGCTCCTGTTTGCTGATGATTGCGCTCTATATGCCAACTCAGAGGCAGACATGCAACACAATGTTTCAGCTTTCTCACATGCCTGTGCCAACTTTGGGCTCAATATCAACTTGGAGAAGACTGTAGTTATGTACCAGCCAGATCAAGGGATTAATCACACTGTGCCGAATATCAAAGTGAATGGTCATAGACTAAGTGTTGTGGACAAATTCACCTATCTTGGCAGCACTGTGTCACAAGCTGCCACAATTGATTACGAAGTGAATGCAAGAATCTCCAAGGTCAGCGCGGCCTTTGGCAGACTGTACAAGAATATATGGGACAAAATTGGAATAAGCCTGCTGTGGCATAACGCAGCCAACATTATTCAGGTATCAACACATGCCGCAAAAAGAGGAAACAACATTAAAAGAAATTGACTTCACAAACGCAAATGGAGATTGGGACTTAAAACTTAACATCGAAACTGGAACTGAACAAGTGACAAATGACGTGGATTCTTAGAAAGATTTCATCAGACCAAGCTCGGAACCCCATTGGATGGGAGAAACACGTGACCCGCCTTCGCGCCAGTGCATAATTAACATATATTACTATTTCATCAGAAATGTTAATAAGCCCGCACTTTTGTCTGAACTCGCTCCATGGACGGATGTGAGAAGATTGTGTGACCGAAAATTCAATGGGCAAGGCAGAAGTCTGGATCCGAGGTACGTTTGTTGGTCCCTTGATTAGACTAAGAACCCGATGTATCAAGTATCAAGTAATGTAAACCCATGTTTGTGATGTCAATTGAAATGTATTATTATTATTTAAAACCTCTGAAATGTAAAAATGCTCGACTGTAGATTCTAACGACGCAGAGCCATTCCCGGGCAAAATATTCTCTTCGATAGAACTGCCATCTCTGATATTCTTAAAGATAATTATTAACTTTGGGAAGTGCATTCCACTACTACATTCTATTCTAAACAACTGTGAGAAGTGATGATTCGAAAGCAATCTTGTGCATTTCACCAGAAACCTTGTAAAAGATGCTATCACTATCTACAGCTGAAATGACAGTTCGTGTACTAGAGCAAGTGCCTTGTTCTAAAACAGACTTATCTATGCCTATTTACAATCTAGAAAGCTGAAAGTGAAATCAATCTTTCCTTTCTCCTTTGTCTATAGAATTAATAGGGTTTGGCGAAATAAATATTTATATTTATGTCAAATTTTAATTAGATAAGGGCACACATGAATTGCAATACATGAGAAAGTTGTGCTTCGCGGAACACCACCACGCGCAGTGAACTTAACTCATTACTCAACATAACTTAAAAACACAACACCACTCCACACCACTCATCACCACACAACACAACACTCAACATCACAACAACAACAGGTAATGGAAGAGAGTTATTAGACACAAGAAGAAAAAGTAGTTAATTGGGAAAACACAGAGAATTATTTATACACATTGTAAACGCCATTGAGTAGAAGAAATGTTATAAATGTATGTCATTTATTTACATGCATCTTGACACCTTCTCACTCTTGTCATTGTCTCACTGTACACGTTCACTGACCCAGGTCAAATGAAGATTTACATACAGCAGGAACAAGTTGATACAAGGCGTACACAGTGTGATAAACTCTGACCACCCCAAATTAACCCAACACTAGCTTAGAGAGAAAGGAGGGGGAGGGGAACTAGTTCCTACTTCAGGAATTTAGGTTTCTTTTACCTACTTTTAAAAGATTGTATTGGTAGGAATGTATATATTTATGTGAATATTCATCAGTGATCTTGGTGGCTCCATACCAACACCCACCCAACACATCAGCAAATTAACCACCTAAATCAGACCTGAGGGAGGGAAGCCGAGAGAAAGAGATGAACCACAAGTGAGATGGAGGATGACTTCGCTATGAGCAGAGCATGGGGAGGCCTTCAGAGGAGCTATACGGGCAGACCTGAAGTGGATCCATCAGTCAATGGACCCTGGCTTACCTAATCCTCCAGTCACCAGGTTACTTTATTTTCTCATTGGTAGACACCACACCCAATTTCAGGAAAAATTGATATTTTATGGTTGAGACATCACTATCATACTTAATATGTACAACATCAAAATGTTTACTATGTTTTCACACTTGTTGACATCTCATATATTGATGCTTGTTATTGATTGTCTGGGACAATGGTCCAATGTGCAACTGTTCTATTACTTTGTGTAAATCACAATAGAGATGTATGTACTGACCAGAAGGCTCAGGCCAGTCAATAAATGATTAACATGAATTGACCTTCTGTTAATTTGTCAAGTTCAAACCTATCTGTGTCAACAACTTCTTTGTACATCATGTTGTCAAAATCTAATGTGATTGATTGTGTGTTTGATTGTTTGGAGATAAATTAACTCATAATGACTTACTGAAAGGGGGAAATAAAAAGACTCTAGATCTATCAACTGCTCAACATCCATGTATTCTTCATCTAAATCAGGCTGAGAAGATTCTCCAGACTTTCCTCAGATTTGATAAATAAAAGGGGGCTCCAGAGCTATCAGAATCATTGGAGAAGGGGCAGATTCCCAGTTAGTAATTACCATTCTTACCAGGGCCATAATCTTTATCTCCTAGACAATACTTAATAGAACGAGACCTGCAGATAACTCAAGGTTCATATTCTGGGGTTATTGAAGATAGAAGAGGATGGGGCTCTACATCTTTTGTTAGAGATGGGGCATGCACTACAGTGATCTCCCACTCCCTTCAAAAATATATGACACCTGCAAACAAAGCTAAAAGTCTACAAAGCAGTTGTATTATCCACACTGCTATATGCTTGTGAAACCTGGACTGTTTATCAGCGACACGCTAGGAAATTAAACCACTTCCACACAGTCTGCCTTAGGAAGCTACTGAAAATTAAATGGTAAGACAAGATCCCAGATACTGAAGTCCTAGAGTGAGCGTCCATGCCCAGTATCCACACCCTACTAATGAAGGAAACGCTTTAAAGACAGTCTGAAAATCTCACTGAATGCTTTTGGAATTCATCATGACACCTGGGAGACTGCAGCCAGAGACCGAAATTCGTGGCGTGCATCGTTACGCAAGGGTGAGGCAACCAGGATTGCAAGGGCTGTGAAGAAAAGGCAGGATAGAAAAACCACTGCAAGAAATCCTCCTCCAGAAACGTCAAGCATTCTTTGTCCACACTGTCAAAGAACATTTCGATCCAAAATAGGCCTTATCAGCCATCTTAGAACTCACAGCTCACAGCTCCATACTTTCATCCCCACTGGATGAAATTAATGGTCATCATCATTCTTGATGGACAAACAACATGAAATGACATTATTGTAGATAATGTTCTAGTTTCATTAGCATCTTTTAGGCAATAGTTGTTAGTTACTCAGATTATTCAAACATTCATACGAAAGTACAGGTTCTATGTAGCAACTCAATAATCTTTTTCTCGTTGCACATGGCATCATTTTATTGGTCAACCTGTTTTCCATCTAGCAAAAGGCTACCTTCGCCATAGCGATTCTTGTTCTTATCTCTTCAAGGCATCTCCCATCAGCACATTGAGAATTATTTATTTTCTCTTCTCCTTTTGTCCTACTGCTTTTGCCGTGAAACGCCGCAAAATGGAGGCAAATGTACTTTTCTGTTTTCCGTAAGTCTTTTGTATTGTGCTAATGGCACATTTGATGTCTACCGTTGTCTGTTCCCATCTAGGCTGTTCTTTATAGCCTATTTCTGTGTGTTTATCCTTTCTCCGCACTTTATTATTTCCTTGTCACGATTGTACTTCGTCACAATTATTTCTACTGCCTCTCTCTCTCTCTCTCTCTCTCTCTCTCTCTCTCTCTCTCTCTCTCTCTCTCTCTCTCTCTCTCCCTCTCTCTCTCTCTCTCTCTTCCTCTCTGTCCCGCTTTCTCTCTCTCTCCCTCTCCCCTATCTGTCCCTTTGGCTCTGACTTTCTATTGCGCTTGCCGACCCGTGCTCTCTCTCCTTCTCTCTTTCTCTCTGTCCCTCTCATTGCCTTCCCTCCCTCTGTCTTGCTTTCTACCTATATCTTCCTCTCTCTCTTAATTTCTCTTTCCTTTTCTCTGCCTCCCCTCTGTATGACCCACATTCTCCCTCTCTCTCTCTCTCTCTCTCTCTCTCTCTCTCTCTCTCTACACTCTTTCTCTCTCTATCTATCTATCTTTCTATCTATCTATCTATCTAACTATCTCTCTGTCCCCTTGGCTCTGCCCTTCTATCGCGCTTGCATCTCGTGATCGATCTCTCTCTATCTCCCCCCTCTCTATATATCCTTCTCTCTCTCTTCTTCTCTCTCTCTCTCTCTCTTTCTGCTGCCTTTATTGATTATCACTCCTCTCTCATTATCCCTACTCCCCATCCCTGTGTGTGTGTGCGCGCGCGCGCATGCGTGTATGTGTGTGTGTGTGTGCGTGTGTCTTATCTTTGTCCCTCTGTATCAAATCCATCTTTCTGCTCCTATATCTCTAACACTCATTATATGCTCTCTTAAAAAATAAAATATGTTATATTTTTAAAAAAGGGAACGTGGACGGCTCTGGCCCCTGGGGGAACAGCGAACGCTTATAAAAACAAAATTAAAATGAAAATATTGACAAGGGACATAATAACAACAATTATTTCAAGGGGCATTACAAAAAGTAGTATAAATGTGATTTAAATTATTGTAGCAGTTACTTAATTTTTTATTTAAAAATGTTATAGAAATTAGCGACAGTTGTATGCACTATAAATAATAGGATAATAATTTTAAGTTTTGTTTAACTTTTTTGTAAAAGTAATGGCTTTATTTTACATGCCTGAGAAGTTTATACCTCATTATTTTATTTCTAATAGATATTATATGAAATGTTTTATCCATTAATCCTTAGGTAACTTCAAACCAAATCAGAATATTTTTGTCCAACCTTTAAGAGGCCCATGATGAACGTACCGAAACAGCGCCGCACCTTTTGCAAGGGCGAAAAGTGCAAAAAGCACACAGTCCACAAAGTCACCCAGTACAACGCAGGAAAAGCCTCACGCTATGCACAGGGTAAAAGGCGTTACGACAGAAAACAGAGTGGTTATGGTGAGCAGTCTTAGCCTGTGTTTAGAAAGAAGGCTGAGACCACAAGGAAGATCGTACTGCGTATGGAATGCACGGAATTAGTTAGTTAGTCTTTCCTCTTGAGCCTAAGGCGGCGCATAGGGCAGAAGTCATGGCCCTCCATGTCCGGCGGGTCGCTGCTATACTATAGTGCATTCACATTTGTTTGCCTCCATATAAAAATGCATATCTTAGTAACCAACTGAGGGAAAATTATGAGATTTAGCATATAACCTTATCATCATGTCCACCCAACAAAAAATGTTTGTTTTGGAGATTGTACAGCAGATTTCAATGTTTGTTTATATGCGGTATATAATTTACAGGTCAGAGATTAAGTTCATAATTTTAAATGTATTACATCGTAGCCAGACAATCAGCGTTCAATGTTGAATATTCTATGTGTTTCACGGGATTGGCCTTATGCCAAGAACCCCGCGCTGTTTAAACTGGGAGTTTTCAGAGGTGTCGTCAAAATGTGGGTTATTTCATGAAACCTGATTATTATTTTTTTAAATCTTACCACTTATCGCTAACATTGAAATGTGTGAATATTTTTCAATGGGATTGAATGCGAAATTGTGTATACACTTCAAAGCATTGCTATGAAGTTTTACACATATTTTGGTCAAGAAGCTGATCGCAGGAAACTGTTTTATACTAGTTACAAATTCCGAAAAAAGAACAGTGCATGCATTGGGTTTGAGTAAACGGTCATTTCGTCGATGGGTGCAAGAATCTAGAATTAAACCACCACGCAATAACCAAACGGTAGATAGAAAGGTTATTTTAGACAGCTTTGACAAGGATGTCATAAGGCGAGCTATTATAAAAATGCTTTAAAAAGTTGCTTAAAAGTCGACAGGTTCGACTTCATTGCACCGAGTTCTATCCCATATGGCTCGATCTCTTTCCGCAGTGCTGAAAGCATCGCACAAAGCACGAATTCTGCAGCTCTAGCGACGACCCACTGGAGTCTCCGAAAAATTTAACTCGTGAACCGAAGGAGGTGGCCCGGAATCGAACCCACAACCTTTGGAGCCCAAGTCAAAAGGCTGGACTACTTCGCCACGGAGACTCCTAAAATTATAAAAATTTTAGATTTTATATCCAGGATTATCCAGCATTATAAAAATGCTGGATGCCAAAGACTGTAAGAAAACTTAGGGTTGGTTGAGAAAGAACAATAACATAGAGCTATCCAAAACAACTTTGTGGAAAAATATAAGGACATTATCTTCACTTTTAGAAAGTACAAGGGAGGTAGAAATATTCTTTGCGAGCAACCGCATTTAGGAGCCATGAGAAGCAGATACCTACGTGAAATAAGGGAAATGCGCAAAGAAAATTATGGCATAGTGTATTTGGATGAAATGTGGATCAATGCGCACCACACAAGTGATAAGGAATGGCAATCAGTGGATGGACAGATAAAGCGATATGTGCCCAGTAGTATAGGACAGCTTTCGGTCATGGCCCATGCTTGTAATACGCATAATGGCTTACAACAGAATGCTGGGCTCGTGTTCGTATCAAAGCATACAGACAATAGGGATTATCATAATAAGGTGAAAGGTGGTGTATTTAGAGACTGGCTCGAGAATACTGTGCTTCCATCCCTAGACAGACCGTCATGTCCAATTATGGACAATGCATGATATCAATGTTATTGCCCAAGAAGACAAAATACCTACAGCATCGAGCACAAAGGGAGCAATGAAGAGATGGCTCCGAGTGGAAAACATACCATTTCCAGAAACGTATTTTTAGCTAGAATAGTTGTCCCTTGTAAAACAGACGCCAAAAAGCAAGAAATATCAAATCGACAAGTTGATAGAAGAGCATGGCCATAGGTGCTTGAGACTTCCGCCGTACCATTCTCATTTTAACCCTACAGAACTTGTGTGGGCTAAAATTAAAGGACATGTGGCAGCTGAAAATAATATATTCAAATTGTCTGACGTCAAGATACTAATCCAGTCCGCGCTATTAAATATTGATTGATTGACTGGAAAAATGTGAGGACCATGTGTTGAAAGAGGAAGAGGACTATTGGAGAAAGGATAGATTGAATTTTATGCAACCGAGAGCAATCATCAACCTACTGGAATCGTCCGACACAGATTAAGGTCTGAGCAGATCGCAGACCTTAATCCACGTGCACACTTACTGGGATATTTTGCTCCAACTATTCAGACGAATTGCAGGCCCTAAACTTTAACCATCAGCACAATGTCAATGGCAACAGTTTGTATTCCATAGTGATGAATTTTCAATTCCGCAAGCCCTCAGCGGTGACAAACAACTGGTATTGAATAAAACCACACACACACACACACACACACACACACACACACACACACACACACACACACACACACACACACACACACAAACGCATTGAATACCAACAGAAGAGTAATATTGCGGTGGAAACTGACATATTGTGGCCTAACAAGAAACGTGAAAGCAAACACGTTGTCAAATTAGGGGACAACACATGTGCATACGAATCAATTTATAAACTTCAATGAAAAGAGGACCAACATCTTGGTCGTTAAGAAGAAAGCCCACTACAGAGACACTGACAACTATTTTCATAGTGCAAAACAGGTAATCATGTTCCGTCTCTGAACAGTAAACAGCAGAGTAGACAATCTTTCACGAAGACTCAAAGCGGGTTTGTCACCCATGTGTACGTGTGAACAAGCTACACAGACAGCTGAACAGATCCTTAAAAATGGACACATGATGACTAAATTGCGGTATCATTTCTGGTCACTCCATACGCACATTAACGCACAGCTATTTTGGAAGCTTTTACGAACTCAATATAAAAAGCTAAATGCATCCTAGTAACATGAATACTTGTGTACAATTATTAACCAGCAGCTTAAGAAACAAGAAGGAAATGAAAAATAAGGTAAGAAATATATTCCTTCTACTTTCCTGTCAATTTACATATTATTTACCCAATGCCTCTGTAAATTCTCTGTCTTTACTAATATTACACATTGCACCCCTCTCGGGAGTCTCCGTGGTGAAGTGTTCAAGCAGTCTGACTCGGGCTCCGAAGGTTGTATGTTCGATTCCTTCATTTCACGAGTGCATTTTTTCGGAGACTCCCGAGGGTCGTCGCTGGAGCTACGGAGTTCGTACTTTGTGCGACTCTTTCCACGCTGCGGAAAGATACTGAGCCATATGGGTTGAAAACCCGGTGCAATGCAGTCGACCCTGTCGACTTTTAAGCTACTTTTTTATTGCACCCACTCCCATACGAATCTGGCTACGCCTTGTACTTGTGACCATACCCGAAATGACGTTGCTTTACTGTAAGACTAGTTTGTTAGCGTGAATTCACTACATTTTCCCCAATACATCAAAGAAATGTCGCCGCTTTCGATGATTTAATTTGCTTCTGGACCTATGAAAGACATATTCCTTGTGTGGGGGTAAATATAAGACGGCAGGAAAAATTTCATAACGATGCAACAGACAGCTTTCAAGATAATTGATCGTGAATGACGGCATTAATTTCCGGACAGACTATACCTGTTGTAGATCCTGGATGTTCACTTGGCCGTTGAATGAGCCTTCTCTGATGATGGTTCTACGCAGGGTCTCTCTTGGTCTTCCCCGTTTTCTTTTCCCTACTGGTGACCATAAGAGGGCTTGGTTGGGGAGTCTTGTCTTGTCCATTCTGAGTACATGGCCGATGTAGTTCCAGCGGCGTTTTCTTATAAAATTGGATACAATGTCTTGCTTAGTCTCTTGTCTTATTTACGCATTGGTTCTGAAATCTGTCCAGTGGAAGTTTAAAATTTTTCTAAAACATTTGTCCTCAAAAATGTCTAATTTTTTATCTAAAGCTACCGTTGATTTCCAACTCTCACATCTACACGTTAGCACTGGAATCACACAAGAGTTGAAGATTTTAAGTTTTGAATGTTTGCTGAGTGTATTTGACTTTCAGATGTTTGACAGTTTATTGAAGGCACCAGATGCCAGTGCGATTCTAGATGATATTTCTGGCGTTGAGTCCCCTGTAGATGTCATGTTGCTTCCTAGGTATGCGAAGCCGTTGACTTTGTCAAGAAAATAGTTGTTTAATTTGGTGTCGTCTGAACTGTTGGTAAGATCAATAGTTTTTGTTTTCGTAGTGTTAATTTGGAGACCAATTTGTCCTAAAACATTTTGGAGATGGTTTATTTTCTCTTGGGCATCTGGGTGCGTTGAACTTAAAAGCACTATATCGTCGGCAAAGTCCAAGTCTTCTAGAATTTTGTCAACCCAATGGATACCCCTATTTGTGTTGTTTGTGCATTTGCGCATGACCCAATCGATAGCTATTCCAAAGTGCATCGGTGACAAGACAAACCCTGTTTCACTCCTGTTTCCACTGAGAACCAGTCAGAGTTGCCTGATTCTGTTCTCATGCAGCAACGTGTCTCCTTGTTGCACGGAATGCAAATACAGAAAACAGCTCCCCATAAAGCGATGCAAGCACTTCGAGTTGGGAGGTGATAAGAAGAGAAAAGGCCAGATGATCATGTTCTAGGCTGCATAAGATCCAGTACCACCATTAAAAATAAAACGTGTGTCAGTTCTAAAAAAAAAAATTTTAAGAGGCCAAATATTATTAATATTCAACACTTTGGATTGTTTCATGGCAGTTTGGCTAAGATCGAAGTGTATTATCTGTTCTTATATCACGACAGTGATTATGGGTCGACTAATCTGCACTTGATCTGGCCGTGGCCACCTGCAGAATCGGTCATCAGAATGCCATACATGGACTTGGAACTTCATGGAGCGGTTCTTGTCCCTGGGAACACATACAGGGACTTGCCCATAGGGAACCCTGAATCCTAGAAACTTAACAAACGTTTAATGTTCAGGACACTCAAACACAAATTGTCACAGCTATGTTCATAAGCAATATGCAATTTTCACCCCCTTACTTAATATATCATCATCATCAAGTTTTATGCCAGCTGGCGTAAGTGTTCATGTCTCTCCCCATGTCTCTGTCTTTGGTGTTCTGAATCAACTCTGCTGCTGATATTCCTCCATACCACCGTCTCAATCCATCCAGAATCATTTTTCTTGGTCTGCCTCAGCCTCTCTTCCCCTTGATCTTTCTAGTTGTCACGATGTTCTCCAATACCTATCTTCTCATCACATGATGAAATGAAACTTTGTCTCTTTCTTGTTGTTGCATATAATGTTCTAGTTTCATTAGCCTCTTTCAGACAATCGTTGTTAGTTACCCAGATTAGAATCATGATCATCATCCAGTACCTTGCCGGCTAGCGCGGGCCATCATGCCTCTACAAATTGCGATCTCCGACGGCATGGATACATTCGTGTGTTGACTCCCTTTCGTGCCATGACACAAGAATGTCAAGAAGTCTTCCTCGATCTCTCTTTCCGTAAATCTTTCCGGTTGTCATGA
Organism: Cepaea nemoralis; assembly: GCA_014155875.1. NCBI lineage: Eukaryota > Metazoa > Mollusca > Gastropoda > Stylommatophora > Helicidae > Cepaea > Cepaea nemoralis. The sequence goes on along the minus strand of JACEFZ010017451.1, from coordinate 14,051 downwards.
CATTTTCTTTTCTTTGTCTTCTCATAATGTGGCCAAGAAAAAAAAATGACGACTGCTTCTTTCTGGGATTTGTAATACATTTTCTTCCCTCAAAATGTCCAGACTGCTCAATTTTGCTGTCCAATTAATGTTTAGCATTCTTCTATACAACCACATCTCCAAGGCTTCCGATGATTTTTCTGCTTGCTTGTTTACTAATTGTCCAGGGTTCGCAGCCGTATGTTAAAATTGGTTCTACGTAACATGCTTAGAATAGCAAATAATACAAATGCCATGAAGAAATCGCTGTTTCCCAGACAAAGATGGCAGTTAGTCATTGTTGTTAGAGTGGAGACTGAAGCGCCAGTGGACATCAATCAGTCAATGAGGTGTCGTCTTCACAATGAAGGTTGTCGGCAATGGATCTACAACACTGTCTGTTACTCACCCTAACTGTACATTTTGTCAGACTGATGTTCGTCCATCTCGTAATGTTATCTTCCCCCTTGTATCGTTATCTACCTCTTGCTCGCTTGCCTTCAACATTGCCCTCCAGTATAGCTTTTATAAGAGTGTTATGTCTTTTAACGTGGTCGAAGTATTGCAATTACCTCTTTTTTTTTTAATTTCTTTCATCAACTCTTGTTTAATTCCCAGTATTTCTAGAACCTCTGTATTTGATTGTTTTTGTTTCCATGAAATACGACATATTCTTCTGTATATCCATTGTAATATAATTGTTGCGTCCTCACAATTCTCTATTATTGACTCCTTAAGTACCATACCTTGGCTGGGGGGAGGGGGGGGGGGGAGAGAGAGAGAGAGAGAGAGAGAGAGAGAGAGAGAGAGAGAGAAAGGCGCTAGACTTGGTCTGTGTGACGTCATAAATTATAATAACTTTCTTTGAAATTGAAGACTGCCGCTTGAATTTACAAGGCGTTAGGAGACACTATAGTATGTTTACTTTTGTCTGCCCCAATATAAAATTCCTTATCGCAGTAACCAACTGAGGAAAAATGATGAGATTTAGCATATAACCTTATCATCATGTCCACCCATCAAAAAAAATGTTTGTTCTGTTAGTTAGTTAGTTAGTCGACAGATCATCCTCATTGCACATCGAATCAGTCAGTCCATAAGTGCTCGGATCCCCTCCTCAGCAAATCCCGCAGCGTGTAGCGGCTAACGACGCCAGTTCTGTGTTGGTTTTATCAATCTTCTTTGGCTTCCCGCGTAGTGTTCTTGTTTGGCCACCCCTCTTTTAATTTGCTGCTCTCGCAGTCTGGCCATTGTTGTAGATTCACAGTCATCACTTGGTTCTCGCAAAAGTCTTACTTCTCGTAGAGCATTCAGAATGTCAGCCTGGTCCATGGCGCGATCGCCCTCCACAGTAGCCTCACCTGCGAGCTTGTCAGCCCGTTCATTTCCTTGTACTCCCGCATGCCCTGGCACGAAGATGAAACTAATCTTTGCCAGCCGAGACCGCTCCAGAGGCAGCAACCATTCTCTTCGGATCGACCCCTCCTCTATCCTCTTGATCATGTTCATTGAGTCGCTAAGGAAACAAGCCCTAGTGAATGTCTGTGTCTCGAGCCATGTTATTGCTTTACTTACTGCCATGACTTCCATGGTCAGGCTAATTGTGGTTTCAGTGAAAGCACCAGAGTCCTCCTTCACAATTCTCCCTCCGGCCCGAGCTGTAAAGGCCCATGAGCTTCTCACATGTCGGACGACCGACCCATCTGTGTAGATGACCGCGTCACCGTCTAGCGAATTCTCGAAAATCAACGCTTGTACTTCAGCTTGTTTGTTCTGGAGATTGTACAGCAGATTTTAAAGTTTGTTTATATGCGATATATAATTTACGGGACAGAGATGAAGTGCGTGTTATTAAATGTATTACACCTTCACACGGAAACATTAGCGCTGAATAGTTAATTTTCTTGTGGGACATGGGATTGGCCTTATAACAAGTGCCTCGCGTAGATCCTTGTGTCGTCATCCGAACCATTACTGTAAAACAAGTTTTTTTTTAGCGAAAAAGCACTAGTTTTTCACCAAAACATCAAAGAAATGTCACCGTTTTCTATGATTTAATTTGCTTTTGGGCTTATCGAAAGACATATTCCTTGGGTGGGGGTAAATTTAAGACGGCAGGGAAACAATTCATAACGATGCAACATACAGTTTTCAAAATAATTGATCGTGAATGAAGGCATTCATTTCTGAACAGACTATAGTTGTCTGGAACGTTCTAACAGCAAGTTAACCTCCCATTATTTTTTTTTGGGGGGGGGGGGCATTTAGTCCAAACAAATCTCTCTCTGGAGCCTAGGTACGTTTGTAAACGCATTATGAATGTGTAACCATGTCTTTTGATAAGGTACATTTATCAATGTGTTTAAATAAGAATTGTTAAAATGATAAATCAACATTTCATGTGAAGGATGGCCTGAGTGATTGCTTTCATCTGAGCGGCCATACTTGACTCACTGCGACTCACTGCCGAGTTTCCTTTGCATACAGTTTCAATTTCTATGTGTAACTTATTATATGCATTATGAAACTATCTCACTGTCAATGCATATCAATCTGCAAATGTTCTATCTGCTGTAGAGTGTTCACTCTAAGTTCATTTCATGAAGGTTGTCTCTATGCGGACGAATAATATTATTAACGCATCTTATGGACATAAGTTCATGCTGGAGAAAAGTTCTGCTAACCTGTAACTTGAGCTATCGTGCCTTTACGGTACATCTTCTTGTTTACATCTTAGTAACCACACAACAAGTATGATTGTCATGTAATCCTTTCATAAATATGCAAGGGAATTGCCATGTTGGATGAGTATAATATCAAGAGTAAAGAAAGAAAAATGCACGATATATATTCGAATGTTTTGCAGGACGTGCCTTCAGTCCGCATTGCATCATGGTTGACGGTGCATGAGCGAATATTTATGTTCAGAAATTAGCCAACAACGTTCAGAATGCTTACCATGCTGCAGAAGTTACTCCTTAAGACAGGGCACTTCTTATACTAGCAGCAATTGGTGAGTTATATAACAGCGTTCATTAACCCCCATGCTTCTATAGGAAGGTGGGAAAGAAGACCATCTGTTCTGGTCTTATGGTTTGCAGAATGGGAGGAAATCTCAAGATGGTCCCTGTCACCGCCTCACTTTCATACATAGTAGAGGGCTGCAACTCCAGCCCAAGGGAGACCATTAAGTCGCGCAGGACCCGAGTAATCTAGAACCTTCTCGAAAGAGCTGGTCACCAAGTCCATGATTCCGTGGACACTGATGTGGCCCGCCTAATGCGGGGTCCACGAGGAACTCGGACAGAGTTACCGCCCGTGTCGAGTTAGGACACGCGGAGACCGGCAGAGGACAAACGGACTTGAGAGAGACAACAAGGCCTGCCTGAGAGGGACTCATAGATATTCATAGATATACTTAGGCTAGATAGTGTGCTAGATTGTTGTATGACAACTATATGTTTGATGTTTAACGATCTGTGATATGTAATATAAGAGAGCGCGGGTCTGTTTACCCACTGCGCCAACTGTACACTTTATACAATAAATGTTCTATATCCTAGCGAACAGTGTATTGTTGCCTGTATGAACCCGAACCGTTATTTAGATAAGAGTAAGATGATGACAGGCTTTTTGGGGGCCCGTCCGGGATTTGAACCCGGGACCTCTATAAATTGTACAAACAAGTAAAATACAAAATGTCTAGTTTAGATAAATGCATTGAGCAAGGATAAAGTTAGGTTATAAAGAAGAGAAACTGTCAGAATGGGCACAGAAAACACACGCAGAAAAACATTGCCGTGAAGAAAGAGCGATGGAACGAGAGGAAAAGAAATTGCAAATGGCGGCCGAAGAAAAGAAATTGCAAATGCAAGCAGATGAAAAGAAATTGCAAATGGAGGCCGAAGAAAAGAAATTGCAAATGCAAGCAGAAGAAAAGAAATTGCAAATGCAAGCAGATGAAAAGAAATTGCAAATGCAAGCAGAAGAAAAGAAATTGCAAATGCAAGCAGATGAAAAGAAATTGCAAATGGAGACCGAAGAAAAGAAAATGCTAATTGAAGCAGAAGAAAAAAAAATGCAATTGCAAATTGAAGAGAAGAAAATACAATTGCAGGCTCAGGAGAAACAGATGGAGCTTGAGGCCGCCGCCAAACAGGCCCAATTGAATGCCGAGACACAGATTAAACTAAAACAGATGGAAATGGAGTCCAACACAGAAATATCAATAAATAAGTTAAGAAGCAAAGAAGAAGAACAAAAATATAATAAATATAAAGGTCTCGTGAAGGCTTTCTGTTCAGGAGATTCCATCTCCGCCTACTTAGAAAATTTTGAGTGTCTCATGTCTCATCATAAGATCATTAAATCAGATTGGGCATTTATCCTAATGAGAACTTAGCTCTTGAACACTAAAAGTAATAGAGACAATACCACAGGAAATGCGAAAAGACCTATGAGTACCTAAAACAACGCATTCTCCAACATTTTTCTTTAGACACTGCAGGTTACCAACAACAATTTGCCAAATTATCTCCACAACCAAACCAAACCTTTATAGATTATGTCAGTACAGTCCAAGACATATGCACAAAATGGATTAACTCGGCTAAAACCAACAATAGCCATGATAAACTTAAGGAGCTTATTATTATAGATAAAATAGTTAGCACCATCCCCACACCTTTTGCCAAGTTCTTAAAACAAATGGACTGTAAGAGTATTCAGGAAATAGAGGCAAAGGGGAATGCATTTTTACAGCAAATAGGGATATTTTTCAGCTCAACATAAGTCACAATGATACAGTAGCTGCAGTAGTGAACACCAAATACTCCAAACAAACAGCGAGTAGATTTAAACCACGATCCAATGTCGGTAAAGTAGTACAATGCCAATATTGCAATTACCATCACGACAGTTACGGGATGTGCGACAAAGCACCCACCTACCCTCAACACCTCAAAAAGATGGTGGAGAAACAAACAGCTAAACGCATGGCTTACCACAGAGCAATTAAATGTTATTTCTGCAATAGCTGGGGTCACTATAATAAGAATTGTGAAGGCCGAAAGTTATTGAAACAGGCCAATGCTGCATTTGTAGAAATGTCGTCTGACGAAGAGCTTGAATCACTGAATGAATGTGACAATCAACACGACAATGAAAGCGAGCTTGGGAAGCTGTAGACAATGAGACAAATGAACAGACGCAACAAACTGTTGACGGAGACGAAACGACAATTTCCCAACGGAATGACACCTCGACAAACGAAGCATCGTTAACGACGCAAGCTTACGATGACGAAAACGACGAAGACATATGGACATTACCGACAATCTGTGATAGTGACAATGACGACAAATTTGACGACATATTGACGATCCATCTCGACGACGACGACAATGACATTGAAGACAATTTACAAACTGTAGCATCTGTGATAAATCAGACAGACATGGACAATACTGAAATCCCTGTACCAATTATGACTGACGACGGAAGTATAAAGGACATACATATCTCTGACACTTTGACACAACAACAGCGACAAGACATTTTGACACTCCTAGACGATTATAAGACGATCTTTTCCAACAAACCTGGACGCACTGATAGAATAACACATTCAATTGTGCTAACAGATCTGAGACCGGTCAAATGTAGACCATATTCTATTCCTCTCCATTACAGATCTAATTTAGATAAAGAAATTTTAGATTTAGAGAAGATGGCATTATTCAAAAATCTATGTCTCAATATTCTTCACCGATTGTCTTGGTGAAAAAGAAAGACCAGACAATCCGCTTGTGCATCGACTATAGAATATTAAATACCAGAACAACAACGGATGCAGAGCCTATGAACAGTTGTGAAGATCTTATTTTAGATATGGCTCAATCATCCTTAATTTTCTAAGACAGATTTAGCGAAAGGATATTGGCAAGTTCCACTACACCCTTCGTGTAGACATATAACAGATTCGCAACACCTCTCGGTTTTATACGAATGGCTATATCTTCCTTTTGGCCTGAAGAACGCACCGGCCACATTTGTGAGACTAACAAGGTTGTTATTACACGGAATTAATGATGTAGTTGCTTATATTGATGATATATGCGTCCTTCTTCTGATATGACTTCTCACTTACTCACCCTAAACAAGTCTTCAACCAAATCTCTCTTTTTGGACTTACTATCAAACCTTCCAAGGTTGAAATAGGCTATACACAAATAGACTTCCTTGGTCATAGAATTTCTGAAGGAAAATTGTTGACTGATGATAAAATTGTTTCCAAGATCCTTAATCTAGAAGTGCCTACCACAAAGAAGCAGGTTAGAAGTTTACTAGGTCTGATTAACTATTATTCTAATTCATTCCACATTGGGCAGAACTCACCTCAGTCTTTTCTGATATGTTAACTAAAGATCATCCATCAAAAATTTGTAATAGTACCAGCTTAGATGATGCAATGTGTAGGTTGAAACATATTTTTTCTAATCCACCAGTCTTACGATTACCCAACATAAATTTACCCTTTATTTTGACCACAGATGCGAGCGCTATCGCAATAGGAGGATGTTTTAATGCAGGAAGTGGATGGCGTACGACACCCGATTCTCTACGTGAGCCGCAACTAAAGAGGCTGAGACTCGTTATGCCACAGTAGAATTGGAGTGTTTGAGCCTATTGTTCTGTATATTGAGATTATCTAAGTTCCTCTTGGGAAGCCACTTTGTGGTCCTCACAGACAGTTCGCCATTATTAGTCCTTAACCATGGGTCGCCCAAAAACAACAGGTTACAAAGATGTGTCTTCTACTTCAGGACTTTGACTTCGAAATTCGCCATATCAAGGGCACCGATAACATAGTGGCTGACCTTTTATCACGGCAGACAAATGCGCCAGTAGAATGACTCTTATCACATTGGCCAGTAGCCACACTATAAACTGTGATACTTTTTAGTCCGTTACATATAACAGTGTGACTCTACACCTGCTAGAGTACTCTCAGTGATTAGGTGAATTACGACACCCATAAACATACGTGAAGAGCTATATTGTAAGAACTATACCATCAAATGCCTAAGCTCTAGAACGATTCCAGCAAGAAACAGTAACTGTGTTTATTTCAACCAATAGTATCAACCAGTGAACTATCCCTGAACACTGTAATATTTCATACGGGACAGTGAGAGCAATCCATACTTGCTGTTGCTACAAAACTTTGCAAACAGCCAAAACAGAACAACATCGACGACAACACTCAAGAGACAGCCATACTAACTTTAACATTCATGGCATAACACACGAACGAAGGGACGTCAACGCGCACATCATCGTTGGAGTTATGTAATTAATTAGTGTACTATTAAATATGTATTATATTTCCATTAATGATGTATATAAATTGTGTTAACCTGTAACTTGTACATATTCTACTTTAATATTCCAGACGGTACCATTCATAGGCTAAATAACCGTCCTATACAAGTGTCTCTAGTTAAATTATAACCTATTTTTCATTCATCGTACAAAAAGTACGTATTTGCTTAAAGGGCAAATATCGCCTAGCCCATTTTTTCTAAGGGCAATAACGCTTACCTCAACTTTAAGTATATATTTTAGCCAATTACTATTTTGAATGAAAGATGAGTGAATGACTGCGTGAAAGGATTAAATGAGAGAACGATACACTTGGCGGACAAATTGTACGCAAAACGTATTCATTGTAATTTGTCTGCGTCTTCCATGTAAAAGTGCATGACTTGTCTAATTTGTCAATACATGTGTAGAACTTAGTTTAGTAGTGAGTTAATTTAGTAGTTATTGTAATATACTTAGTTTAGCAGTTAGGATACATCTAAGCACCACTACTTGGAATGCCTGATCATGTATTGCACACAGTGCGGTATTTCATGATTGAGGTTATCCCAACTCGTGACGCTTGGAAATACACCACACATTCAGCACGCACGTTACACAAACCTCAAAACTCAACACTATCAATTTAAAATACAGTCACTTTATTAGAAACATCAACTTATTAGTTAACACACTAACAAGCCAACAAGGACACATGTAGTATGAGGGGGATAAAAGAACAAGGTAACTACATATTTAGCATTATATAACATACGGGAGTAAAAGTGTATAGAAATACACACACAGATCAAGATTTGAAGGTGTACTTATTTAGCCAAGACTTCGGTCTTGTTAACCCTCTTTTATATAGGGGTTATTTGTCTGGGTACCATTTCGGGTACTATGAGAAGGGCGAGTTGTAAATACAACTACTAAAACGCCACGTAACTTCGGTCTGATAAGCATATTTAAGCACACGAGAGACAGGGATCTCTGCACCAAATCAGAGAAGTGTTGTATGGTAGAATACATGAGTTTTTAGTGCTAGTAGGTAGGTTACCAGGTTACTATCCACCAAACTACAAACACCAACTTTATGTGATTCGGTGACAGAATTAGAACGGATCTAATTACCCAACAACAAATCATGTCAGGGGGGAGGGGGGATCCTGTCACCGCCTCACTTTCATACATAGTAGAGGGCTGCAACTCCAGCCCAAGGGAGACCATTAAGTCGCGCAGGACCCGAGTAATCTAGAACCTTCTCGAAAGAGCTGGTCACCAAGTCCATGATTCCGTGGACACTGATGTGGCCCGCCTAATGCGGGGTCCACGAGGAACTCGGACAGAGATACCGCCCGTGTCGAGTTAGGACACGCGGAGACCGGCAGAGGACAAACGGACTTGAGAGAGACAACAAGGCCTGCCTGAGAGGGACTCATAGATATTCATAGATATACTTAGGCTAGATAGTGTGCTAGATTGTTGTATGACAACTATATGTTTGATGTTTAAACGATCTGTGATATGTAATATAAGAGAGCGCGGGTCTGTTTACCCACTGCGCCAACTGTACACTTTATACAATAAATGTTCTATATCCTAGCGAACAGTGTATTGTTGCCTGTATGAACCCGAACCGTTATTTAGATAAGAGTAAGATGATGACAGTCCCTGCATTGGTAAGATTATTATTATTATTATTATTATTATTATTATTATATGAAGGATTCACATGTTTTCTCTGTTATGAGATTTATATATTCTGTTCGTGATTGTTACACTGCTGGAGTATATGTTATACTTTTACCCAGTGGGATCATGAGATGATGATGATTATTATGAAGTCCTTGTGTGCGTTTGTACAACAAGAAGAGAATGTTGATTGGTAGGGTGGTTGGCCTTTGGCCTAATGCTGATTACAGATAAGGAAAGAAGACGAGGAATTCTGGACAAACGGCCGTTGTCTCAGAGATTCTTGTCAGGATATGACAGGTATAATATCAAGAGGTTTGCAGGCTTAGGATGTTTCTAACTCATCAGAAAATCCTAGTAACGATTTCAGAATAGAATGAGCAGTGAGAAGATACCCTACTCACTTTTGGAGTTAGACAAACGCCACAACAGGAGAAGAGGGGCGAGCAAATGGAAGCACATTCATTTCTCCTTCCCCTTTGTTTCTGTTAATTGTGTTATGATAAATGTTACCATAACATGAGTTTGTATTGATATTTAGAATGTGTTCTTGTGTCCTGCCCAGCTCTAGAGAGGGCAGGTGGTGGTTTGAACATTATCACCGAACAAAATCCTGGATTAAAAGCCTGTTTGGAAGTGATACATGAAACAATGTCCTATACATACAGACTGGATCTATAACCAAAAGGTGACTGCCATATTTATTGGCTCACTCTGCCAGCGAAAGACACAAGTGAAGGATTAACCGAAGCTGTTAAAAATCAGCAAGGTCAAAGCAACAACGGGACAGTCCAGGTTTTAACAAAACTAACGGGACGCAGAGGTGTTTCCAAGGCACCAGGGCCGGGATATATACTGGCCAAGACCTGCTGATACGTCCACGTCGTGCGTCCTGGGCAGCAGGTCTCTTCGGGGACCTGGCTAACATCAGTAGGATCGATGATTCTTCCGAAGTCGGAAAGTATCTGCCTGCATGGCGAGGAACCACCAGTCTGCACACTAATAAGCCAGACATGGGGCAACGGATACTCACGCAAACCTCAGGTCCTGTGTGACATCACAATGATGTTGGACAACAGGATGCTTTCATCCGACATACAGGACTTTTGCGTTGGAGCTCAAGCCAACGAACACAAGCAAGCAAGCAACAAAACTAACAGCAGTGAGAACCCTCCAATTGCCTGTTGGATTCCCAAGTTCAAAAATACTCACAAAGTATTATCCTTCGACACAAGTCATGTGCTGGCTAGTTCAACAAAAGGTCCTAGATATGAACACCATCGGGAAGACACTATGAAAGAAGCTGGTGGAGTCAGTGTTTATACACATGCAGCAGAAGGAATATTCCGACTGTCTGGCGACTCCCAGTTTGTGTGCTGGAATTTCTTTTTCTGTTACATGCTTGGGCAGACCAATTCTGGACACAGTCCCAGATGATACCAATGTGTGACTCTCAGCATTGTATGTTCCTACACTGGAATAGATATATTAAAGGATAGCTTTTTGCGGGTCCCAGGTCGGCCTGATTGCATTGTCACCAAGTGTGGGATGGCCTATTAACCTGAGACGGGGTGTGTGTAAGAATCCTGTGGATAAATAGTTGTGATTCTGCCAATAACAAGCAGAGACGCTGGACGGTCGTCATTTTTTCCCCATTGGAATCAATGTTGTAAGGAAATACCTTCTGTTCAGACTGAAGAGAATCTCCTGAAAGTTTGACTGACCCAGGCTTCAGCTTCACTAGGACACAGAGCCCACTTGCAAAAGAGTGTTCTTGAATTCTGATCCTGAATATGTATGTGTATGTGTTTCAATTCCTGGTTAATAGGCATTATAAAATATTCACAAGCAAATTTACAGTGGATATTAAATGGGTATGACACAATTGAGTGAATAATCATACAATTCCTGGATAATGGGGATATAAACTGCCTTGCATTGGAGAGGAATACTTATCAGGAAAAGAAAGAATAGGACTTAGTATTTAGTCTAGTATGTGTTCTGGATGTGGAGTATTATTTAGCTTTCTGGATATGTCATTGGTTTATAAATCTGTTGATTTGTCAATGATTGGAGACCCAAATAGTGGTTGTTGTTTTTGGTTTTCTTCTTCTTCTTCTTCTTCTTCTTCTTCTTCTTCTTCTTCTTCTTCTTCTTCTTCTTCTTCTTCTTCTTCTTCTTCTTCTTCTTCTTCTTCTTCTTCTTCTTCTTTCGTTCGCTTGAAACATGTCTACAACTGCAATGTCGTCTCTTGTATGAATCTAACAGTCTTTTTTTAGTTCATTGAGTGCACTGATTTTTGGGACAATGGGGTTATCACATATGAATGTGTACGTATATCACATTTCATCCAATACATATTCTAAAAACTCAATGTGGTCATTACACATATATGTATACTTTGGATCTTGATTTAATTCCTGATGAACTGCTTGTTCCAATGTTAATGTTTGTTCAACAGTGGTTGTTCTATATGTTGTAAACAATCAATGTTCTCTGACACTATATCAAATTCAAAAGGTGATTGAGTGGGAGGGGATGCATACACATAGATACCATTATCAAAAGGAGTGAATTGATTTTCCCCTTGCATCTGTGGTAAATTTCCCTGATCACCTTGCCTTATAAGAAGTGAGTGAGAATCTAAATTCACGCCATCTGGGGTCCCCTAGACAAACTAAGCAAATATTCTCATATATTAAATCCTACATCCCACATCCACAACTCCAGGGCCTCTCTTCGACTTTCTAGTTGTTTGATGAATGCCCAGGCTCTCGCGCCATCAGTAGTGATGAATATACATAACATTTCACAATTCTCATTTTTAATGTGTTGTTAATCTCTCTAGATGTTAATACTGATTTTTGGCCATTCTTATTCTCTTTTTGATTTCTGCTATCATCTGTTATTACATGTCCAAGATAGCGGACATACCTGGGTTTTAATAATGACATTCCCAAATGAACAGACCATAAATAAATGGTGGGGTGGTTTGATATCTTTTCTGTTTGTCATGAAATACATCTGTTTGAATGTGTATCATCTTATGAAGTGTTAAGAATACAAAGAGAGATAAGTTTATTATTATTATTATTATTATTATTATTATTATTATTATTATTATTATTATCCCCCTCCTCCACCCCCTTCTACTTCCTCTTCTTCTTCTTCTTCTTCTTCTTCTTCTTCTTCTTCTTCTTCTTCTTCTTCTTCTTCTTCTTCTTCTTCTTCTTCTTCTTCTTCTTCTTGCAAACAAAGCAGCTACTTTCTCCCGTCAAATCCAGCTTAACTAGTTATATTTATCTTCCTGGTGTGACTTATAAATGATTGCACGTGGATATCTCAATAAATGTATCAGTCTCCTCTCATAATCATACAAGGATAATCTGGCTAGAGTGCACGAGCTTAGCATTATCAGCCGCGTAGTTTACATGCGCTTTTCAATTTCCAACTACCGATGTATTTCTATCGTGTGCAATGCCACACTAGCCCTTCTTTTGTGTTTCTCTAATCCAAGAATGCTAATCGACCGATCCACTGTGCACCAGAGATTAGTATACTACCCTTTCTTATAACAAACTAGCTGACCCGGCCCGGCTTCGCCCAGACCCTGGTGGGGAGCATCTCATTTAATTCATATAAGTAGTCATATAAGTTCTCATTCCCGTTACCGACAATCTGTCTGTCTGTCTGTCTGTCTGTCTGTCTGTCTGTCTGTCTGTCTGTCTGTCTGTCTGACCAGGCCCGGCTTCGCCCAGACCCTGATGGGGAGCATCTCATTTAATTTATATAAGTAGTCATATAAGTTCCCGTTCCCGACTGTCTGTCGGTCTGTCTGTCTGTCTGTCTGTCTGTCTATCTATCTGTCTGTCTGTCTGTCTGTCTGACCCGGCCCAGCCCATGGTGGAGAGCATCTCATTTAAATCATATAAGTAGTCATATAAGATCCCGTTCCCGACTATCTGTCTGTCTTGGGTAAATGGAGGAGGGAGGAGGAAGAGGAGGTGGAGGAGGGAAGAGGAGGGGAGGAGGAGGGAGGAGGAGACAGGAGACAGGAGGAATAGGGAGGAATAGGAGGGAGGGGGAGGGATTAGGAAGAGGAGGGAGGAGTAGGGTGGAGGAGGAGGGGGAGGAGAAGGGAGGAGGAAGAGGGAGAAGGAGGGAGGAGGAGAACGCAGGAGGAGGAGGGAGGAGGAGGAGGAGAGGGAGGAGGAAGGGAGGGAGGAGGAGGGAGAGGGAGGAGGAGGGAGGAGGAGGAGAGAGTAGGAGGAGGGAGGAGGCGGAGGGAGCAGGAAGAGGAGGAAGAGGGAGGAGGAAGAGGGAGAAGGAGGGAGGAGGGAGGAGAAGGAGGAGGAGGGGAGGAGGAAGAGGAGGAGGAGGAGGAGGAGGGAGAAGGAAGGAGGAGGATAACGCAGGAGGAGAAGAGGATGAGAGGGAGGGAGGAGAGAGTGGGAGGAGGTATGCTTGCTGATTGATAATGAATCTGTATGAATAATTTATTATGAATAGGTAGGAGAATAGGAAAAATTATTTAGTGTTTTATGATGTATTAAGAGTGATTATATAGGTAATTTTAATTGATGATTAGGTATGATTTAGATTGTTTAGGAGTGAGGGGAGTAGTATAATGATGTATGAGATAGTATTATTAATGGATGGAGTATGATGAGGTGAGTATTAAGAGGTATTAGGAGTAGATGTGGAATTTTATGAGTATTTTGAGGTAAATGATGAAAGTTGGGAAGAGTGTGTTGAGGGGTATGTAAGTGCACGTATGAAATTGGATGATTAGTGTTTATTGTAGGGATGGGTGAGGGTAGATTGGTATTGGTGTTAGGTGTATTATAGTGAGGATGGTATTAAAGGGGGAGTAGTTTGTATGTTTATGGTTTTGAGTGGAGGGAGGGAGGAATTGAAGGAGGATTGGATATGCAGGATGTCTTGATTTTTGTTTAGGTGGTGTGTTGTTGTGCGTT
>JACEFZ010017450.1:245000-370715 GCA_014155875.1 Cepaea nemoralis | reverse complement strand
GCTCCTCAATTTTAAACATCCACGGGTATTTTGTTATTCCCAACCTGTTATAGTATTTATTGGTTTATACGTGGAATATGAGTTTTTTCCCCCATAGTTTGTCCCAATCTCCAAGCACTGTTGATTCAGTCAGACTTCTTTAGCCACTTTTCATTTATTACTTACTATTTATTTATGTATTCGATTTTATTATTCTTTATCTTGCTTTTTATTTATCATTTCATCCATCATCTGCAGAATGTCACGTGTCGTCCCTTTTATTGTTGTTGTTGTTGTTGTTGTTGCGATTATATGTTTAGGTGGAGAGACAGGATTGATTTCAACAATATATCCCACTGTTCATCAATATTCTGTATCATCTCCATGACATTATATCTGTTCTGTACAGCAACCATGTGCATTTCTCTAATTTCTTTGTCAGTATTAAGTAATGCTAGATCTAAGTTGGTGTTCTTTAGGGGGTCTTCGTTATAGTCTCATCTTTTTTATAACTGGCACATGGTCACTATGTCCATCTGCTTATGATATAGTTTGTGCTCCTACTAAACTGCTTCTGAATCTTTTTGGAATCAGTATGTAGTTAGTTTGTTTGCGAATATTATCTCCAGGTTTTTTTTTTCCACATATTTAATCGTCGAGGATGGTGTTTGCACCAGGCATTTCCTATTATCATTTCATAATATTCTGCCCACACAGAATCTTTCACATCTCCCATTCCTAGAATCTAGGTCATAGTCACTAGTTACGCCACTCACTTTTTCGTTGCCTACTTTGGCATTTAAGTCCCCGTGTATCACAGTCATTTCACAATATTTTCACTGGTCCAAAGTCATGTCTAACTCATGTGTAGTGCAGGAGAGTCTGGCATATGATACCACCGCATCTAGTCTGAGAATGAAGGTGAAGGAAATCATTGCGGCATTCGGCAGGCTGGAGGACAAACAGCGCGCACTTGTGATTGTAGTAACGCTCTGACAGGGCATGCTGAGTATCGTGAAGACAGGTTGCTTCGTGTAGACGCACGTTTCAACTAAAAATCAAAGACATAGATATTTTCTCTAAGGCAAGCTGATGTGTTTGAAAACGAGCCTGAGGACAAATTGGCAGGATCTGCACCGCTGGATAGTGTATTGGTGCACGATAAGGCGGATATGGTCAGTGTTTTTTGGGATCATGTGTAAAGTGTGGAAGCGCAGATAGATCATCATTGTCTGGAGAGAATGGTGCGACAGGGTGTGATCAGGAGATCTGGCCGACACACATTACTCCGAGGAAAGGCTAGATGAACACATAGTACTGGACTCTTCGCTGGCTGTGTAAGATGAGGACGGAGAGCGCATGGGTATGTCCTGAGTGCTGTGATGTCGGTTCTTGACTCTACTTAACTCATCCCCCGTCCCCACCGCGTAATTAAATAGAAGAATAATTCGCTAAACCGATCTACGATAAACAGCTGATGCTGTTGACACAGGTTTGTCCTGGAGAAATTATCTAAGCCAAACAGTAATTGATTTTCATCATTGACTCTAATTCTAATCGCCAGAGACATAAGTTTCACTTGTGATCGCTTACTTAACTTAAGCTTAACGACTGCTGGGAGTGCGTGTTTATATTGGAATACATGTTAGTAGCCACGAGTTGTAGTGTACACAAGTGTCCGATAAAGTAACTCACATTTACTTCACAATAGCTTTAAAAAATATCGATTAAGTAAATGTAACAGCAATTTTATTTTTTAGTGGCTTTCAGAATTGTCGATTAAGTAAATTTAAGAATCGATAATAGAATCTCGATGACGTTGACAATTTGGCTGTCTGATAGAAACGATTTCTAAGTCAAGCAGACTGTGCCATGGCCACGTGTGTCCCTTGTCATTGCGTATGCTGGGTTACATGGGTTTACGGCCACACCCAACAACCTTTTCTTATAAGGCATTAACGACCAAGTGTTGCCAGACAGGGAGGCTATGCTGAGAAACAACACAAACACACACACACACACACACACACACGCACGCACGCGCACAAGCACACACGCACACACACACACGCGCGCGCAATTTCTAGTTGGCAGTGTAAGAAGTTGACTGGTCTCATCATTGTTGATGTTTCTCTTTACATTGTCTGCATAGAAGTTGAACAGGTACTGGGAGAGAACACAGTCGGGTTTCCCTCCTCTTGGAAACTCAGACAAGTTTGACGTGTCAAAACTTACTTCGACTGCAGCCTGGTGTTATTACCATAAGGGCTCATTTACAGGTGTCAAAGTGTACTGAAAACACCATATGTCTCATGTTGTTCCATAATTTCCTTTGTTGAACATAAATGAAGATCTTACTATAGTCTGTGATGCACAGATGGAGTTAAAAATTATTCCCAGCATGCCTCAAAAATAATTCTTATATTGAAGAGTTGGTCGCTGGTTCCTCTGAATTGTCTGAAACCTGGCTTCTGAAATTCTTGTTCCAAGTTGCTTTTATACCAACATTCCCATATATTTTACACCAACATTCCCATATCTTTTACACCAACATTCCTATATATTTTACACCAAAATTCCTATATCTTTTACATCAGCATTCTTATATCTTTTTCACCAACATTCCCATATCTTTTACACCAACATTCCTATATCATGTACACAAACATGCCCATATCTCTTACTATTGTAAACAAGTGTATCGTAAAATTTCTGTTAGGCTTAGCTTAGTAAGCTTAGCATAATCTGCTGCTCTTTTGTGGAACAATCTTCCACAAGAAATCAAAGACACCACCGTCATTATACAAACATTGGCAACCTGTTTGAACACTACCTCAGTACAGACTACATACCCCCATAAACAAAAACACAAAAAGACAATAATAATGGTAAATTATATCAAACGACAACTAGCCAAAAAACATTCCCTTATGTATGGCACATTACACCTTCCTTAGGTATTTATAATGCCCATGTTAAACGTTGCCTCAGTGAGTCAATTGTTATTGATTATTTTTCATGCGTTTTAATGCTTATTGTTCTTTTGTTGTGAAAAATTTACTTCATAAGTGATGTTAAATGAAAGAATGTATAAGAGAAAATAGAGAAGAAGGGCAGAATGTCAGACGGGCCTGCGTGCCCAATTCTTAACCTTTTGAAAATAAAGATTTTCGTTCGTTCGTTCGTTCGTTATTACCTAATTTCTACCTCGCGTATGCTCGTAATATACTAGGCGCAGTACCATGTCTCCCGTGTGTTTGTGTCATGTTATTTGAGTTTTGTTTGGTTAACAGACATTTCTGGCAGGTACAGTGCTATGGAAACTGGCTGGCTACGAGCTGTCTCAATAGTGGAACAGGTAAACAGGCATAGTGCAGAATGTGGCTTAGATATTAATATCATACAAACGAAAACTATGATAATTAGCAGTGGAGAGGAAAGGCCATCAACAAACATCACAGTGCAAGGGGAGATACTAGAAAAAGTAACAAGGTTCTCCTGTCTTGGATATTTAATAACAGAGGATGTCAGAAGTGAAATAGAAATCAAAAAGAGAATAGGACTGGCCAAAAATGCTTTCAGTAGCATGAAATCAGTATTTAACATCTAGAGAGATTAACAACGCAATAAAATGATAATTGTCAAATGCTACGCGTATTCAACACTACTGTATGGCGCGAAGACCTGAACATTGAACAAGCAACTAGAAAGCCGGAAAGAGCACCTGGAGATGTGGATATACAGACGAATGTCGTATTTCATGGAAACAAAAACAATCAAATACATAGATTCTAGAAAAACTGGGAATGAAGAGAGAGTTGATGAAAGAAATAAAAAAAAAGAAACAAGTGAAATATTTCAGCCACATTAACAGACGTAATACTCGTTTAAAAACCATACTATAGGACAAGCGAGCAAAATACAACGATACAAGTGGGAAGATAACATCAAGAGATGGACGAACATCAATCTGACAGAATGTACAGTCAGGGAGAAAGACAGACAGTGATGGAGATCCATTACAGTCAACCTTCACTGTGGAAACGTCACCTGATTGATTGATTGATTGATTGATTGTCTCAATATTTCATCGTTCTTGTTTAATTTGGATGAACGAAAATGATACCCACTAAGTCATCGAGACATTCTAGATTCTAGAAACACCTCAAGTTTGGGATACAAGGGGCTTCTCATAAGTCTTTAGCCTGACCATGAAGGAGTAGGCTGAGAAAATTGAAATTTGGCACAGTGCTTATTCCTTCTCAATGTAGCCACCGCCTGAATTTATGCATTTCTGCCATCTCTGCGTGACCTTGAAAAGACCTTCAGAATAAAACAACCTGTTTTCAAACTAAACCAGTTATCACAAGCCATCTTCGTCACTGTCAAAACGACTTCCTATCAGCTGTTTTTTAAGATTTGGAAAAAGAAAAAAGTCTGATGGAGCCAAATCTGGAGAATATGATGGGTGTGGAAGAATTCCAATATTCAAATCGTTGGCAGTTTGCAGCATAGGCCGTGCTTTATGGGAGGGCGCGTTGTCTTGAAGCAAAGGCAGAATTTGCGTACACGATATCCCTGGTTTTCTGGCCACAGCCTTTCTTAGTTTGACAAGGAGATTTGCATAGTACTGCCCATTAACTGTGTTGCCATGAAGCTTGTAATCTTGCAATATGACACCTTTGACATCCCAAAAAACAGTCAGCATCACTTTTCTTGCAGATTTGTGTACTCTTGGCTTGACATGTGTTGGCGAGCCCGGGGTTTTCCACTGCATGCTGGCAATTTTGGATTCTGGGTCATAATGGTGAATCCAAGTCTCATCTACCGTCACCATGGTCGTCAACATGTTTTCGACCGCCACATGTTGAGCAACTGGCCACAGCAATCAACCCGTGTTTTTTTCTGTTCACATGTCAACAGGCGCGGGGCCCAGCGGGGACACACTTCTCTCATGTTCAGTCTGTTGTGTAAAATTCTAAAAACTGTACTCTTACTCAGTTTTGCTGAACCCGATATCTCTGCAATTGTCATTTTCCTATCCTGGTCTATGATTTTCTTCACTTTTGAAGCATTTGTATCATTGGACTCTGAGGACGGTCGTCCTGATCTTGGCAGATCAGCAACTTGGGAACGGCCACACTTAAACTGCAAACACCAATTCTTTACAGAAGCATATGAAGGACAGACTTCCTCATACACTGGCTCCATCTCCCTGTGTATTTCTGTAGGTGTTTTTCCCTGTAACATCAAGAATTTTATCACAGTCCTGGCGTCTGATTTCTCCATTGTTATGACAAACCGTTGGATGTGCAGATCTGGTCAATAGGGTGTGTCGTGCCATGCACCATATTGGAAAAACCAGTTGAGGAGGGAAATTTATAATTCATATATGCCATTCAATGAGCTATACATGTGCCAAATTTGAATTTTCTCCGCCTATTCCTTCATGGTCAGACTAAAGACTCAAGAGAAGCCCCTTGTATTTTACAAGCGACCCTCTCAACTCAACTATAACACAACAACATTCATATTGAGGAGCTGCCGAAAGATAAAATACGCACAGTAAGTCCTAAAAGCAATAAATAACGGTATATAAATCAGTATTGCGTCATTTGTCGCCTGATGGGCAGGAAATCACAGAGATGGGGCGAAATGTGTGGACATTCATTCAGTGAGTGGTAATGAAACTACTAAATAGCAGGCTGTTTTTTATTTTATTTTCCGCATATCCTTTACAGGACATCGCTGTCAACATCAGCATCTTTCAGCCGGTTGTTGATTTCTTGGCAAGATTACGCTCAGTAGTTTGCCATTGCTTTCTGAGCGACCGGCTCACATACCCCGTAAGTTACCAACGCGGCGAGAACCGCTACCGATTCTCGCGCAGGTTACGTTCCTCACGTGGATATACGGGATTACGGAGAAAGACGTTACCCGCTAGGCCAGGGAGACCGGCAGGAGGATGTTAAATAATTTAAATGCTTCGTAATCAAGACCCATTTCAACATAACAGGAAAGAGGAGTGCTTGGATCCCACAGTTCGCCCCATCTACCAAGTGGACCAAGGACAACTGTTATATCCGCAGCTAGTCGAGTATCGCCACCCTCCGTGGCGATGGCGCTGCGGTCGTGATTCGTAATGCAGCTTACCCGGACTCGAAACACGGCGGTGACCAATTTGGCAGCAGACCGCGTCGCGCTGGTTTTAACGTGTTGGTATGGGAGCCGCTCATTCAGAAAACAATGGCAAACTACCGAACGTAAAACTTGCCAAGACATCAACAACGGTAGTAAAATGCTGGTGTTGACTGCAACGTCCTATAAAGGATATGTAACTATTAAAAAAAATTCGAGTATCAGTTGATTTGTTTATGATCGGATCAACCTAAAGTAGGTACCTGGAAACGCGTTGTGTAGTGAATGGTGCCGGCGGGATAGTCTACATCACCCCTCGAGTGCCGATTGGTCAATTCAAATATGGGCGTAGCACCATATGTATAATATTCTTCAGGGGTTGTCAGAGAGTCCATGACCTTTGACTGTTGTGATAACAGGACACTGTTGTAAGCGAAACCAGTCCGCGGATAAGTCTCAATGCTATACTTATAGCAGTGATTTCAGGCGTAAAGCCGGGAAACTGGAGACAGGATCAGTCGATATTGCAACATGTATGAAGCCAGATTGATGTTGTCATTTACAGCAAATGTCCATTAAAGGCCAAAATAAAATAGTTTGCACTCCAATAGTCTGTATAGTGACCTGGTGTCTGAAATGGTCAAGATAAAGAAAGCTTGGAAAAGGGAGAAGTTTTCATATGTTAATATATAACACTTCTTGGCGTACAATCTCTCACACACTCCATGTGTGTGTCTGTTTGTGTATTTGTGTGTGAGTGTGTGTGTGTGTGTGTGTTTGTGTGTGTGTGTGGGTGTGTGTGTGACTGTATGCCTGTCTCTCCCTCTCTTTCTCTATCGCCCTCCCTCTCTCATACACATTAAAAGTCAAATACACATAGATACTGTTTCTTTCTTTTATAAATATACAAACACCGACAGAAACACACAAACACACACATACACACAAACACAAATTCATGCACCCAGACACAGACAGGCTAAGGAGGACAGTTATAAACATACACAAAAAGGCAAATAAACAGACATTGCAAAACACGTTGACAAAACAACGACCAAACAAATATACACACAGATAGTGACACACATACACATTAACACATACATACATACATACATACATACATACATACATACATACATACATACATACATACATACATACATACATACATACATACATACATACATACAGACATACAGACATACAGACATACAGACATACAGACATACAGACATACATACAGACAGACATACATACATACATACATACATACAGACAGACAGACAGACAGACAGACAGACAGACAGACATACAGACAGACAGACAGACAGACAGACGGACGGACGGACGGACGGACGGACGGACAGACAGACAGACAGACATACATACATACATACATACATACATACATACATATACTTACATCTATTTTCCTACTTATATATATATATATATATATATATATATATATATTATATATATATATATAATATATATATATTATATATATATATATATATATATATATATATATATATATATATATAAACACACGCACATATTGACAGACAAACACAAACGTATATAGATATATACAAGAAAGGTCACTTATAAGAAACTTCAACACACCCAAGGTGCAGATGGAATCCGTGAGCATCGGCCGGGCAGGCTAGCGTCTAGCCTCTACACTGTCGCGGCCACTTACATCACGTATTTATCACATAATGCTGAATATGGCACACACAAACAACTATATTTATTCAAAACAATGTTTCCCGTACTGAATTTGAATAACGAAGACACAAACAACAGATTGCACGATTTATTGTCTGGTATATTTCGCTGCATCTCGTCAGGTACATACTGCAGAATTCACACACCATAAACTAAATGAAAAAACATTTTCAGAAGCCAACTGTGTGCAAACAGAAAGACATCATAATCAGTTAAGGTTACCGTGGTAGACAATTAAAATTACTGTGTGAAAATGCGTGGTATATTTCAACTTGAAGCACTTATCTAATTTAGTTTATGTTGTGTGATCTCTGCAGTATGTACCTGACCAGATGCAACGAAATATCCCGGACAGTTAATCGTGCGATCTATTGTTTGTGTCTTCGTTATTGAAGCTATGGATGGTATTGTAAGAATGTAAGTGAAACTAGTCGTCGCGCGCATGAACCCTCCACTTTGTCAGAAATAAGTTTTGCCCACACTGGCGTTTAGTTGTGGTTTAGAATCAGACGAAAAAACTGGCTACAAATGTCTCTCGTAAGCTGATTGTAGCAACAGTCACTGGATACTCAAGAAATTGTCAAGAAGATTATCTTTAACAATTTAGATCTAGCTGCTCTTGGTACCGCCAGGAGTGGGAAGGAGAATTTAGATGTCTATAATAAGTGTTTGAAGAAACAACTAGATTGTGCAAGTTTAACAGAAAGACTTGATAGTCAGTTTAAAACTACCGTGGTAGACAATTGACATTACTGTGCGAACATATGTATATTTCAGCTTGAAGGATTTATCTAGTTATTTTACTTTATGTTGTGTGAATTCTGCAGTATATACCTGACGAGATACAGCGAAATATGCCAGGTAATCTATTGTTTGTGTCTTCGTTATTCAAATTCACTACGAGAAAACACTAGTTAGTTAGTTAGTCGACAGATCATCCTCATTGCACATCGAACCATTCAGTCTATAATTGCTCTGATCCCCTCCTCAGCAAATCCCGCAGCTTGTAGCGGCTAATTGTTTTGATTTATAACAATTCCCACTGTTGAGAATAATGGAACCAAGATATTTATATTTTGTGTAAATCTAATTTCTTCAGTAATAATTTTGAATGTTGGTTGACATTAGTGTTTGTCCAGGGACATTATTTTTATTTCTTTCTTTCAGTTCAAAAAGGATTTCGATTTTCTCTGTGTCTCGCCAAAGACAGGAACATTTCTTATCATCCTTTACAACTATTTCAGAGGAGGGCTGTGTCATCTGTGTATCTGAGTTATGGGCTTGAATTTCCACCTGTTATGAATGGATCTATATTATCAATGGTCTCGGCATTTTTGACCTTTCTTATTGCATTGTTTGCATAGATGTTAAACAAGTGCGGTGTGAGAATATAACAGTATTTAACGCTCCTTTTCATTTCAAAGAAAATTGATGTTTCCGCTACTCTGACAACTGCTTCTTGTTCATGATATAAAGATTGAATTAAAAGGTTCAAATGTATTAGAGACACCAAATCTCTCATGATGTTCCTCGGTTTCTGATGTTGAAGACAATTGAAAGTTTTAGTGTAGTTTATGGAGCAATTATGGGGATCTACATTGCACTCTCTGCATTTTTAAATTTTGACACCCATGATAAAGATATAGTCCCTGGTTCCACTGTATTGCTTGAAACCTGAATTTTCTTCCAGTAATTAATATTTTAATTTGCTTTCAAATCACAATACATATATACCTTTACCTGTCACATACAAATTTCTATTTCTTTTCTACAAATATGTCTATAAATCTCAAACAATCATACTTATAGCTTTCCCACAATCATACTTATATCTCTCACACAATCAGACTTATGTCTCTTACATATTTATACTTATATCTCTCACACAATCATACTTATGTATCTCACACAAGCATAATTATATCTCTGACACAAACATACTTATATCTCTCCTACATCATACTTACAACTCTCATACAGGGAATGGCCAGCAGGTGTCACGGAAGTGGAAATCCAGCAACTAATTCAGGATAATGCTCGCCCGGGTGATGTTATTATATACACAGATCGTTCGGTGTTGAGAGGCAGGAGAAGTGCCTATGGGTTCTTAGCAAAAGCAAATGGTAGACGTTTGGTGCAGGAGAGCCTGGCGTATGATACCACAACATCTAGCTTAAGAATGGAGGTGGAGTTGGTCAGTGCAGCTTTCCGCTGGATGGAGAATACCACACACACACACACACACACACACACACACACACACACACACACACACACACACACATCGTGATTGTAACTGACTCAGAAAGCATGCTGAGTAGGGTGAGGACAGGCAAGCTTCTTGCAGAGTGGCTTGCTTCGCTTCGGAAGTCACGGGTGACAAGCATCGTCTGGATCTTTTCTCCGGGGTATGCCGGTGTGCTGGGGAATGAACAGGCGGACAGATTGGCTGGCTCTGCAAAACTTGGTGGAGTATTGATGCATGCTAAGGCAGGTTGCGGCCTTGTGGGAGCACGTGTACACCTTGGAGGAGCAAATGGATCACCATGATCTGGCAAGAATGCGACAGCGAGGGGTGACGAGGGGATCTGGCCGACGCTCGAAGCTCAGAGGAAAGGCGAGACGGACATATAATCAGGTTGCTACTGGTACTATTAGTGTTGGAACTCTTCGCTGGCTGCTGAGGATGCGAGTAGTATACAATGTAGGATTAGGTTATCATTTCATTTGGAGGAGCCTCGTCAAATGACCTTGACCTCTGCTGATATTCACTCCCCCTCGGTCATGTAGTTGGGTAAGGCGTAAGGGTTGATATCTAGGTCATATCTAAGGGCGATAATTCTAAGATTTTATGTTTCTAAGGGCAGATAACTATTGAGTGGGTGTATACAAATTTTAATTAATTATTATAAAATAAAATAAAATAAATAAAAATAAAAATAAATACCGACGGGGTGCGGGGTGGTGGCGAGGGGGTGGGCGCGTGGGGTGAGGCTAGGCGGTTCGGGTTTAAACACTATCAGGTATATAATAATTTTTATTAAATCATGTATAAACAATACAATGCATATTAAATAAGTAGCGGCATAGTGGAAAATTCTGGAAGGTAGTACCGGGGAGTTATACGTCGGCAAGTGTGGGAAAATCTCCGGCGGGTGTGACGGTGGTCGGTTCATAACAGACGTGGAGGGGGTGCATACGGAAAAGTCATTAAGTAACGGGTTGTAAAAACGTGGGTGAGTGGTGTGTTAAAATATTTTGAACTGTTAGCGCATTGGTGGTGTACATTAGTACGAATAGAAGGAATAGGTGCGGTGGGGATAGTAGTGGGTATGGGTTAGTGAAATTAGTTGATAAGGGTGGTTATTAGTGCTATGTAGATGTTCATAGTAGCTTATTCACTAACATAACACGTGTTACAAATGAAACCTTGAAAGCTAAAGATCGCTGATTGTAATGGATATAGTGTAGTATCATTCGGTGGTAAGGGGTGGGTACCAGGTATTAGTGGTCAACAGATGGTCAAGTAGTGGTCAAGTGAGGAAATTTTAGGGAAAAGTGGTTGTAATGATATGGTGATGATTAAAGGGTGGTAAATTAGTGGTCAAGCAGTGGTCAAGCAGTGGTCAAGTGGTGGTCAAGTGAGGAAATTTTAGGGAAAAGTGGTCGTAGCGACATGGTGATGGTTAAAGGATGGTAAATTAGTGGTCAAGCAGTGGTCAAGCAGTGGTCAAGTAGTGGTCAAGTGAGGAAATTTTAGGGAAAAGTGGTTATAATGATATGGTGATGATTAAAGGGTGGTAAATGAGTGGTCAAGTAGTGGTCAACCAATGGTCAAGTAGTGGTCAAGTGAGGAAATTTTAGGGAAAAGTGGTTGTAATGATATGGTGATGATTAAAGGGTGGTAAATTAGTGGTCAAGTAGTGGTCAACCAATGGTCAAGTAGTGGTCAAGTGGTCGAGTGACCACTTAAATTGTAGAGGACGATGTCCCTAAGATTATGGTAGTGGTTAAAGTGATCGATGACATGGTCAAGTAGCGGTCAACCAGTGGTCAAGTGGTCGAATAAACACTTAAAAGGTAGAGAAAAGTACGTATATTGAAACGGTGATGGTAAAATGGTCGACAACGTGGTCAAGCAGTGGTCAAGTAGTGCTCAACCAGTGGTCAACCGCTCAAGTGAGAAAATTGTAGGGTATGGTACGTGTAGTGAAACAGAGATGGATAAATTAAGTAGTGACGTTGTCAAGTAGTGATCAAGTAGCGGGCAAGTACTGGTCAAATGGTCGAGTGACCACTTAAATTATAAGGGAAAGTACGTGTAGTGAACCTGTGTTGGTTAAAGTGATCGATGACGTGCTCAAGTAGTGGCCAAGTAGTGGTAAATGGTCGAGTGACTACTTAAATTGTCGGTGAAAGTAGGTATAGTGACATGGTGATGATCAAGAGTTGGTCAAGTGGTGCTTCAAATAGTGGTCAAGTAGTGGTCAAGTAGTCGAATGACCACTTAAATTATAGGGTATGGTACGTGTAGTGAAACGGTGATGGTAAAATAAGTAAGGACATAGTCAAATAGTGGTCAAGTACTGGTGAAGTAGTGATCAAGTGGTCGAAGGATCACTTAAATTGTAGGGTATGGTATGTGTAGTGACATGATGATGGTTAAAGTGATCGATGAAATGATCAAGACGTTATGCCGACTGCTAAGTTCAGAAAGTAATGTCCTTACTATCGGCAATTTCCCTGACAGGAGCGCCTCGAGCACTGATTTTGTATTGATCAATAGCACCTAGTGGTACAGTCAACACACATGGACAATAGTTACATCCGGTCAAAGATGGCGTCGCACCCTATCACACATGGGTAATTGCTACAACCAAACTACGTCTCATTCACTAAAACTGGTCAAATATGGTGTCACATCCGGTCACAGGGGTAATGGGACATCTGAGACACGTGGTTAAGAGGGAAACTATAGAAAAAGGGTGTCCTATCGGTTGTCGAGTCAGGGAACCTAACGTATGATGATCACTGTGTATAGGAGTGAATACACTGCATCATCAACACTGCATCATCAACACTGCATCCGAAGGGTAAAATGGTCACTCCCTTCTCTCTCTCTTTTCTATAACCGTGTAGTCCTAGTGTTATCCGGTTACACCAAAGGACACCCGGGCATCAACACAACAAACTGCCCCGATTCAACCTTAGGCAATGCACGTAACATGACAGGTCACATGTCCGCCGTCATAACCAGCGACGTTATCACGTATCAAATTAGACATCCACACTTTCATTTCCTTTCTATGTGGCCATAGTGTCTTTACATCTTTCTCCAGAAAGCCATTTCCAAGACCAATATATGTTTTTTCAGTGTACCTGCTCAGTGCCACACTTCACAACCAGACAAAAGTACACCTTCTATGTACCAATTCAACCGTCAAATAAGAAAATATGTTAGACAAAATATTAAAATTATTGGTCAAATACAGAAATATCTCGTCCAAACTTATAAAAAGTACGAACATTTGTTAACCTATTGGGAAAAATATCAATCAAGTAGGAAAGTTTGTTAGTCAAATAGAAAAAAATATTGACCACAGTAACGATATATCTTGTCCACACTTATGAAAAGTAGGGAAATTTGTTAGTCAAATGAGGAAAAAAAAAGATTAACCAAGTAACGAAATACCCCCACCAAACTTATGAAAAGTACGAAACTTTGTTAAGCAAGTATGAAAATGTATCGACCAAACAGAGAAATATATCACCCAAACTTATAAAAACTAGGAACATATGTTAACCAAATGGAAAATATCTTGGCCAAATAGGAATATTTGTTAGCCAGATGGGGAAAATATTGTCCAAGTAACGAAATACATCGTTCAAACCTACGAAAAGTAGGAAACTTTGTTAATTAAATGTGAAAATTTTGGCCAAATTTCAACCAAACTTATAAATATTTCAACTAAACTTATAAAAAAGTAGGAACATTTGTCAGCCAAATGGGAAAAAGGTCGGCCAAATACAGAAATATCGCAACCAAACTTATAAAAAGAAGGAAAATATTGACTAAGTAACGAAATATCTCGTCGAAACTTATAAAAATGTAGGAAACTTTGTTAACCAAATGTGAAAAAACAAAACAAATATTGATCAAGTAAAGAAATAACTCCTCCAAATTTATGAAAAGTACGAAACCTTGGTACCCAAATGCGACAAATGTAGGTCAAATACTGAAATATTTTGTCCAAACTTATGAAAGGTAGAAAATTGTCTTAACCAACTGGGGTAAATATTGCTCAAACTAAGAAACATGTCGACAGAAGTAGGAAATTACGTGAACCAAAGTAATAAAATTGTTGGCCAAATAGGAAAAAGTATCGGTCAAACTTATAGATGTCTCGTTTAAACTTATAACATGTATGAAAATTTGTTAGGTAAAGAGTGAAAATATTGGCCAAGTAATTAAATATCGCATCCGAACTTATAAAATGTACGAGTTAACCAAAGGCGAAAAGGCCAAAACACAAAATGTCTCGACCAAGCTTATACAAATCTAGGAAAAAGTATTACAACTAAAATATTGATCAAAAGGTATAAATCCAAACATTATAAAAATAACCAAATGTGAAAAATATCGTCCAAAGACAGAAATATTTCAACTAAACTTATAAATAAGTCAACAAAACTTGTGAAAATTTTTGGTCAAGTACAGAAATAGCTATGGAAAAAGTAAGTCCACAAAACTAAGAAAAAAAAATGTAACTTCTGTAGTCAAATGTGTCTTGAAGTTTTATCTGAAAAGACATTTCACAATACATAATCACCACCACTTTCCTTGTTTTACGTTACCGAAGGCCTTCACCGTATCTGGTACAGAAACCCTTATACATCACTCATCTCTCCACACTCTTGGTTTCTTTCTAATACAAAGTGGTCACATCACCAAGAACTTCAAACCTCCATTGTACACGTGCTCCATTGAAACACCCATGACAGTTAACAACATGTATGGCCATGTAATCTGTGAGTCCATCGGGGATAGTTCATCCGAGTACTCGTCACCAAAGACCCATTTCCCATGGCTGACATCTTCAACTTGCTATACCACATCTTATTCTAACATATACTTTACATGAAATTTCCCAAATTTGGGGATCTATTAAAGAATACGTAATGAGATACACAAAGACACCAAGAACATATCAGACAAAACAACTCACAAACCAGACTTAGAACTAAAACTTAAACCATATCAGATGAACCACCCAACAAGTACTACTAGAACTCAAAACATAACGATATTAAGGAAACGCATACTTACACATTGTCAGACATTAGATTTAAATCCCCTACTACTAACATATCACTGGTGTCGAATTCCCGTTTCACAAAAACACCCTCTTGTCAGTTGTTAGTGAAAACCATTACACCAGTCCAGATTTGTGACTCGTAGAATCTACACTCACACAGGATCTATTAAAGAATACGTATGAGATACACCAAGACAACAAGAACATATCATACAAAACAATTCACAAACTAAAACTTAAACCATATCAGATGAACCACCCAACAAGTACTACTAGAACTCAAAACATAACGATATTAAGGAAACGCATACTAGTTTATTTCTGTTTATAACTGTTTTAATATGGCAGAGAGAAACATGGTAATTAGACTATATCTGCCTTCTTCACTGCTGTCCTTTGTTCGATGACTTTTCTTCTGTGCTTGTCCTTCAGGACTGGATTCAAAATTTTTTTTCCAAGTCTTGTACACGCCTTTCAAAATGCTCACGTTCTCTGATTACATGGTGCCAGTTACCATTGCGTTCTTCGGTGCCAACAGTATGGACTGTCAAGAAGTGAGGTTCTGGTGCAAAATTAACCTGTGGAGGTAAATAAAACACATTGAAACTTACAAGACGGCCACACATACTACTTCACTAAAGAAAAAACAGTAAAAAAAAATTCATGATGAGAAGTGGTAAAAGGCATCAAAAACAGACTGTCGACATTCTATTGGTCACGTCTTGAGAAAAGGTAAAGGTATAGTCACTGATGGTTTGTAGTATAGAGAGATGTACATAGAAAACATGTATAGCAGCTAGGTCTTCTGTATTAGACATGTTTACAAAAATACACATGTGAACTATGATCATTACTACCCATACACACCTTATTCGTTGATGACGAACACCTTCGGACACCGACAGTAGGATAGTTTTCGTTCCACAACACATTAATTTTCTTGAGAGACTCTGGGGCATGACTACTATCCAAAAGGTCAATATCTTCATCTGAAGACGAATCATCACCCCAAGCAAAGGTTGTCTCTGGTACATCTAATGCTGGCTGGGTGCCACGAGTAGGTTTCTGGCAGAACAATTTTTTTTTCGATTGATTATGTTTGTAAGTGTGGTTGAGATATTTCTTATTTTGGTCTTTTCATACTTGGTTAACTCCTACTTTTTATACATTTGACTGAAATATTTCTGTATTTGTCATAACTTCTTCTAAGACTTTGTTCATGTCTGGTAATGTAAGCTCTGTTCCATCAAGAAAAAAGACAACGTCATGAACACAACCCACTAAAGAAAATCAACAAAAAATCTTGGTTTCAATATTTATTCATCAAAACAGTTTAGTGATATATCGTAAGAAAGAATCAATGACATACATATTTTGGTGATTAAATATTGAAACCAAGATTTTTGTTGATTTTCTTTAGTGGGTTGTGTTCATGACGTTGTCTTTTTTCTTGATGGAACAGAGCTTACATTACCAGACATGAACAAAGTCTTAGAAGAAGTTATGACAAATACATAAATATTTCAGTCAAATGTATAAAAAGTAGGAGTTAACCAAGTATGACAAGACCAAAATAAGAAATATCTCAACCACACTTACAAAAATAATCAATCGAAAAAAAAATTGTTCTGCCAGAAACCTACTCGTGGCACCCAGCCAGCATTAGATGTACCAGAGACAACCTTTGCTTGGGGTGATGATTCGTCTTCAGATGAAGATATTGACCTTTTGGATAGTAGTCATGCCCCAGAGTCTCTCAAGAAAATTAATGTGTTGTGGAACGAAAACTATCCTACTGTCGGTGTCCGAAGGTGTTCGTCATCAACGAATAAGGTGTGTATGGGTAGTAATGATCATAGTTCACATGTGTATTTTTGTAAACATGTCTAATACAGAAGACCTAGCTGCTATACATGTTTTCTATGTACATCTCTCTATACTACAAACCATCAGTGACTATACCTTTACCTTTTCTCAAGACGTGACCAATAGAATGTCGACAGTCTGTTTTTGATGCCTTTTACCACTTCTCATCATGAATTTTTTTTTACTGTTTTTTCTTTAGTGAAGTAGTATGTGTGGCCGTCTTGTAAGTTTCAATGTGTTTTATTTACCTCCACAGGTTAATTTTGCACCAGAACCTCACTTCTTGACAGTCCATACTGTTGGCACCGAAGAACGCAATGGTAACTGGCACCATGTAATCAGAGAACGTGAGCATTTTGAAAGGCGTGTACAAGACTTGGAAAAAAAATTTTGAATCCAGTCCTGAAGGACAAGCACAGAAGAAAAGTCATCGAACAAAGGACAGCAGTGAAGAAGGCAGATATAGTCTAATTACCATGTTTCTCTCTGCCATATTAAAACAGTTATAAACAGAAATAAACTAGTATGCGTTTCCTTAATATCGTTATGTTTTGAGTTCTAGTAGTACTTGTTGGGTGGTTCATCTGATATGGTTTAAGTTTTAGTTTGTGAATTGTTTTGTATGATATGTTCTTGTTGTCTTGGTGTATCTCATACGTATTCTTTAATAGATCCTGTGTGAGTGTAGATTCTACGAGTCACAAATCTGGACTGGTGTAATGGTTTTCACTAACAACTGACAAGAGGGTGTTTTTGTGAAACGGGAATTCGACACCAGTGATATGTTAGTAGTAGGGGATTTAAATCTAATGTCTGACAATGTGTAAGTATGCGTTTCCTTAATATCGTTATGTTTTGAGTTCTAGTCGTACTTGTTGGGTGGTTCATCTGATATGGTTTAAGTTTTAGTTCTAAGTCTGGTTTGTGAGTTGTTTTGTCTGATATGTTCTTGGTGTCTTTGTGTATCTCATTACGTATTCTTTAATAGATCCCCAAATTTGGGAAATTTCATGTAAAGTATATGTTAGAATAAGATGTGGTATAGCAAGTTGAAGATGTCAGCCATGGGAAATGGATCTTTGGTGACGAGTACTCGGATGAACTATCCCCGATGGACTCACAGATTACATGGCCATACATGTTGTTAACTGTCATGGGTGTTTCAATGGAGCACGTGTACAATGGAGGTTTGAAGTTCTTGGTGATGTGACCACTTTGTATTAGAAAGAAACCAAGAGTGTGGAGAGATGAGTGATGTATAAGGGTTTCTGTACCAGATACGGTGAAGGCCTTCGGTAACGTAAAACAAGGAAAGTGGTGGTGATTATGTATTGTGAAATGTCTTTTCAGATAAAACTTCAAGACACATTTGACTACAGAAGTTACATTTTTTTTCTTAGTTTTGTGGACTTACTTTTTCCATAGCTATTTCTGTACTTGACCAAAAATTTTCACAAGTTTTGTTGATTTATTTATAAGTTTAGTTGAAATATTTCTGTCTTTGGACGATATTTTTCACATTTGGTTATTTTTATAATGTTTGGATTTATACCTTTTGATCAATATTTTAGTTGTAATATTTTTTCCTAGATTTTTATAAGCTTGGTCGAGACATTTTGTATTTTGGCCTTTTCGCCTTTGGTTAACTCGTACATTTTATAAGTTCGGATGCGATATTTCATTACTTGGCCAATATTTTTCACTCTTTACCTAACAAATTTTCATACATGTTATAAGTTTAAACGAGACATCTATAAGTTTGACCGATACTTTTTCATATTTGGCCAACAATTTTATTACTTTGGTTCACGTAATTTCATACTTCTGTCGACATGTTTCTTAGTTTGAGCAATATTTACCCCCAGTTGGTTAAGACAATTTTCTACCTTTCATAAGTTTGGACAAAATATTTCAGTATTTGACCTACATTTGTCGCATTTGGGTACCAAGGTTTCGTACTTTTCATAAATTTGGAGGAGTTATTTCTTTACTTGATCAATATTTGTTTTGTTTTTTCACATTTGGTTAACAAAGTTTCCTACATTTTTATAAGTTTCGACGAGATATTTCGTTACTTGGTCAATATTTTCCTTCTTTTTATAAGTTTGGTTGCGATATTTCTGTATTTGGCCGACCTTTTTCCCATTTGGCTGACAAATGTTCCTACTTTTTTATAAGTTTAGTTGAAATATTTATAAGTTTGGTTGAAATTTGGCCAAAATTTTCACATTTAATTAACAAAGTTTCCTACTTTTCGTAGGTTTGAACGATGTATTTCGTTACTTGGACAATATTTTCCCCCTCTGGCTAACAAATATTCCTATTTGGCCAAGATATTTTCCATTTGGTTAACATATGTTCCTAGTTTTTATAAGTTTGGGTGATATATTTCTCTGTTTGGTCGATACATTTTCATACTTGCTTAACAAAGTTTCGTACTTTTCATAAGTTTGGTGGGGGTATTTCGTTACTTGGTTAATCTTTTTTTTTCCTCATTTGACTAACAAATTTCCCTACTTTTCATAAGTGTGGACAAGATATATCGTTATGTGGTCAATATTTTTTCTATTTGACTAACAAACTTTCCTACTTGATTGATATTTTTCCCAATAGGTTAACAAATGTTCGTACTTTTTATAAGTTTGGACGAGATATTTCTGTATTTGACCAATAATTTTAATATTTTGTCTAACATATTTTCTTATTTGACGGTTGAATTGGTACATAGAAGGTGTACTTTTGTCTGGTTGTGAAGTGTGGCACTGAGCAGGTACACTGAAAAAACATATATTGGTCTTGGAAATGGCTTTCTGGAGAAAGATGTAAAGACACTATGGCCACATAGAAAGGAAATGAAAGTGTGGATGTCTAATTTGATACGTGATAACGTCGCTGGTTATGACGGCGGACATGTGACCTGTCATGTTACGTGCATTGCCTAAGGTTGAATCGGGGCAGTTTGTTGTGTTGATGCTCGGGTGTCCTTTGGTGTAACCGGATAACACTAGGACTACACGGTTATAGAAAAGAGAGAGAGAAGGGGGTGACCATTTTACCCTTCGGATGCAGTGTTGATGATGCAGTGTTGATGATGCAGTGTATTCACTCCTATACACAGTGATCATCATACGTTAGGTTCCCTGACTCGACAACCGATAGGACACCCTTTTTCTATAGTTTCCCTCTTAACCACGTGTCTCAGATGTCCCATTACCCCTGTGACCGGATGTGACACCATATTTGACCAGTTTTAGTGAATGAGACGTAGTTTGGTTGTAGCAATTACCCATGTGTGATAGGGTGCGACGCCATCTTTGACCGGATGTAACTATTGTCCATGTGTGTTGACTGTACCACTAGGTGCTATTGATCAATACAAAATCAGTGCTCGAGGCGCTCCTGTCAGGGAAATTGCCGATAGTAAGGACATTACTTTCTGAACTTAGCAGTCGGCATAACGTCTTGATCATTTCATCGATCACTTTAACCATCATCATGTCACTACACATATCATACCCTACAATTTAAGTGATCATTCGACCACTTGATCACTACTTCACCAGTACTTGACCACTATTTGACTATGTCCTTACTTATTTTACCATCACCGTTTCACTACACGTACCATACCCTATAATTTAAGTGGTCATTCGACTACTTGACCACTACTTGACCACTATTTGAGCACCACTTGACCAACTCTTGATCATCACCATGTCACTATACCTACTTTCACCGACAATTTAAGTAGTCACTCGACCATTTACCACTACTTGGCCACTACTTGAGCACGTCATCGATCACTTTAACCAACACAGGTTCACTACACGTACTTTCCCTTACAATTTAAGTGGTCACTCGACCATTTGACCAGTACTTGCCCGCTACTTGATCACTACTTGACAACGTCACTACTTAATTTATCCATCTCTGTTTCACTACACGTACCATACCCTACAATTTTCTCACTTGAGCGGTTGACCACTGGTTGAGCACTACTTGACCACTGCTTGACCACGTTGTCGACCATTTTACCATCACCGTTTCAATATACGTACTTTTCTCTACCTTTTAAGTGTTCATTCGACCACTTGACCACTGGTTGATCGCGCTACTTGACCATGTCATCGATCACTTTAACCACTACCATAATCTTAGGGACATCGTCCTCTACAATTTAAGTGGTCACTTGACCACTACTTGACCATTGGTTGACCACTACTTGACCACTAATTTACCACCCTTTAATCATCACCATATCATTATAACCACTTTTCCCTAAAATTTCCTCACTTGACCACTGCTTGACCACTAATTTACCATCCTTTAATCATCACCAGATAATTACAACTACTTTTCCCTAAAATTTCCTCACTTGACCACCACTTGACCACTGCCTGACCACTGCTTGACCACTAATTTACTACCCTTTAATCATCACCATATCATTACAACCACTTTTCCCTAAAATGTCCTCACTTGACCACTACTTGACCACTACTTGACCACTAATTTACCATCCTTTAACCATCACCATGTCGCTATGACCAATTTTCCCTAAAATTTTCCTTACTTGACCACCACTTGACCACTGCTTGACCACTGCTTTACCACTAATTTACCACTAATTTACCATCCTTTAACCATCACCATGTCGCTATAACCACTTTTCCCTAAAATTTCCTCACTTGACCACTACTTGACCATCTGTTGACCACTAATACCTGGTTTACCACCGAATGATACTACACTATATCCATTACAATCAGCGATCTTTAGCTTTCAAGGTTTCATTTGTAACACGTGTTATGTTAGTGAATAAGCTACTATGAACATCTACATAGCACTAATAACCACCCTTATCAACTAATTTCACTAACCCATACCCACTACTATCCCCACCGCACCTATTCCTTCTATTCGTACTAATGTACACCACCAATGCGCTAACAGTTCAAAATATTTTAACACACCACTCACCCACGTTTTTACAACCCGTTACTTAATGACTTTTCCGTATGCACCCCCTCCACGTCTGTTATGAACCGACCACCGTCACACCCGCCGGAGATTTTCCCACACTTGCCGACGTATAACTCCCCGGTACTACCTTCCAGAATTTTCCACTATGCTGCTACTTATTTAATATGCATTGTATTGTTTATACATGATTTAATAAAAATTATTATATACCTGATAGTGTTTAAACCCGAACCGCCTAGCCTCATCCCACGCGCCCACCCCCTCGCCACCACCCCGCACCCCGTCGTTATTTATTTTTATTTTTATTTATTTTATTTTATTTTATAATAATTAATTAAAATTTGTATACACCTACTCAATAGTTATCTGCCCTTAGAAACATAAAATCTTAGAATTATCGCCCTTAGATATGACCTAGATATCACCCCTTACCCCTTACCCAACTACATGACCGAGGGGGAGTGAATATCAGCCGAGGTCAAGGTCATTTGACGAGGCTCCTCCAAATGATACCCTAATCCTACATTGTATACTACTGATGGGGACGGAGCGCTTATGAGAATGCCCCGAATGCTGTGATGTCGGTTCCTAAATCAATCAATCAATCAATCAAAAACTCTCATACAATCATACATATATAATCAATAAAATATTACGTGTATCTCTCACGCAGCCATATCTATATTTCTAGTCCATCCATACTATATCTCTCACAGAACCATACTTGCATCTTTCCCACAACCACATCTAAATATCCCACCCAGCAACATCCACATATCATGCATACCCACATAACCACATGTGTCTGTCACAAGCAACCACATCTATTTATCTCTCAAATCAAATTCATTTTCTCTAACACCCCACAGACATTTTCCCCACACCCAGGCTCTACAGTATTTCAATCACTACACTATTGAACCCCCTGGCCAAGTGATTAGTGACATTGTTCGTAAGCCCGTATATCCACGTGGGGAAAACAGCAGCTGCGAGAATCAGCAGCGGTTCGCGCCACACTGGTAACTGGGGTATGTGAGCCGGTCGTTCAGAAAGCAATGCAAACAAACTACTGAACGTAAAAACTTGCATAGTACACCAACAGCAGCTGGAAAATGCTGGTGTTGACTGCAACGTCCTGTAAGGGATATGCAACATTTTAAAAAAAGCTATTGAAACGGAGTCGTTGAAGATACGTATAGTATATAGGTGGAATGGCTATCGTTGCTCCAGAGGTTACAGATTGTGAGAATTGTATGAATATTTTGCCCTGGCGATGCGGGGGAATGAACAGGCTGATAGGCTGGCAGGGAATGCACACATTGGTGATAGATTGCCTATGGACAAGGGGGTGGTTGTCATGCGTTTGTGGGATCAGGTGGAGGAGACGGGGGAACAGATTGAGAACCCATATGTGGAAAGAATGAGATTGCGGGGGATCGGTAGGGAAATCTCAAAACTGAGAGTGAAGACCAGGAGAACTTTAAATCAGATAGCGTTGGGAACGATTAGTAGTACGACTCTTCGCTGGCCGTTGAACGAGGGAACGGAGCACATATGAGAATGTCCTGAGTGCAGTGATGTCAGTTCTTAACTCAACTCAACTCAACATATGAGTTCGTTTGTGTTATTTCCACAATATCTCACCGTGTAATTGTGTTTGTCTCAGTGTTGCATTAACACATGCTGTTGTAGTTAATATGTTTCATATTTTACTACACACACACACAGGACATCGTCATCTTCTATTTTTGCAATCAAGCGTCGTGGGGGAGGAATTGATGACGTTGGATAGTGCCATTCTGTGTGACTGTACAATGTCTGGGATGTGATCAATACATTTCCTATCGAGCCCGCTCTTGTTCTTGTATCGGATCTTCGTTGGTATAGAGCTAGTGCCCTTTAACTGATTGTGTTGCATTGTCACACAGAACAAAACTCTAAAACCATATTCTAAAAAAGCTGGTAAAGTACGAGATATGTGAGCTTGTCGCTCAGAAAGCAATGGCAAACTACTGAGCGTAATCTTGCCTAGTACATCAACAGCATCTGAAAAATGTTGGTGTTGACTGCAACGTCCTGTAAGGGATATGCAACATTTAAAAAAAAAGCTGAGTAGTGAAAGTGTAAACACAGCCTTGTTGAAACACGTAGGTCGCTAATCACAGTATCCGGGCACCGAGGCTCCAGCCAAATAAAACGCCGTTTATTTACCATTTCCATGACAACCAGTGTCATGAACACAAAAACTGATGACTTTTGAAAATGTGTGTGCAATCTGGACTTTGTTTTAAAATTTCAATCTTGTAACACAAGGGATCTGAACTCTGAACGGGAGCCATTCAACATTAATTACTCCTCTTTGAGTCATTAAACATATACCACCTACACTTCAATCGGAGTTATCTAATTCACAAGAGAATACGTTAAAAGCCTGTGGCGATGCCAGTGTTTGTTTTATTTTATCTGACAGTTACTGAAATTTCTTTACCTCTTTTGTTCATTTGTTTTTAACAGTTTAGCCAACTCATTTTCGTTTTGGATTCGGGACCATCCCCGATTATTCCCATAAAACCCGACGAATCATTCCAATAAAACCCCGAACATTCCAATAAAATCTTAATAACCCCAATAAAACCCGAACATTCCAATAAAATCTTAATAACCCCAATAAAACCCAAACCATTCCAATAACACTCGGATCATCTTCGTAAAACCTGGATCATCCCAATAAAATCCGGATCATCTCCGTAAAACCCGGACCATCCCAATAAAACCCGGATCATTTCAATAAAATTCGAGTCATATCCGTAAAACCTGGACCTAAACCATAGAGATCTAGAAACTTAAAGAAATAGTTAGTTAGTTAGTTAGTTAGTCGCAGTTCCAACTTCACAGCAACGGGTCGTCCCCATTATGCTCCGTTCCTGTGCCAGTGAATATCACACAAAACGCTCCCCACTGCCCAATGTGAAAAGTGGAAAAGACAGGAGTCTCGACAAACAACAGCCCGCACAGATACACTGTGCATAATGCTGCCGCCAGAATGTCAACACAATAGTCCCCCACGAAACACCCAGTTTATCTCTGATGGAATCGGCAGTCATTTTCCCATCTGGATGTTTCCTAGATGTTCACCCACACAGTCCACGAAATACAGTTCATCGTCAATGGCAGTGGCAGTCAACCAGAAGCCCAACAGCCACGCATTTCTGCATAAGACAAAAACCGGTCAACTCTGGGACATAGCCATCTGCCATCGCTCCGAACATGCAGTCACATTCCAAAAAACCTCGGGCAGATTCAAAAGCATTTCACACGAAACTCACAGCTCACAGTGTCGCGCCACGCACTCACTCAGTAGCAGGGCGACGGAACCATCAAGCCTCCTTAGTCGCCTCTTACGACATGCGTGGTAGGCTGCAGTGTTGCTATTCTTTGCTTCCCTTATGGGCCCCGGCAACACACGGGATTTAAAGAAATAAAGATCTAGATACACAGATGCATAGACATATAGAAATCTAGAAATCAAGTGACCAAGACACATCTATAGACCTACAGGTGTAGAGATCTGACGACCTGCAGATATAAAGATTCAAAGCCCTATGCACCTAGACGCCGTGAGAGAAGTGGCTAGATATCTAGACGCCGTGAGAGAAGTGGCTAGACATCTAGACACTGTGAGAGAAGTGGCTAGACAGCTTGAAATTATGTTCTGGATATGTGATAAGTTTAGTTAAAGCGAGATATATGAAAATATAAATTTCTGGGAACACCCGAGGACACAGGAATAACGTGAGAAATAGGTCTACAGGATTGATGAACACTTATAGAAGTCAGGCGAAATAACTTGAAATCAGTTAGTAGAAAATATAAAACTTGAAACCTCTAGTTGTGCAAACTGTGTGCTTATTATCAGGCCTGTGCTGGTCCCCAGAAACAGCTGAAATCTACAGTGCTAACACGATTTCATGAATGTGTAGAGAGTACAGTCAAGGCCCGCCTTACAGGTGCTAGTCCCATGTTTGAATAGTTCATAAATAAACATGGGTAATATTAGACTCTCATAGAAGTAGAAGACAGAAGTAGAGGTTAGAGGACGCACTAGACAACATAGACATTAGAAGCTAAAGTTACCGACCGGGATTCGAACCTGTATATTTTTGTGTAGACCAATCAACATTCGACAGGTGATGGTGTCAATATTACACTGGTCGCGTGTACTTCCCCCGAACATTTCTTATGACCATGTAAGGAGGGTCCACCTGTGAGCCCAGTTCAATTAAAAACTAATATCTGCCTGGATCTCTGTTCCAACACATGATCATGAATGAACGAACTTTATTTTCAAAGGATAACAAATTGGGCGCACAGGGCCGTCTTACATTCGGCCCTTCCATCACTCATCTTTCGTTCATCAACAGTGCATGATGCATTCACATAGGAAAAAAACATCCATTGTCAAATGAATGTTGTAAACATAAACAATGCATATTACCATGTTATGAGACACATTCCCAACCCACCCACACATACCTCCTCCCACTCACACACACACCCCCAGGCACACATACATGTCACCACCCACCCACAGATCCCCCACCCACACACATATCCCTCCCACCTACACACATCTCCCCATCCACACACATCTCCCCATCCACATACATCCCTCACCCACCAACACACCCCCACCCACCCAGCCAAACACACATCCCCCAACTACACATCCCCACCCACCCACACATCTACCATCCACACACATCCTCCCACCTACATATATCTCCACACCCAAACACATATCCCCACCCATCCACAAACCCGAACCACCAAGCCACAGCCAAACACACATCCCCCAACCACACATCCCCCACCCACACACACAGCCTAAGGTAGGCAGGCATGCGGGCAAGCCACTACACCAGAGAGGGTCTGTGAGCACTGGATTCTGTTCCGTTCCATCATTGTTGGACTGGGATGTGGGGGAGGGGGGGGCTGACTTGTGATAGTGTCTTCTTTCTCCAGCACTAGTTGGCCGAGCATCGACGTACACTTGTGTCTTCGGTGTCGTCGTTTGGTCGAGACAGATTCTGGTTGATTATCATCATCATCATCATCATCATCATCATCATCATCATCATCATCATCATCATCATCATCATCATCATCATCATCATCATCATCATCATCATCATCATCATCATCATCATGTACCACGTCGATAAACATGGGCGGTCATGTTTCGCCATCTCACACGATCACCAGTGTTCTGGATTAGCTCTGTGTTCTTGTCTCGTTTATGCCATATGGCTTATCCATCTAGATGTTTACCTTTCTGCCTTTCCTGTGTTATTTTTCCTCAATTATTCCAGCTGTCACAAAACTCTCCAGTTTATTTCTTCCCAAAACGTGTCCACACGTCTGGATTGTCTACATTAAAAGTTGTCTCATCAGAGTACGGTTTTCATTGTTTATGAAGGACTTTGTTATTGGTTTTTCTGTCTACCAATGATATTCATTGCATTTTTCTCAGAAACAACATGTTCACTGCCATTAGATGTTTTTCAGCTTCTCTGCTCATTGTCTACGCCTCACATCAATACAAAAGTTCAGGTTCTATGTAGCACTTCAACACACTTTTTCTCGTTGCAATTGACATCTTTTTATTGGTCAGTATATTTTCCATCCTTTGAAAGGCTACCTTTGCCATAGCGATTCTTGTTATAATCTCTTCAAAGCACCTCCCATTGGATGTTATGACTGTACCGAGATAATTGTACCGACTCACTTATATAAGAATATTTCCATTTACTTGTATATTACATTGTGGTATTTCTTTCTTCAGTCCAGTGTGCCCTTCTATTTGTACTTCTTTCCTTTATTGTCTGCGAGTGTCAGTCAATACTGGTACATGTTGTCTTTAGTATTCACGGAATATGCATTCTCTGAAGCCACATGTGCCATTGTATCTATGCAATGTTAACAATATAAAATTACACAGAGAAATGGAGCTTTGCAGAACACAATTACGGAAACACAGTATGGGTGTGATTTCTTTTTCCCGTAACTGTGTTCTTTAAAGCTGCAGTACTTTGTGTTATTTTATAGTGTTTACATTTCCACAGCTTTACCGCGGTTCCACTAATTGTATATGTATGAAAGAGTGTTTCTCTCTGTCTCTCTGACTGTCACAGCTGACAGGGCGTGAACAGGGTCGTCAATCAATAAAACGGGTGCAAATACGGCCTGTCAAGTTGTGAAATGTTTATTATAGCCTTGCATTTTACTAATGTTCATAATCAATATAATCACGGGCTGTGGTGATTAGCATCTGATCCAATCACAAGATCGATTAATATTCGCAGCCACAGGTATTCTACAGTCACCGTGTGAGGGTGGGGGGGGGGGGGGGGGCGGAAGGTTGCCTTCAAAGCCGACGTGTTCCTGGCTAGACTGCAGAAGAGGGATGTTGCCATTTGTAGCTAATGTGTTTTACACAAGACTGAAGGAGAAAAGGAGAAGGTTGCTATTTGTAGCTAAAGTGTTTTACACAAGACTGAAGGAGAAAAGGAGAGGGTTGCTATTTGTAGCTAAAGTGTTTTACACAAGACTGAAGGAGAAAAGGAGAAGGTTGCTATTTGTAGCTAAAGTGTTTTACACAAGACTGAAGGAGAAAAGGAGAAGGTTGCTATTTGTAGCTAAAGTGTTTTACACAAGACTGAAGGAGAAAAGGAGAAGGTTGCTATTTGTAGCTAAAGTGTTTTACACAAGACTGAAGGAGAAAAGGAGAAGGTTGCTATTTGTAGCTAAAGTGTTTTACACAAGACTGAAGGAGAAAAGGAGAAGGTTGCTATTTGTAGCTAAAGTGTTTTACACAAGATTGAAGGAGAAAAGGAGAAGGTTGCTATTTGTAGATAAAGTGTTTTACACAAGATTGAAGGAGAAAAGAAGAAGGTTGCTATTTGTAGCTAAAGTGTTTTACACAAGACTGAAGGAGAAAAGGAGAAGGTTGCTATTTGTAGCTAAAGTGTTTTACACAAGACTGAAGGAGAGAAGGAGAGGGATGCTATTTGTAGCTAAAGTGTTTTACACAAGACTGAAGGAGAAAAGGAGAGGGATGCTATTTGTAGCTAAAGTGTTTTACACAAGACTGAAGGAGAAAAGGAGAGGGTTGCTATTTGTAGCTAAAGTGTTTTACACAAGACTGAAGGAGAAAAGGAGAAGGTTGCTATTTGTAGCTAAAGTGTTTTACATAAGACTGAAGGAGAAAAGGAGAAGGTTGCTATTTGTAGCTAAAGTGTTTTACACAAGACTAAAGGAGAAAAGGAGAAGGTTGCTATTTGTAGCTAAAGTGTTTTACATAAGACTGAAGGAGAAAAGGAGAAGGTTGCTATTTGTAGCTAAAGAGTTTTACTCAAGATTGAAGGGGAAAAGGAGAAGATTGCTATTTGTAGCTAAAGTGTTTTACACAAGACTGAAGGAGAAAAGGAGAAGGTTGCTATTTGTAGCTAAAGTGTTTTACACAAGACTGAAGGAGAAAAGGAGAGGGTTGCTATTTGTAGCTAAATTGCTTTACACAAGACTGAAAGAGAAAAGGAGAGGGTTGCTATTTGTAGCTAAAGTGTTTTACACAAGACTGAAGGAGAAAAGGAGAAGGTTGCTATTTGTAGCTAAAGTGTTTTACACAAGACTGAAGGAGAAAAGGAGAAGGTTGCTATTTGTAGCTAAAGTGTTTTACACAAGACTGAAGGAGAAAAGGAGAAGGTTGCTATTTGTAGCTAAAGTGTTTTACACAAGACTGAAGGAGAAAAGGAGAGGGATGCTATTTGTAGCTAAAGTGTTTTACACAAGACTGAAGGAGAAAAGGAGAGGGTTGCTATTTGTAGCTAAAGTGTTTTACACAAGACTGAAGGAGAAAAGGAGAGGGTTGCTATTTGTAGCTAAAGTGTTTTACACAAGACTGAAGGAGAAAAGGAGAAGGTTGCTATTTGTAGCTAAAGTGTTTTACACAAGACTGAAGGAGAAAAGGAGAAGGTTGCTATTTGTAGCTAAAGTGTTTTACACAAGACTGAAGGAAAGAAGGAGAGGGATGCTATTTGTAGCTAAAGTGTTTTACACAAGACTGAAGGAGAAAAGGAGAGGGTTGCTATTTGTAGCTAAAGTGTTTTACTCAAGATTGAAGGGGAAAAGGAGAAGATTGCTATTTGTAGCTAAAGTGTTTTACACAAGACTGAAGGAGGAAAGGAGACGGTTGCTATTTGTAGCTAAAGTGTTTTACACAAGACTGAAGGAGAAAAGGAGAGGGTTGCTATTTGTAGCTAAAGTGTTTTACACAAGACTGAAGGAGAAAAGGAGAGGGTTGCTATTTGTAGCTAAAGTGTTTTACACAAGACTGAAGGAGAAAAGGAGAACGTTGCTATTTGTAGCTAAAGTGTTTTACACAAGACTGAAGGAGAAAAGGAGAAGGTTGCTATTT
The DNA here is from genome assembly GCA_014155875.1 of Cepaea nemoralis. Taxonomy (NCBI): domain Eukaryota; kingdom Metazoa; phylum Mollusca; class Gastropoda; order Stylommatophora; family Helicidae; genus Cepaea; species Cepaea nemoralis. Next base: position 340,223 of record JACEFZ010017450.1, on the reverse strand, counting down.
GTAGCTAAAGTGTTTTACACAAGACTGAAGGAGAAAAGGAGAAGGTTGCTATTTGTAGCTAAAGTGTTTTACACAAGACTGAAGGAGAAAAGGAGAGAGGTGCTATTTGTAGCTAAAGAGTTTTACTAAAGATTGAAGGGGAAAAGGAGAAGATTGCTATTTGTAGCTAAAGTGTTTTACACAAGACTGAAGGAGAAAAGGAGAAGGTTGCTATTTGTAGCTAAAGTGTTTTACACAAGACTGAAGGAGAAAAGGAGAGGGTTGCTATTTGTAGCTAAAGTGTTTTACACAAGACTGAAGGAGAAAAGGAGAGGGTTGCTATTTGTAGCTAAAGTGTTTTACACAAGACTGAAGGAGAAAAGGAGAAGGTTGCTATTTGTAGCTAAAGTGTTTTACACAAGATTGAAGGAGAAAAGGAGAAGGTTGCTATTGTAGCTAAAGTGTTTTACACAAGACTGAAGGAGAAAAGGAGAAGGCTGCTATTTGTAGCTAAAGTGTTTTACACAAGACTGAAGGAGAAAAGGAGAAGGTTGCTATTTGTAGCTAAAGTGTTTTACACAAGATTGAAGGAGAAAAGGAGAAGGTTGCTATTTGTAGCTAAAGTGTTTTACACAAGATTGAAGGAGAAAAGGAGAAGGTTGCTATTTGTAGCTAAAGTGTTTTACACAAGACTGAAGGAGAAAAGGAGAAGGTTGCTATTTGTAGCTAAAGTGTTTTACACAAGACTGAAGGAGAGAAGGAGAGGGATGCTATTTGTAGCTAAAGTGTTTTACACAAGACTGAAGGAGAAAAGGGGAGGGATGCTATTTGAAGCTAAAGTGTTTTACCCAAGACTGAAGGAGAAAAGGAGAGGGTTGCTATTTGTAGCTAAAGTGTTTTACACAAGACTGAAGGAGAAAAGGAGAGGGTTGCTATTTGTAGCTAAAGTGTTTTACACAAGACTGAAGGAGAAAAGGAGAAGGTTGCTATTTGTAGCTAAAGTGTTTTACACAAGACTGAAGGAGAAAAGGAGAGGGTTGCTATTTGTAGCTAAAGTGTTTTACACAAGACTGAAGGAGAAAAGGAGAAGGTTGCTATTTGTAGTTAAAGTGTTTTACACAAGACTATAGGAGAAAAGGAGAAGGTTGCTATTTGTAGCTAAAGTGTTTTACACAAGACTGAAGGAGAAAAGGAGAGGGTTGCTATTTGTAGCTAAAGTGTTTTACACAAGACTGAAGGAGAAAAGGAGAAGGTTGCTATTTGTAGCTAAAGTGTTTTACACAAGATTGAAGGAGAAAAGGAGAAGGTTGCTATTTGTAGCTAAAGTGTTTTACACAGATTGAAGGAGAAAAGAAAGGTGTTGCTACTTGTAGCCGAAGTGTTCATTACCAGGTCGATTTATCGCTACAATTCACAGAGCTATAATTTAGACTCAAGGTATTACATCGCGTGGCTTGGCCACGTGGTATGGCTGAGACACGAACACAAAGCTGATCCACGACTCTGGTGATCGTGTGACAAGGTAAAACATGACCGACCGCGCTTAGCGGCACAGCACATGATAATGATTACATCGAGATCCGGCTCTGTGGCACAGGTGTTGTGAACGTGATTCATAATCCCGCATACAGCATTCGAAACACAGCTGCGGGAGATTTGGAAGCAGGCTGCTTTGTGGTGATTTTCATACAGTGATAGGAGTCTCGGTCATTCAAAAAGTAATTTCAAACTACTGAACGTAAACTTGCCAAGAAATCACAAACACCCCAAAATTGCTGGGGTTGGCTGCGACATCCTATAAAGGTTATGCAAGTAAAGAATAATGTAAGAAGGACACTGCCCACCTAACTTCGTGTTTTTATATCAAAGACCGTGACATCCAGCTAGGGTTGCCAGACGTCCGGCAAAGAGAGGACATGTCCTCCTTTTTAGCCTAATGTCTTCCGTCGGGCAGGCAAAGCTAAAACCCTTTAAAATATCCGGCTTTTCAAAATATTTTATGTTACCATTTTTAAGTATTGTTGTTACAACTTACAATGTATCTACACTCGTGTGTTTGCATTCTTTATTAAAACCCATTGTTAATAATATTTATTTAATTTTCCTATTTATACCAAATGTGAAACACCAATTATTTGTATAATTTGAATCTAACTGTTGCTCTATTCGGCAATACTAACAATGCTGTAGTATCTATGGTCAAAATGTTAATGTCATTTCCGGTTCCGGTAGCAGAGACGCCACTTAAAATTGCTTTTTTAAAATTTGTAATTTTTGCCGTCTATGTTTATGAAAATGGCTTCTACAAAGAGAAAATGCAAATTCTCGAACACTATGAAAAATAAGTTTCTATGCTTCGCTGAAGGACGCAACGAGAATGAGGCAAAGTGTACGATTTGCGATAGTTACTTGTCCGTTGCCAACAAAGGAACTACTGACTTGGAGCGCCATGTTGACAGTGAGAGACATAGAAACCTAATCAAAGTGTCCGCGTCATCTAGCACATTGATATCTTTTTTTCAGCCTAAGTACTCAAATGTGTTGCTGAAGGAGCATGCGGCTGAAGCAACTTTGGGATTTCATACAGTTTGTCATCATCAGTCTTACAACTCGATGTCCTACACAGCTGGTTTGACGCACACATTATTTGAAGATTCAGAAATTTGTTAAAAATATTGCTTGTGCACAAACAAAGACTGAAGCAATAATAAACCAGGTGATTGGTCCCCACACTGTTGATAAATTGAAAAAATCTTTAAGTAAATTAACTAGATAAATCCTCCAAGCTGAAATATACACATGTTCGCACAATAATATATTACTGTGCGAACATGTGTATATTTCAGCTTGAAGGATTTATCTAGTTAATTTACTTTATGTTGTGTGATTTCTGCAGTATTTACCTGACGAGATGCAGCGAAATATGCCAGGCAATAAATCGTGCAACCTATTGTCTGTGTCTTCGTTATTCAAATTCACTACGGGAAAACATTGTTTTGAAATCTTTAAGTGGTATTTCATGTTTCGGTCTTTCGACAGATGCTAGCAATCACGGTTCGCAGAAAATATTTCCGATCGTTGTTCAGTACTGTGACTGGAAAGCAGGTGGAATCCAAACTAAGATTCTCGAGTTAGACAAAACACCAAATAAAACATCAGAAACTATTCTTCTTCTTCTTCAGCGTTCCGAGCTGAAACTATATCACAGTATATTTTGAGAACATTCCAAAACCATGATTTGTACTCCAAATGTGTTGCTTTTGCTGGTGACAATGCCAATGTGAATTTTGGAGGCATTAACAGAAGAGAAGGTAGAAATGTGTTCTCGCATTTGAAGGAAGCCTTGAGCAAGCCATTAGTAGGCGTTGGATGCTGTGCTCATGTTCTGCACAACTGCATCCAACACGGCGCATATTTAATGCAGATAGACGTTGAATCTATTGTCTTGAAGATATTCATCATTCCTCATTCTCGAGGATGCGTACAATAGAGTTCGATATGATATTTTGATCACTGCACTGATGGAGAAGGGGGTCAACCCCTGGCTGGTGAACTGGATAGCGGCCGTCCTGCACTCTCGTCGGGTTGCTATCCGTCTGGGTGCATCAAATCAAATCAAATCAACTTTATTAGGGTTACAAATTGGGCGCGCAGGCCCGTCTTACATTCGGCCCTTCCAATCACTCGTCTTTCATTCATCAAGAGCATTACACATTTACATAGGAAGAAAAATAAACATTGTGAAATGAATGTTGTAAACATTAACAAGGCAAATTACCATGTTATGAGGCCCATCTCCCACCTACCCATACATCACCCCACCCACACCCCCACATACCCACACACACCAAGGGACACATACATACCCCACCAAACGACCCATCCCCCTTCCGCACATCCCCCACCCACACACTCTCCCCTCACCTGTTCCCCCAACCAAAACACACTCGCCACCCACAAACATTCCCCCACCAACCCACACATCCCACGCCCACCCACATACACATCCTAACCCACACATCCTCTCCCCATCCACACCTCAAACCACCCATCCCCCAGCCACATCTCCATTGATCACATATTCACCACCCACGCACACAATCCCCCACCAACCCACACATCGCACATCCACTCACACAATCCCCATGCATGGACCTCAGAGCCACATATTTTAACCCCGGGACTGCCACAGGGATCTGCAGTCTCACCGGTGCTCTTTAATGTGTATACGAACAAGATTGCAAACCTAGAAGCACCAGGGGTTGGAAGAACACTAACATTTGCAGATGATATTCTTGCATATAGGCAGGGGAGAGATAGGGAGCAGACAGCCCAGGAGTTACTAGGCGACAGTAGATAAAGTGATTGACTGGTGCACAGAAATGAGTGCTGTCATCCACCCGGAAAAGGCTGCTGTTTTGTGGTGCTCTCTGGACAACAGAATTGTAAGAGCTGATGTCCCAAGCCTCGCGATAGATGGTAGAAATGTCAGCAGAGAGAACAAACTGAAGTATCTGGGGATCACATTTGACAGGAGCCTATCCTTCAAGGACCATGTGGAGACGGGTGTGACAAGATCTCAAAAGGGACTCAGTGCACTTAAAACTATGGCTGCAATGGACACAGAGCAGAGAATGCTTTTCACACTATACCAGCACTTGATCCTCTCAGTAATTGATTATGGATTAGGTCTGCTCACTGTCTCAGAGAGTCAGCTGGTGAAGTTAGAGCGCATACAGAACGGAGCTATGCGGGTCATTCTATGATGCACTAGAGACACCCCAGTAGTGTGTATGCGTTACATCCTTGGTCTGCCGACTGTTGCTGGTAGGCTCAAGGTGATGCAGGCGAAGGCATACCTCAGAGTAGCTGCAGACACAGACCACCCACTGCATGAGGCGCTGGACGCAGTTAAGGGTCAGCGACTGATAAGAGGGAAATCATGGATGGCTCAGGCGGAGGATACGATCAGACAGGTGTGCCCCTTGGAGAACATTAGGCGTGGAGAGGAGTGGGTCAGAGTGCCAGCGGAGCAGTCAGACTTGTGCAGAGTTATAATCACATTAAGCCGGGAGTGCAGGGAGTGGCCAGCAGGGGCCACGGAAGTGGAAATCCAGCAACTAATTCAGGACAATGCTCACTCGGGTGATGTGATTATCTACACAGATGGTTCGGTGTCAAGAGGTGAGAGAAGTGGCTGGGGGTTCATAGCCAAAGCTAATGGTCGATGTTTGGGGCAGGAGAGCCTGGCATATGATACCACAACATCCAGCTTAAGAATGGAGGTGGAGGCAGTCACTGCGGCTCTCCGCTGGATGGAGAATACGACACACACACACACACATCGTGATTGTAACTGACTCAGAAAGCATGCTGACGAGGGTGAGGACGGGCAGGCTTCGTGCGGAGTGGCTTGCTTCGCTTCGGAGGTCACGGGTGACAAGCATCGCCTGGATCTTTTCTCCGGGGCATGCCGGTGTGCTGGGAAATGAACAGGCGGACAGATTGGCTGGTTCTGCAGAACTTGGTGGAGTATTGATACATGACAAGGCTGACGTGGTTGCGGCCTTGTGGGAGCACGTGCACACCTCGGAGGAGCAAATGGATTACCATGGTCTGGCAAGAATGAGACAGCGAGGAGTGACGAGGGGATCTGGCATACGCTCAACGCTCAGAGGAAAGGCAAGACGGACTTATAATCAGATTGCTACTGGTACTATTAGTATTGGAACTCTTTGCTGGCTGCTGAAGATGGGGTCGGAGCACTTATGGGAATGCCCCGAATGCTGTGATGTCGATTCCTAAATCAATCAATCAATCAATCAGATATTCAATTATGTCAGCGTGTTGGATGTCTAGGTATCTGAGCTCGGGCTCACACAGGCAACAATAACTCCGTTAAATATAATATCTAACATTTATTGTATTTCAATATACAGTGCGTTGGCGCAGTGGGTTTAACAAGCCCGCACTGAGTTGCATATCACAGAGGGTTAACATCATCACACAGTTTAACATCATCAAACATTCTAAGCAAACTATCTAGCATATGTCTATGAACCCCAAATACACATGGGTCTAAACTATTGAGTCCCTCTAAGGCAGGCCCTGTTGCCTCTTCGATGTCCCGTCTCTCTCTGCCGATTCACACGTGTCGCAATCCGACACGGGTGGTAACTCTGTTCGAGTTCCTCGTGGACCCCGCAATAGGCGGGCCACATCAGTGTCCACGGGACAGTGGACTCACTGACCAGTCCTTCGAGAAGGTTCTGGAATACTCTGGCCTTCGAGGGTCTTACTTCTTTCCCTTGGGCGGGAGTTGTAGCCCTTGGCTAATATCTATTAACTAATGTTGGTTTACCGGATAATGTGGATAATGTGAGGCTGTGACAGGAGTCCCCCCTCTCCCCTGATTTGATGGGTTGTTATAGGGTAATTAGTTCTGAACTAATTCTGTCACAGAATCACATAAAGACGGTATTTGTAGTTTGGTGGACAGTAACTTGGTAACCTACATACTGGCATCAACACTCATGTATTCTCCCATACACCACTTCTCTGATTTGGTGAAGAGATCTCTCTCTCTCCTGTGTCCTTAAAAATGCTTATCTGACCGAAGTTACGTGACGTTTACTAGTTGTTTCTACAACCCGTCCTTCTCATAGTATCCTACTGATACCAAGATAATTAACCTCTGTATTAGAGAGGATTAACAAGACAAAAGTCTTGGCTAATTAAGTACACCTTCAAATCTTGCTCTGTGTGTGCATTTCAATACACTTTTACTCTCGTATGTTGTATAATGCTAAATATGTAGTTACGTTGTTATTTTATCCCATCTAACTACATGTGTCCCTGTTGGCTTGTTAGTGTGTTGACTAATAAGTTGCTGCTTCTAATAAAGTGACTGCATTTTAATTGATAGTGTTCAGTTTTGAGTTTTGTGTAAAGTGTGTGCTGAATGTGTGGCTTATTTCCAAGCGTCACGAGTTGGGATATCCTTAATCATGAATTACTTCAATGTGTGCAATACATGATCAGGCATTTCAAGCAGTGGTGCTTAGATGTAGTATCCTAAATGCTAACTAAGAGTACTAAACTAACTGCTAAACATGTATCAACAATTTAGACAAGTAGTACAATTTACATGAAAGACGCAGACAAATTAAAATAAATACGTTTTGCGTACAATTTGTCCGCTCAGTATATCGCTCTCTCATTTAATTCTTTCACACTGTCATTCACACATCTTTCATTCAAAATAGTATTTGGTTAAAATATATAAGTAAAGTTGAGGTAAGTGTTATTTCCCTTAGAAAAAACGGAATAGGCGATATTTTCCCTTTAAGATAACACGTACTTTTTGTACGATGACTCAAAAATGGTTTATAATTTACATAGATGAAACTTGCATAGGAAGGTTATTTAACCTATGAATGGAAATACCTGTAATATTATGGTAGAAAATGTACAAATTACAGGTTAACACATTTTTATATACATAATAATATAATACATATTCAATACTAAATTAATTAATTAACTAAGTAACTAAATCCAACGATGATGTGCGCGTTGTCCTCCTGTTGTTAGCTGTGTCGTGCCATGAATGTTAATAGCTAGTATGGCTGTCTCTTGAGTGTTGTCGTCGACGTAGTTCTGTTTCGGCTGTTTGCAAAGTCTATTAGCCACAGCAAGTACGGAATGTTCTCAACGTCGAGTATCAAGTGTTCTTAATGTTTTCGTGATCACTGTCCGTTCACTGGATGAAATCATTTCACAGATAATGTCTCTCGCTCGGATTGGTCCTAGAGCTTTGGTAATTGGTAGTATAGTTCTCAAAGTTTCACGTTCGTGGGTGTTATACGTAACCTATTCACTGGGGTGTTATTACTTTTAAATGGAAGTTCTCTAGCAGGTGTAAAGTTACACTGTTCTATGCTACGGAATAAAATATCACAATTTCTGGTATGGCGAATGGTCAATGTGCCAAATGTTATTCTGCTGGCGCATTCGTCTGCCGCGATAAAATATCAGCTATAATGTTATCAGTGCCTCTGATATGGCGGATTTCGAAGTCGAAATCTTGGAGAAGAAGACACCATCTTTGCAAACGATGGTTTTTGGGAACACCTTGCTTAAGTACCAACAATGGCGAATTGTCGGTGAGTACAACGAAGTGGGCACCCAAGAGGAACTTAGACAATCTGAGCATACAAAATAATAGACTTAATGCCTCCAATTCCACTGTAGAGTAACGGGTCTCTGCTTTCTTCAGCTTACGGCTTACGTAGAGAATTGGGTGTCTCACTCCATCCACTTCTTGCATTAAACATCCTCCAATTGCGATAGCACTCGAATCTGTGGTCAAAATAAAGGGTAAATCTATGTTTGGTAATCGTAAGACTGGTGGATTAGAAAAAATGCGTTTCAATCTGCATATTGCATCCTCTAAGCTGGTACTTTTACAAACTTTTGATGGATGATCTTTTGTCAACATATTAGAAAAAACTGATGTAAGTTCTGCCCAATTTGGTATAAACTTAGAATAATAGTTTATAAGACCTAATAAACTTCTAATTTGTTTCTTTGTGGTAGGAACTTCTAGATTGAGAATCTTCGAAACAATTTTATCATCTGTCAACAGTTTGCCTTCAGAAATTCTATGACCAAGGAAGTCTATTTGTTTATAGCCTATTTCAACCTTGGAAGGTTTGATAGTAAGTCCGAAAAGAAAAATTTGGTTGAAGACTTGTTTGAGTGTACGTAAGTGAGAAGTCATATTAGAAGAATGAATGCATATATCATCAATATAAGCTTGGACATCTTTAATTCCGTGTAATAGCAATCTAGTTAATCTAACAAATGTGGCGGGAGCGTTTTTGAGACCAAATGGAAGATATCTCCATTCGTACAAACCGAGAGGTGTTGCGAATGCTGTTATATGTCTAGAAGCAGGGTGTAGTGGTACTTGCCAATAACCTTTCGCTAAATCAACCTTTGAAAATAAGGATGATTGAGACATGTTCAAAATGAGGTCTTCACAACTATTCATAGGCTCCGCATCTGTTGTGGTTATTGTATTTAACCTTCTATAATCGATGCACAAACGGATCGTTTGGTCCTTCTTTTTCACCAGGACAATCGGTGAAGAATATTGAGACATAGATTTCTGAATTATTCTATTTTTCTCTAAATCCAAAATTTCTTTGTCTAAATTTGCTCTATAATGCAGAGGAATAGAATATGGTCTACATTTGACCGGTGTCAGATCTGTCAACACAATTGAATGTGTTATTTTGTCAGTCCGTCCAGGTTTGTTAGAGAAGATAGATTTATACTCGTTAAGCAGAGTCAAAATGTCTTGTCGCTGCTGTTGTGTCAAAGTGTCAGAGATTTGTATGTCCTTTATACTACCGTCGTCATTCATAATCGGTACTGGTATTTCCGTATTGTCTACGTCTGTCTGATTTATCACAGATGCTACTGTTTGTAAATTGTCCTCAATGTCATTGTCGTCGTCGTCGAGATTAATAGTTGTCAATATGTCGTCAAATTGGTCGTCGTTGTCGTTATCACATATTGTCGGTAATGTACATATGTCTTCGTCGTCTTTGTTGTCGTAAGAGTGCGTCGTTAACGATGCTTCGTTTGTCGAGGTGTCATTCAGTTGGGTAATTGTCGTTTCGTTTCTGTCATCAGTTAGCTGCGTCTGCTCACTCGTGTCAGTGTCCTGTCTAGTATAGTATGGTTTTAACATATTTACATGGAATGGCCTCGAGGCAGTTGTGGTTGATTGAACTTCTGCCGTGGGGTTTTTCCCCTTTTTCACCAGTTTCTGACATATATCACATGATCTACAATAGGTTTTTATGTCTTGGCAAAATTTCGGCCAATAAAATTGGGTCAGGACCCTAGCTCTAGTCTTTTCGTACCCCATATGACCTCCGAAAGGTGAGTCATGGGCTATCTTTAGTACTTTCTCTCGATGTGCTTGTGGTAACACTACTTGCTGTACCGTGGTCTGATCTCTAGTGTATAATCTAGTCAACACATTGTTCTTTAATTTAAATGACCACGATGCATTCTTAGTTAATTTTGGTTTAAGTCCTACTAACCTAAAATATGGTGAAAGTGTAGGATCTGATTTTTGTTCATCTCCAAAATTAGTGATGGTAGTGTTTGGTGATACAATTTCTAGTGACTCCTGCAGTTGGTCGGTGTGGGTTTTGTGAGTTGTCTGTCGTGTTATTGCATTCGTGTGTTGTGTGTGTTGTTGCACATCTACAGGCTTGGTACTTGGTAGATCGGTAGCATCCTCAATTCGAGGTTTTAATTTGGTCGTATCACTGACAGATTCGACCGCCCCTGCATCATACACCTCGGTGAATTCTTTCTGAATTACTTCATTGGTTGTCTCCCTTGTTCTTTTGGCAGATTGAGACAAGCTTGAATGGTGTTTCTCTTTAGAATCGCTGTTTGGGTGCTGTATACCGTTTTTCTGCTCCCAATCTCTGATTTCCTTTTCAGAGCAAGGTCGTATGTTGGGCAGGTTCCCAAGTATAATATCAGCGACAGGATTTTCTAGGACAGCGCACAATACTAGTCCTGATATGAACGGTGTTCGAATTTCGACAAGAGCAAGGGGGTATTTCTCTATAGTGCCTGAGAATGTGCGACAAGTTACGTGTTTGTGTGTATAGTCTTTGTCGTTGATTAATGTTTTCTTAATCCCACAGAGCGTTGCGCCGGAATCACGAATTAATGTGCACTTTTTGTTATTTACAAACCCTGTTGAGAAATTTAGCTTGCCTGTAGAAGATAAGGCAGCATTGGCCGTTTCATTCGAAATAGGGATAGTGTGGCCACATAGTAATGTTGTGTCAAGTTGGAATTTCGTACAGGTGTTACACTTACTGTCTGTAATGGTGTCAATAATGTGCACTGCATTTCCTAGCTCACTCAAACTTTCGCTTTGATTGTCACACTCATTCAGTAAATCAATATCTTCCTCTGAGGAACTTTCAACCAGTGCCGCATTGGCCTGTTTCAGTATTTTACGCCCTTCACAAAAGCGACTATAGTGCCCAAAGCTACTGCAAAAATAGCATTTGACCGCTCTCTGGTACGCATTTCGCTTATTCTTCTGCTTCTCTACGATCATTTTGAGATGGTGCGGGTAGTTGGGCGATTTATCGCACATCGCGTATTCTTCGTGAGTCAAACTACAATATTGGCACTTAACTGGCTTCCTGACATTCGAGCGTGGTTTAAACTTGCTTTCAGTTGGTTTCGAGTATCTAGTGTTTACCACTGCTGCTGCTTCGTTTTGACTTAGGTTTAATTGGAAAATATCTCTGTTCGCTGTGAAAAATGCGTTCCCCTTTGTCTCTACATCCTGAATACTCCTACAGTCCATTTGTTTCAAAAACTTAGCAAAAGGTGTTGGGATTGTACTAACTATTTTGTCAATAATAATGAGTTCTTTTAGTTTGTCATGGCTGTTGTTAGTTTTAGCTGAGTTAATCCACTTTGTGCACACATCCTGAACTGTAGACACGTAGTCTATAAAGGTTTGGTTTGGTTGTGGGGATAATTTTGCGAACTGTTGTTGGTAACCTGCAGTATCTAAAGAGAAATGTTGGAGAATGCGTTGCTTTAAGTAATCATAATCTTTTCTCATTTCCTGTGGCACTGTCTCTATTACTTTCAAAGGTTCCAGAGCTAAGTTTCTCATTAAAATAAATGCCCAATCTGATTTTATGATCTTATGGTAGGACATTAGACACTCAAAATTGTCCGGGTATGCACTGATGGAGTCTCCTGAGCAGAATGCCTTGACGAGGCCTTTATACTTGTTATACTTTCTGTTCCTTCCTCCTTGCTTCTCAGTTTATTTACAGATATTTCTACGTTGGAATCGATTTCCATCTGCTTTAGTTTTATTTGTGTATCGGCATTCAATTGGGCTAATTTGGCCGCCGCCTCGAGCTCCAATTTGTTTCTCTTGAGCCTGCAAGTTGCATCTGCATTCTTTCTCTTCTGCCTCAATTTGCATCTTGCTATCTTCTTTTCTTCTGCCTGCACTTGCCTTTGTTTTTCTTCTCGTTCTATCGCTCTTTCTTCACGGGCAATGTTCTCTGCGTGCGTCTTCTGTGCCCATTCTGACAGTTTCTCTTCTTTATAACCTAATTTAATACCTTGCTCAATACATTTTTCTAACGTAGACATCTTGTCTTTTACTTGTTGGTAATTTTACTGAAGTTAAATCCCTTAGAAAAATGTTGGGGAGTAGAAAATTTAGTTATCTCCCTTAATTATTTACATGCGCAAATACAAATGCAAAGTTATGTTGGTTACAAGGTCATGAATATACATACAAATCAATGCAAAGCAAAATGATACATGGATGGATGGTGATAAGTACCGCTTAGGGTTGCAATGGGCATGATATGAAACTTATCTTATATTCCCAGAACTTGCGAATGTTGTCTTGTACTCTCGCCACTGTTGGATAGTTTACATAGGTTACACACCACACAACTCGCGGAACAATCTGCTCGTAGAATGAGAAAACATTAGTAACAGTCAAAAAATGTCACAGTCATGTCAAAATAGTTTATAGTATTAACATCATTGAGAGACTAGCTGCAGAGGGACTCATATTAATACTAGTTGCATCACTAGATAGATGCAAATTTGTTAAACTTCTTCAAACATCAATTTGATATGATTAATTTACTATTTTACTTGGCAATCAATAGCCGTCTATATGTAAAGCTTATGCCAAAACCGGAGATCTTAGCCCCCAAAAAGCCTGTCAGCGTGTTGGATGTCTAGGTATCTGAGCTCGGGCTCACACAGGCAACAATAACTCCGTTAAATATAATATCTAACATTTATTGTATTTCAATATACAGTGCGTTGGCGCAGTGGGTTTAACAAGCCCGCACTGAGTTGCATATCACAGAGGTTTAACATCATCACACAGTTTAACATCATCAAACATTCTAAGCAAACTATCTAGCATATGTCTATGAACCCCAAATACACATGGGTCTAAACTATTGAGTCCCTCTAAGGCAGGCCCTGTTGCCTCTTCGATGTCCCGTCTCTCTCTGCCGATTCACACGTGTCGCAATCCGACACGGGTGGTAACTCTAGTCGAGTTCCTCGTGGACCCCGCAATAGGCGGGCCACATCAGTGTCCACGGGACAGTGGACTCACTGACCAGTCCTTCGAGAAGGTTCTGGAATACTCTGGCCTTCGAGGGTCTTACTTCTTTCCCTCGGGCGGGAGTTGTAGCCCTTGGCTAATATCTATTAACTAATGTTGGTTTACCGGATAATGTGGATAATGTGAGGCTGTGACAAATTACTTTTCTATATATACTGTCAGAACAGAAACTTTAAAGGATTTTTGTGACTACGTCAACATTAACTATCAGCAACTACTCTATCACTCTAAAACTAGATGGCTCAGTTTGTTTCCAGCTGTTGAGAGGCTGTTGAGGCTGTTTACTGCTTTAAAAGAATATTTTCTTTCTGTAAACCAACCACCTGTTGTGATAAACAATTTATTGGCAGCTATTGTAATAAAATTGTACTGATAGTGGGTTAATCTGGAACGATTTAAATGAAACATTCGATATGTCCTCCTTTGTCCTTCTTTTTGTCTTATTATGTCCTCCTTTTGGTGCCCACGTATCTGGCAACCCTACATCCAGCTCAAACGTTCCAGGTTAGAAATGAGATATGTAGTCGCTTATTGGAGATTGTGGAGCATCATCATCATCATTCAATTTTGCTCTCAAACGTTGTGGGGTAGGACCAATTGATGTTCCAGTTCTCTATGGGGGGCACTGGATAGTGTCATTCTATGTGATTGTACAATGTATTTGATGTCGCCAACCCATTTGTTTTTTCTTCAGCCGTCCGTCCTCCTGCTCTCGTATCAGATCTTCTTTGATGTAGCACCAGTGCTGGTAGTTGATGGTATTGCATTCTAACGAGATGGCCGAACCATCTGAGGCAAAATGTGCTGGTCCCACTGTTGTCTGATAACATCATTCTTGTTTGGTCTCGGATAGTTAAGTTGACAGCTCTCCTCAAGCATCTCATCTCACAGGTGTTGACTTTGCTTTTGTGTGATTTGGATAATGTCCAGATTTGACATTGGTAGCATAGGGTTGCCGTTCTCCTTGGCGAAGGTGTTAACGACGCTGTTCGTAACACCGTATACTCTTGTAAGAAACACAGCTGCACGAGATTCGGCTGCAGATCGCGTCACGTTGGTTACTTACTGAGGGTATGTGAGCCGGTGGTTCAGAAAGCAATGGCAAATTACTGAACGTTAATCTTGTCAAGATATCAACAGCAGCTGAAAAGTGCTGGTGTTGACTGCAATGTCCTGTAAAGGATATGCGAAAAAAAGCGTAGAGGTGGTGTGAAAATGCAATTTATTATTTGTGGTTTTGCGGACATGTATATATTTGGATGCTCCACTATTGGTGTCAGTTGACATAAAGCACACTTGCTTTCAAACGTCTGATTTCGATTTCTCCATCTATTCTGGCATCTTCTGTGATCATACTTCATAGATACTTAAATTATTTAATCTCCCCCAAAGGTATACTATTTATGTGCAAATTTAGTGAACCAGGAGAAGTGCTATACTGCATTACTTCCTTTACAAATCATAAGTGAACCGTTGTAATTGCTGAAAAACTCCATACATTAAAACAAAAGTAAAGAGACATTAACCTGAAAGAAAACAAAATTAAGCCAAGAAGAAATGGATGGCCGAAGAAATGTGAAAATTGATGGAAAAAAGAAAAAAAAATACACATGACAAATTTATCTGACGTGATTTTAAAAAAAAGACGTAAAAGATAATTGCACTGGGGCTACAAAAAGGGGTTAAATGGGCAGCGAAACATAACTGAATTAAATATGATTAAAGCTACACACATAACTACAGACAAATCATTGATTTGACAGACAGAAAAATCAGATTAAACAAATGATGTTTGAAATCAAAGACAGGTAACGTATTCAAGGAAGATTATGACGTGATGAAGAGATGGTAACAATACACAAGAGAGTTATACGACGGGGAAATAGATGGGATAAATACACAAGGGAGTTATGCGACGGAGAAAGAGCAGCATTATCAGAAGAAAGAAACTTAGAAGGTTCACCTAAACTAAACGAAGACGTCACCGATGCTATCAATCATATGAAGAAAGGCAAAATGGCTGGCCAGATGGAATCACGATAGAGGAATTAAAAGTACCGGAAGAGTTTGGAATAAGAATACAGCTAAATGTGGAATGATATTGACAACTGCGGATATACACCTAGTGATCTGCTGGAATCTGTATGTATAGCTCTAAAGAAGACCTAAAGCAACGGAATGCAAAGAATTTTGTACAATCAACTTCATAAACCATGTCACAAAACATACCTAGAATTATAATGAGAAGAACAAGAAAGCATATAAGGATGGAAATTAGTGAAGACAATATGAGTATTTGGAAGAGAAAGGGGAAAATAATGCAACATACACTTTACAAGCACTAACGGAGAGATGAACTTAGACACAGAAAGGCCTATACTTGTGCTTCATAGATATAGCATTTGATAAAGTGAAGCACAATGAAGTGAACAAAATGTTGGAAGATATTACCATTGTTGGGAAATATCTAAAATTAATTTAACAAGCAAATCTTAAACAGACATATCAAAATAATTAAACAAGCAAATCTTAAACAAACATTAAGTATTGGAAACAAGTAGCAGTGAATAAAATAGGAAATATCGGGTTAGACACCTGGGCTCGTCGCTTGCCAGGGTGAGGGACAGATTGTCCATCTATTCCTCCTTGTACTCAGGTCTACACAATGTGATGACGCTATCATACGACAGAGGAAGCCCGGGCTCGGACAAGGATGTGTTTAGTGACGGGCTCTCTTCTCCCTGTTGCCAAATGAAATGGAAACAAATAGGTATATTTAGCTCCTGCGAGAAGAAACGTACTAAACACAAACACGTTGCACATACCTTACAAGGAGATCCATCGTATCCCGAAATACAGGTGAAAATCTAAAAATCCAAAATCAGAAGCAATAAATATATACAATAAATAATAAAATAAAAATACACACAAATGCGTACAAAACGACACACAGGACGGCCGACGTTTCGATTCTCAGAATCTTTGTCAAGGACAGGACAACACAGATAAATAAAACAACGACATAAAAAACAAACAAACAAACAAACAAACAAAGAAAACAACACAACTACTTCGTTCCCATGTGAGTCGTTTTGTAAGCATTTGTGTGTATTTTATTTTACTATACATTTTATATATTTATTGCTTCTGATTTTGGATTTTTGGATTTTCACCTGTATTTCGGGATACGATGGATCTCCTTGAAAGATATGTGCAACGTGATTGTGTTTAGTACGGTTCTTCTCGCAGGAGCTAAATGTACCTATTTGTTTCCATTTCATATTGTTATATCCTGCTGCAGCCGCTTGCTTTTTCTTCTATGCCAAATGAAAGGAATAAACGCTTAGCCTTTAATGCGGGTTGGAGATTATCATATGAATAATTTACGCTATGGAGACCCAGTAGTGATATATGAAAACACACAAGGTCTACAAATGTTGGACATTGTATTAACAGAAAGTGCAAAGGGACTCTCGTTGAATATCAAGAAAACAGAAACAATGGTTATGTGAAAGAAACAGGCACACCGACATGTTATATTAGAATAGAAGGTAAAATGATTACCCAGGTCATTACATTCAAATATTTGGTGGCACTCAAAGCATCAGATGGAAGATGCGTGACAAAGATTAACAGCATGTGTGCTAAACAAAAGCTGAATTTCAGAAAATGCTATATTGAACCGAAAATCGTAAACTGATTAGGGAAATTAGACGCAGGCAGTCAAAATTGTTTGGGCACGTTATGAGAAGTCATAAACTAGAGAATTTGGTGACAACTGGCAAGACTGAGGGGAAAAGAACAAGGGGAAGGCAGAGAAGTGAATATCTGGATGGCTTTGCCACGTGACGTGGTCGAGACAAGAACACAGAGTTGATCCACGACTCTGGTGATCGAGTAAGATGGTGAAACATGAACGCGCACGCTTATCGGCATGGCACATGATGATGATGCTGATGATGATGATGATGATGATGATGCTGATGATGATGATGATGATGATGATGATGATGATGATGATGATGATGATGATGTACTGCAGTCAATCGTGAAATGTGAAATAATACATTAGAAAAATCTTGGAAACAGCGACGATATGGTTTCTGAGATGTTCATACCTGGGACTGTCAGAGTAACTAGCAACGACTGCCTGGAAGAGGTTAATGTGAGTCAAACATAATACGCAACAATAAAAAAGACACAAACGGCGTTCCTTGATCATATAAAGAGAAGAGAGGCTTTAGGGATTATCGTGACGAATGGAAACATCAACAGTGGATGGGACAGAGGAAGATGGATGCCGGATGGTCTAAGATAGTGGTTCTCAACCGGTGGAAAATTCCCCCCCCCCCCCCCCCACCCCGGGGAATTATAGGGATTCCAGGGGTTGGGGGATGAAGATTATTTCAAGATCGCATTAATACAAGAACCGATTACTTGATATTGTTTTTCCCCTCATACTTTACGGTTCTGTACGTCTCACCCCTTCTAAAATTCATTTTATAAAGTAAGTAGACCCACAAATCACGTTTTATGTGTACGTCTAGACTTGTTTTAGTATGTGCTTCCATTATTACGTATACTGTGTAGGGGCAGAAGCGGGAGGGGGGGAATTTTAGATAGGGAATACGAAAGGGGGGGGGGCATGACGTTGTAAAAATATGGTGAAGGGGGGTACGGGCCAAATTTTTAGGTAGGAAATACGAAGGGGTGGGGTGATGACGTTCTGAAAATATGGTGAAGGGGGGCACGGACCAAAAAAGGTTGACAACCACTGGTCTAAGATGATGGGCCGGAGGATTATCATCGAAATAAATTATTATTGATCCAGAAGACCAACGACCGAGATTTGAGTAGTGACATGAATGCCTCCGCCATTTGGCACGGAGCACAATGCTGAGAATGGCGTGGTTTAGTGTGTAAATGTATGTGTTATATGTATTTGCAATTATGCCTATGTTTGTTTGTGTGTGTATGAGCGCATATGTATGGATTTATATGCTTGTGTATGTGAATCTACGTGTAGTTGTGTTTATATATGTGTTTTCCATAAGCGATGGTGTGTATGAGTGTGTGTATTTCCGTGTACTTATATGTACGAGGGCGAGTTAATAAGTAAGTCACACAGTTCTGTGGGAATACAGGTAAATGTAGTTGGTGTTTTCTTACAGGTGTCATTAGGTGACAGCAACATCGAACCTTATATTCCCGTTCGTCTCATGCGCATGCACAACGCATAAACAAAATGGCGACTGTACTTACGGAGTGTACAACCAAATCGCAACGTGTTGTGCGTTTTTTTTTTTTTTGTGGGCAAAAGGATTGCCCGCAAAGAACATTCATAAGGAAATGCTTCCCGTTTATGCTCACAAATGTTTGTCCCGTAAAGCAGTGCATAGCTGGGTAGAAACATTTCCTCAAGGACGCTCTAACTAGAGGCGTGTTGCTTCTTCATGACAATGCCAGACCACATACGGCTCGATTAACTCAGGAGAAAATTAACCAACTATGGTGGGAAGTTCTGGAACATTTACCTTACAGCCCCGACTTAGCCACTAGCGATTTCCACCTTATTTGGTCCACTGAAAACCCACCTTGGCGGGAGACATTTCGCGAAAGACGCCGAAGTTGAATGTGAAGTGAAAACGTGGTTTAGAAAACAGAACACGCAGTTCTATGCAGCCGGTTTGGGAGGACTGATAAAACGATGGGATAAGTACATCAATGTTGTTGGAAATTATGTTGAGAAATAAAGTGACAATGTATGTATAAAAATAAACTGGTTTCAAGTTATTATCACATTTAGTTATTGTTCTACATCCATTTGTGACTTACTTATTAACTTACCCTCGTATTTAGTTATTTTTCTACTTCTATTTGTGACTTACTTATTGATTTCCCCTAGTATGTGTCTTGTCTAGGTGTTTGTCATCACGTGTTTGTATTTAAGTGTGTAAATGAAGAAATACACATTCAGAATCTAGCAATATATGAGCAATAAAAGTTGGTACTCTTCAATATGCTTCTGTCCTCATTGCATATTATTAATTCCAATCTGATTTTGATCTCAATCGCCAATATGATACCGAATGTTTATTTTAATCACACCAGTCTGACCGCACTCTGATGATTCATAAGGTAGTGCATCTCTAGCTGTTTGGTAAAGTAATATAATTGTCAATGTTTGATCAGAGTACCCCGTCAGCTGTTTGGTAAAGTAATGCAACTGTCGATGTTTGATATGATATTAGCTGTTTGGTAAAATAATGCAACTGATATTGTTCAATATAATATTAGCTGTTTGGTAAAGTAATGCAACTGTCAATGCTCTATATAATATTAGCTGTGTGGTAAAGTAAAGCATTTATCGACGTTTGATATAATATTAGCTTTTTGGTAAAATAATGTAACTGTCGATGTTTGATATGCTATTAGCTGTTTGGTGAAATAATTCAAATGTCGATGTTTGAAATAATATTAGCTGTTTGGTAAAATAATGTAGCTGTCGATGTTGGATATAATATTAGGGGGTTTGGTAAAGTAATGTAACTGTCGATGTTGGATAATATAGTAGCTGTTTCGTAAAATAATGTAACTATCCATGTTTAATTGTCATTTACTGCCTATAATACCTTGCGGTGTGGAACAGGGGGGGGGGGGGGTATTTAGCCTGGGGAATTAAGGCCACCTGGCTAGTGCAGTCGCCGCGAATTATGCAGGCTAGGGTTTCCTTTTTGCCTCGCACAGGAAAAACTCCACATCTTACTGAGGTTCGAACCAGGGTCATGTTTGATATAGTATATTAGATGTTTGGTAAAATAATGTAAATGTCCATGTTTGATTTAGTATATTAGCTGTTTGGTAAAATAATGTAAATGTCCATGTTTGATATAGTATATTAGCTGTTTGGTAAAATAATGTAAATGTCCATGTTTGATATAGTATATTAGATGTTTGGTAAAATAATCTAATTGTCCATCTTTGATATAGTATATTAGCTGCTTCGTAAAATAATGTAACTGTCCATGTTTGATATAGTATATTAGCTGTTTGGTAAAATAATGTAAATGTTGTCCATGTTTGATATAGTATATTAGCTGTTTGGTAAAATAATGTAAATGTCCATTTCGAATATAGTATATTAGATGTTTGGTAAAATAATGTAAATGTCCATGTTTGATATAGTATATTAGCTGTTTGGTAAAATAATGATAATGTGCATGTTTGATATAGTATATTAGCTGTTTGGTAAAATAATGTAAATGTCCATCTTTGATATAGTATATTAGCTGCTTCGTAAAATAATGTAACTGTCCATGTTTGATATAGTATATTAGCTGTTTGGTAAAATAATGTAAATGTCCATGTTTGATATAGTATATTAGCTGTTTGGTAAAATAATGTAAATGTCCATGCTTGATATAGTATATTAGATGTTTGGTAAAATAATCTAACTGTCCATCTTTGATATAGTATATTAGCTGTTTGGTAAAATAATGTAACTGTCCATCTTTGATATAGTATATTAGCTGCTTCGTAAAATAATGTAACTGTCCATGTTTGATATAGTATATTAGCTGTTTGGTAAAATAATGTAACTGTCCATGTTTGATATAGTATATTAGCTGTTTGGTAAAATAATGTAACTGTCCATGTTTGATATAGTATATTAGATGTTTGGTAAAATAATCTAACTGTCCATCTTTGATATAGTATATTAGCTGTTTGGTAAAATAATCTAACTGTCCATCTTTGATATAGTATATTAGCTGCTTCGTAAAATAATGTAACTGTCCATGTTTGATATAGTATATTAGCTGTTTGGTAAAATAATGTAACTGTCCATGTTTGATATAGTATATTAGCTGTTTGGTAAAATAATGTAACTGTCCATGTTTGATATAGTATTGGCTGTTTTGTAAAGTAATGTAACTGTCCATGTTTGAAATAATATTAGCTGTTTGGTAAAGTAATACTGTCCATGTTCGATGTAGTATATCAGCTTTTTGGTAAATTAATGTAAGTATCAATATTTGATAAGAGTGCCTCGTCAGCTATTTCGTAAAGTAATGCAACAATCGATATTTGGTACACGAAAGTATTCCCACAGTCAGTAAACTTGCCAGGTAGTGAAGTTCTCTATCGATCCCAAATAAGAGTTGGTTGGATGGCAAGTGATGGACATGATAACAACCTTCCAGAGATTGAGTTAGGCCAGCATCATGCACTGTAATCTCTTTAAGGCGGGTAAACAAATGTTAGCGGCGCGATGGCACATAACTTCCGATTGTGACGGTCACACCAAGCTGATCGTCGGTGTAAAGTGCTCTTGTGGTTGGCTAGTTGCTATTGGCAACAACTCTTGCCTTACTGGGGGACAGGGAAGCCGGAAAGTCAACAGCTGCTGAATTTGCAGAAGTGTCATGGGCAGCTCTTCGCCAGGCCTGATACGGACGCTTATGTCAACACAGATAAGTACGGTTGAAAGAAAAGACAATGCCGTTTTGCAAGCTGCTTGAAAAACACACATTGGAAGCAATAGTTATATTGGAAATTAGTTAAGACAGCAAGATGGAGGTTAAATCGATCTGACAAGCTAAATAATATATCATCGTCATAACCAGCATCATCGTGCGTGAAGTTGCACATCTTGGGCAACCATGGTTGGCCATCTCTCCCGGTTGCCAATCTCGGATGGGGTCCGTACTATTTTGTTTACTAGGTTGATTGATTGATTGATTTAGGAACCGACATCACAGCATTCGGGGAATTCCCATAAGCGCTCCGTCCCCATCCTCAGCAGCCAGCGAAGAGTTCCAACACTAATAGTACCAGTAGCAATCTGATTATATGTCCGTCTCGCCTTTCCTCTGAGCGTTGATCGTCGGCCAGATCCCCTCGTCACTCCACGCTGTCGCATTCTTGCCAGACCATGGTGATCCATTTGCTCCTCCGAGGTGTACACATGCTCCCACAAGGTCGCAATCACATCTGCTTTGTCATGCATCAATACTCCACCAAGTTTTGCCGAGCCAGCCAATCTGTCCGCCTGTTCATTCCCCAGCACACCAGCATGCCCCGGAGAAAAGATCCAGACGATGCTTGTCACCCGTGACTTCCGAAGCGAAGCAAGCCACTCTGCACGAAGCTTGCCTGTCTTCACCCTACTCAGCATGCTTTCTGAGTCAGTTACAATCACGATGTGTGTGTGTATCGTATTCTCCATCCAGCGGAAAGCTGCACTGACCGCCTCCACCTCCATTCTTAAGCTAGATGTTGTGGTATCATATGCCAGGCTCTCCTGCACCAAATGTCGACTATTGGCTTTTGCTAAGAACCCCCAGGCACTTCTCCTACCTCTCAACACCGACCCATCTGTGTAGATAATCGCATCACCTGAGCGAGCATTATCCTGAATTAGTTGCTGGATTTCCACTTCCGTGGCCCCTGCTGGCCACTCCCTGCACTCCCGGCTCAATGTGATTATAACTGCACAAGTCTGACTGCTCCGCGACACTCTGACCCACTCTTCTCCTCTCCTAATGTTCTCCGAGGGGCACACCTGCCTGATCTTATCCTCCGCCTGAGCCATCCATGATTTCCCTCTTATCAGTCGCTGACCCTTAACTGCGTCCAGCGCCTCATGCAACGGGTGATCTGTGTCTGCAGCTACTCTGAGGTATGTCCTTCGCCTGCATCACCTTGAGCCTACCTGCAACAGACGGCAAACCAAGGATGTAACGCATACACACAACTGGGGTGTCTCTGGTGCATCCCAGGAATGACTCGCATCGCTTCGTTCTGTATGCGCTCTAACTTCACCAGCTGACTCTTTGAGACAGTGAGCAGACCTAATCCATAATCAATTACTGAGAGGATCAAGTGCTGGTATAGTGTGAAAAGCATTCTCTGCTTTTCTCTTTGTTTACTAGATCATCTGACCAAGCCATCCTTGGTTTTCTATACTTGTCTTCGTTTCTGCCATTTTGTGACAAGTGTTTCCGATTTCATTGTTTTCGCGTTTGTATCGTCTCAAAGCTCACCCAAAGAATCTTGGCTGTTCGTGGCTAGTGTCTCTAATGAGCTTGTGGTTGTCACACGGTGCTCAAAGGATGGTCTCATTTGTTGTGTTTTCTAAACGACGTCCTATTTACAACCAGGAATATCAATACAGTAAATTGCAAGGGTTCAAGTCCCTTATCTTTACAACCAAGAAAATGATTACAGTAAAACGCAAGGGTTCAAGTCCCTTATCGGGAGCTGTTTGGTTGTCAACATGGTAGAATGGAAAAAAGCGCGGGCTCTTAAACTTCCGGGTTCAACCCCTTTACCGGTCAGTTGGACTAAATGCTGACTTCTCGTGTTGCCGACATAAAAGGACAACTGTTTACTCCATGAGGCGTATTGATCATGTGCCACGAGTCTCATACTGTTACAGACTAATCAGTGATGGGTTATGTGGTCACTGTAACCGCTGGCCGCCTGTACTGCCCAGCACAGTCCCCGCTACTGGCTACATTCTGTATTGACTTGGGTCACGTTTACAACAACACAGCCGCCTAGAACTCGAACCCTTGACCACCAGATCTGCAGGCAGGCGGGCTAGCCAATGCGCTGCTGCTGCTCCAGTGACACATAACTATCATCATCATCTTCCACTTTTGCCGTCAAGCGTCGGGGGAGGGGGGGGGGGGAGAGAAATAGTTGACGTTCCAGCGCCCCAGTGTCATTCCGTGTGATGTACAATGTCTTTGATGTCGTCAATCCATTTTCTTCTTTGGCGTCCTCTTGCTCTCATAATATTTTCTTTGATGTAACGCCAGTGCTTATAGTTGATAGTGCTGCAATCTACGGAGATGTCCAAACCATTTGATCTTGTGCCTTTGAATGTATGTGCCACAATCTGTTGATCCCACCGTCTGTCTGATAACATCATTTCTTATTTCTTATCCTACCGGCTGTCTGATAACATCATTTCTTATTATGCATAATGAACTCTCTCACGCGGCTGTCACATCAACTGTGATGTGTGTATCCGTGTGTGTGGGGTTTTTTATTTGTTTTCTTCATCTGTCGAGGTTCTTTTAAGACACATTTTGTTTTGTTGTTTCTTTTCGCACTCCCGTATATGCCCGACAGCAACAAGCCTCTTTGATCGACATAATCTTTGAACGAGTTTCCACATCTATTATTCATCCTGATCGCCCCAGGACTGATACAGACATGCAGTCTGTACAACTGCTGCTGATCTTTACCAGGAAGGTTACCACTGACAGCGGTTGTGAAGACGATAGTTATCACGTGTCTGATGACCGCCCATTGCGGTCAGGCCAACCACTGATGCATAAATACAAAGCAGAACTATGTTCGGAATCCGCGGAAGCGCATTGGCTAGTAGCCATGTCTGCCGGCTCATTTATAATGTTATCCCATTTTCAAAACAATGTATTCCTTTAGAGAATTAACCCCACCCCCCTTTTAAAAAAAAAACACACACACACACACAAACAAGAGGTTGCTCTATTTGTTGTCTGGCATATTTCACTACATCTCGTCAGGATGCAATTAAGATTGTCATACGTCATATGAAGGGAATAGATCAATCATATGTTCTCTGAAATAATACACATAATCACTGATATTGTTCCAATATGGAGCATTTTTATTAAACTTTTACCCTACCCCGATAATCAGAGATTCAATATAGAGTCCTTCTGTCTGAACAACACTGGTTAGAAACACCTAACAGCTACAGAATCAACACTCTGGAGCAATTATTTATTCTTCGCCGAATTGTTCAAGTGTTGTGTTCATGGGGCTTGACTCACAGATCGCCCCAGCTGAAGCTGGGTACCAGCAATTTCTCCGGGAAGTAAATGCAACAAGTCTGATGTTGATCACAACACCATTCGAGCTCTGACTAGTCTAAAATATAGGACTTGCACCGTATACCCAATAGGCACCCTGGCGTGAAAAGGGCTCTTCAAATAGTTTACTGTAGATGGAACTATGCAGGGTCGTTCATGGACCTGGGGTGAGGTAACGTTGGAAGGACCCAGTCAGAATCTGGAAGAACCAGCGCCACAGGAACAGTCAGTTATTGATGACATGAATCGATAGACAGATCAGTCAGTCTTTGATGACATGGATGGATAGCCAGAACAGTCAGTCATTGATGACATAGATGGATAACCAGAATTGACTGATGTAATCTGGTATCAATCGCATGATTAGTCTTAGGTAATAGGCGAGAAAACAAATCAGAATTTCTTAAACCCGCTAGTTATAGAAACTATCTGATTACGCCACAGAAACAGTCAGATTACGCAACAGAAACAGTCAGATTAAACCATGGAAATAGTCAGATTATACCATAAAAATAGTCACATTACATTTCTGCGGTGTAAGCTGACTGTTTATGTTATGTAATTTGAGTGTTTCTGTTGCGTAATTTGAGTGTTTCTTTTGTGTAATCTGACTGTTTCTGTGGTGTAATTTGAGTGTTTATGTTGTGTAATTTGAGTGTTTCTGTTGTGTAATCTGACTGTTTGTGTGGTGTAATCTGACTGTTTCTATTGTGTAATTTGAGTATTTCTGTTGTGTAATCTGACTGTTTCTGTAGAGTAATCTGACTGTTTCTATTGTGTAATTTGACTGTTTCTATGGTGTAATTTGACTATTTCTATTGTGCAATTTGACTGTTTTTTGTGTAATAATTTTATATGGTGTAATCTGACTGTTTTTAATTGTGTAATTTGTTTGTTGCTGTGAGTAATCTGACTGTTTCTGTGATGCAAACTGACTGTTTCTATAGTGTATTATGACTCTGCTCCTGTGGTGTAATCTGATTGTTTCTATTGTGTAATATGACTGTTTCTATGATGTAATATGACTGCTTATACGGCGTAATCTGTTTTTGTGATTTAATCTGACTGTTTCTGTGGTGTAATCGGACTGTTCCTGTCGTGTAATCTGATTGTTTCTGTTGTGCAATCTGAATGTTTCTAAGGTTTAATCTGACTGTTTCTGTGGTTTAATCGGACTGTTTCTACGGTTTAATGTGACTATTTCTATGGTGTAATCTGACTATTTCTGTGGTGTAATCTGTTCGCAACAGAAACAGTCATATTACACAACAGAAACGATCAGATTACACCGTAGAAACAGATTACACCAACAGAAACAGATTACACTTACAGAAACAGCAAAGACTAAAAATTTTCAGATCTGGTTTCACTTCATTGACACCTGTTATAGTTAATATTTTAGCCTCTTCCTTTCCAGTCTTGTCCTGTTTTGCCAGTCTTGTCCTATCTTATCCTGTCTTGTTTTGTCATGTCCCGTCAGGCTTGTACTGTCTTGTCATGTCTTCTCTTATTATGTTCTCTCCAGTCTTGTCTTGTCCTGTCTTGCCCTGTTCTGTCCCAGAGTCCACAGTGTTTTCAACTCTCTTAATAAGGACGACCTATTCCAGAGTCCCCAGTGTCTTTCCTAATGTCTACCCCAGTGTCTTCAGCTCTCTTAATAAGTGCTACCTATCCTGTAATCCCTAGTGTCTTCCCTAATGTCTTCCCCAGTGTCTCCAGCTCTCTTAATGAGGGCGACCTATTTCAGTTCCCAGTTTCTTACGCTTTCTTAAAGTGGGCGACCTATTCCAGAGTCCCCTTGTCTTCCCCAGTGTCATCCCCAGTGTCTTCCCCAGTGTCTTCCCCAGTGTCTTCAGCTCACTTAATAAGTGTGACCTATCCCATAACCCCCATTGTCTTCCCCAGTGTCTTCCTCACTGTCTTCAGCTCTTTTAATGAGGGCGACCATTCCCAGAGTCCCATGTGTTGTCCACTCTGTACCGTCATATTTAGCTCCATAAATTCGATACGCCGTCACGGAAAAAATGACAGGCTATGAAATAACAGGGAGACACTGTCTCGCAGTAGTCATGACTTTCAACTGGATATCGAGGATGATGTTTTAAATTCACCCGGGTTCGAGAAAATGGGTAACAGAACATGTTTTTGAAAGTAAATTTAGTCAGTGTGATAATGACCACATGGCTTCCCGGCCGCCGATTTATTTATCAAAATGTTGGACTGGCACCAAATATCGGATTCGTCGGTAGGAGTGTACAAATGCTCTTGTATCAAATTAACTGACAACTTGAAAACTCAGCAATTTATTCAATTCTATCATTACCCTTACCCCGTTCAACCTCAGAAGAGAAGTTCTATTAGGGTCCACCACCTGGCTCAGATTAATAATCCTGTGTAATACCACAGATACGTTTATAGGACATAGTCGATAACTCCTATGAGGAGTTGTGTGGGGTAAACCAATCAATTAACCAGCTATCCTGTGGCGGTTCTTCGCGAGTTGTATGTTATCCCCGGCGTCGTCCCTGCGCCTCTCTGTCCGACTGGGCTCACACGCGAGTCGGCTTTGACGCTTGCCTCATATTTATATTGTTCATCCGATGCAGACATTTCGTTTCCTGTTTTTAATTTTATACTCCTAAACTGAGCTTTTAATACTGAAATCTTCTCAGGAAAAAAATGATGTTTACAACTGATTTTAATAGACAAAAATGCGTTTCTACAGTTAATCTTAGATATAAAATATAATTATGATACTAATAAAAGAAAAGTAATACCGATTACAACTAATCTTAGAACATTGTGGTTTTGTAACTCAATTAGTTAATGTGTTCGTATGTTATCGATGTTAGCCATAAACATTCTTTTTTTTTAAATTTTAAACATGTATCTGAGGAATAAACATTCATTGTAATTATTAATAGCGGACAGAAACATTTGCTAGTATAATTCGTCTGTTATATATGTAACATTCTCTTTTATAATTGATCTTAGAAATAAACATTCGTTTTTGTAATTGATTTTTTATACATATAGCATTCTATTTTATAAATGATATTAAATATAATCATTTTTAAAATAATTGATTTTATACATCAACATTCGTTGTTATCATTCTGCTTGTACATATATCATGTACTTTAATACCTGACCTTCCACATAAACAGTTGTTTTTAATTAGTGGCTCCAGACATAAACATTCGTTTTTGTAACTGATTTTAGACATACACATGTGCTTTTATAACCGATACTAGGCTTGAAACATCGCTGGTATAATATATCGTAACATACACATTGGCTTGTATAATTTATTGTAACATAAACATTCGCTTCAACAATTTAATTGAGAAACTGCCGTATAATTATTATCAATTGGATTACGATTGTTACTCCCTCAAAGACAAGAGAACGTTTCGAGAATTTCGTCTTCTTCAGATGTTGTGTGGTAAGCGTGAGGTACAGTGGTGGTCATTAGTTAAGGAACTACTGATGCAAGTTTATGTTTGTGGTTTTATTAAGTAACAACAATTACGCATAGTTTTTTGCATTAGTTCCTACTATTGATTTTTGCCAAATGTATATAAATGAGAGAAGATAACGAACTATACGCACTGTCTCATATTTTCCGCAAAGAAGAGCGGCAGAGAGTGATCTGGTATTACGGTTTATGGAGAACGTGTTTCATTTTTCAAGGTATTTGTTATTTTTATTGTTAGATTTTGTTTTCAATGTCTTCAGATAGACTAGAGACCCATCGATCTACCTAGCGATCGATAGAGCGACCGACTGATAGACAGAGAACGGAACGACCAACCTGCGGACAGAGTGACCGACCTACGGAAGGACCAACTGACAGACAGAGCGACCGACGGAGCGACCGATCTACAGACAGTGCAACCGATCTACATACAGGCTGTGTGACCGACGGACCGACCGACTGACAGACAGAGCGATCCACCTACAGACAGAGTGACCGACGGAGCTAATGACTGACAGGCAGAGCGACCAACCTACAGACAAAGCGACCGATCTACAGACAGAGCGACCGACCTACAGACAGAGCAACCGACCTACAATCAAACCGTCTACGGTACGACCGACAGAAAAACCGAGCTAATGACGGACAGATGGAGAGTCTAATCGAGCGGAGGGTTCCACCGATCAATCAGTCCAACGATCAACGGAGGGTTCCACTTATCGATCAGTTTAGCAATCAACGCAGGGTTCCACTTATCGATCAGTCCAGCGATCAACAGGGTGTTTCACAAATCGATCAGCCCAACGATCAATGAAGTCTCAAAGAAATCGAACAACAATCGACCAATCGACAGACAGATAATCGTAAGAGTAAATTGGTAGACAATCAACTGGACACACAATTAGACAACCTGTAATACTGAGATACCTTACAATTTTAGTTATACGGTAACAGACATTCATAACCTCCACGGAGGTCAGACGATTGTTTGGATGTCTTGTACTGCCTGTACTACTGTACGCCTGCGCATCATGGACACTGAATAACAAAACTTAGAAAAGAAACTGGTGGTCACAGAAATGTGGTGTCTACATAGAATTGATAAGGGCAGTAACATAGAATTGATAAGGGCTGTAACATAGAATTGATAAGGGCTGTAACATAGAATTGATAAGGGCAGTAACATAGAATTGATAAGGGCAGTAACATAGAATTGTCGACTCCCATGGCCACTAAAACCAACAGCCAATTATGGAAGAGACATAATTCACACAGACATTTCAGGTGAAGACAATCGTCATTATGGTCATATTATGAGACGAGAGGATGTGTAGAAAGCTGCGAAAACAGGAAATCATCGAGGGTGTCAGAGATAAAGGTCGACTGAGGAGAAACTTCTGCATCTTGAACAGAGTGGCACGAAAACAGATCAATGGTCAAGAACACTGCTGTTTGTGAAGAAAACTCCATCTCCTGACCGCGTGACATGACACATGATGATGATGGAGCACAGAATGTCACGAAGTACTGACATGAACCCAGGAACACGATCACGTGACGACAGACGCCTGAGTTACCGGCACGCCGTGCTGATGTTCCACCGCTTTAACAAGTAGTACACGCCTTGTAAATTGTCTGCGTATTGTCTGTCAGTCAGCACAACCCTGGTCCACGCCTTGTAAATTGTCTGCGTATTGTCTGTCAGTCAGCACAACCCTGGTCAACGCCTTGTAAATTGTCTGCGTATTGTCTGTCAGTTAGCACAGCCCTGGTCCATGCCTTGTAAATTGTCTGCGTATTGTCTGTCAGCACAGCCCTGGTCCATGCCTTGTAAATTGTCTGCGTATTGTCTGTCAGCACAGCCCTGGTCCATGCCTTGTAAATTGTCTGCGTATTGTCTGTCAGCACAGCCCTGGTCCATGCCTTGTAAATTGTCTGCGCATTGTCTGTCAGCACAGCCCTGGTCCATGCCTTGTAAATTGTCTGCGTATTGTCTGTCAGTTAGCACAGCCCTGGTCCATGCCTTGTAAATTGTCTGCGTATTGTCTGTCAGCACAGCCCTGGTCCATGCCTTGTAAATTGTCCGCGTATTGTCTGTCAGCACAGCCCTGGTCTATGCCTTGTAAATTGTCTGCGTATTGTCTGTCAGCACAGCCCTGGTCCATGCCTTGTAAATTGTCTGCGTATTGTCTGTCAGTCAGCACAGCCCCTGGTCCATGCCTTGTAAATTGTCTGCGTATTGTCTGTCAGTTAGCACAGCCCTCTGGTCCATGCCTTGTAAATTGTCTGCGTATTGTCTGTCAAGCACAGCCCTGGTCCATGCACTGTAAATTGTCTGCGTATTGTCTGTCAGCACAGCCCTGGTCCATGCCTTGTAAATTGTCTGCGTATTGTCTGTCAGTTAGCACAGCACATGGTCATGCCTTGTAAATTGTTCTGCGTATTGTCTGTCAGCACAGCCCTGGTCCATGCCCTTGTAATTGTTCTGCGTATTGTCTGTCAGCACAGCCCTGGTCCCATGCCTTGTAAATTGTCTGCGTATTGTCTGGTCAGCACAGCCCTGGTCCATGCCTTGTAAATTGTCCTGCGTATTGTCTGTCAGTTAGCACAGCCCTGGTCCATGCCTTGTAAATTGTCTGCGTATTGTCTGTCAGCACAGCCCTGATCCATGCCTTGTAAATCGTTGCGTATTGTCTGTCAGCACAGCCCTGGTCCATGCCTTGTAAATTGTCTGCGTATTGTCTGTCAGCACAGCCCTGGTCCATGCCTTGTAAATTGTCTGCGTATTGTCTGTCAGCACCTGGCATCTGTGGTCCATGCCTTGTCAAACCTTGTCTGCTGTATTTGTCTGTCAGCACAGCCCTGGTCCATGCCTTGTAAATGTCTGCGTATTGTCTGTCCAGTTAGCACAGCCCTGGTCCATGCCTTGTAAATTGTCTGCGTATTGTCAGTCAGCACAGCCCTGGTCCATGCCTTGTAAATTGTCTGCGTATTGTCAGTCAGCACAGCCCCTGGTCCATGCCTTGTAAATTGTCTGCGTATTGTCAGTCAGCACAGCCCTGGTCCATGCCTTGTAAATTGTCTGCGTAATGTCAGTCAGCACAGCCTGGTCCATGCCTTGTAAATTGTCTGCGTATTGTCAGTCAGCACAGCCCTGGTCCATGCCTTGTAAATTGTCTGCGTATTGTCTGTCAGCACAGCCCTGGTCCATGCCTTGTAAATTGTCTGCGTATTGTCTGTCAGCACAGCCCTGGTCCATGCCTTGTAAATTGTCTGCGTATTGTCTGTCAGTTAGCACAGCCCTGTCCATGCCTTGTAAATTGTCCTGCGTATTGTCTGTCAGCACAGCCCTGGTCCATGCCTTGTAAATTGTCTGCGTATTGTCTGTCAGCACAGCCCTGGTCCATGCCTTGTAAATTGTCTGCGTATTGTCTGTCAGCACAGCCCTGGTCCATGCCTTGTAAATTGTCTGCGTATTGTCTGTCAGTTAGCACAGCCCTGGTCCATGCCTTGTAAATTGTCTGCGTGATTGTCTTCAGCACAGCCCTGGTCCATGCTTTGTAAATTGTATGCGTATGTCTGTCATTTAGCACAGCCATGGTCCCTGCCTTGTAAATTGTCTGCGTATTGTCTGTCAGCACAGCCCTGGTCCATGCCTTGTAAATTGTCTGCGTATTGTCTGTCATTTAGCACAGCCCTGGTCCAATGCCTTGTAAATTGTCTGCGTATTGTCTGTCAGCACAGCCCTGGTCATGCCTTGTAAATTGTCTGCGTATTGTCTGTCAGTTAGCACAGCCTGGTCCATGCCTTGTAATTGTCTGCGTATTGTCTGTCAGCACAGCCCGGTCCATGCCTTGTAAATTGTCTGCGTATTGTCTGTCAGTTAGCACAGCCTTGGTCCATGCCTTGTAAATTGTCTGCGTATGTATTGTCTGTCAGCACAGCCCTGGTCCATGCCTTGTAAATTGTCTGCGTATTGTCTGTCAGTTAGCACAGCCCTGGTCCATGCCTTGTAAATTGTCCTGCGATTTGTCTGTCAGCACAGCCATGGTCCATGCCTTGTAAATTGTCTGCGTATTGTCTGTCAGCACAGCCCTGGTCCATGCCTTGTAAATTGTCTGCGTATTGTCTGTCAGCACAGCCCTGGTCCATGCCTTGTAAATTGTCTGCGTATTGTCTGTCAGCACAGCCCTGGTCATGCCTTGTAAATTGTCTGCGTATTGTCTGTCAGCACAGCCCTGTGCCATGCCTTGTAAATTGTCTGCGTATTGTCTGTCAGCACAGCCCTGGTCCATGCCTTGTAAATTGTCTGCGTATTGTCTGTCAGTTAGCACAGCCCTGGTCCATGCCTTGTAAATTGTCTGCGTATTGTCTGTCAGTTAGCACAGCCCTGGTCCATGCCTTGTAAATTGTCTGCGTATTGTCTGTCAGCACAGCCCTGGTCCATGCCTTGTAAATTGTCTGCGTATTGTCTGTCAGTTAGCACAGCCCTGGTCCATGCCTTGTAAATTGTCTGCGTATTGTCTGTCAAGCACAGCCCTGGTCCATGCCTTGTAAATTGTCTGCGTATTGTCTGTCAGCACAGCCCTGGTCCATGCCTTGTAAATTGTCTCCGTATTGTCAGTCAGCACAGCCCTGGTCCACGCCTTGTAAATTGTCTGCGTATTGTCAGTCAGCACAGTCCTGGTCCATGCCTTGTAAATTGTCTGCGTATTGTCAGTCAGCACAGCCCTGGTCCATGCCTTGTAAATTGTCTGCGTATTGTCTGTCAGCACAGCCCTGGTCCATGCCTTGTAAATTGTCTGCGTATTGTCTGTCAGTTAGCACAGCCCTGGTCCATGCCTTGTAAATGTCTGCGTATTGTCTGTCAGTTAGCACAGCCCTGGTCCATGCCTGTAAATTGTCTGCGTATTGTCTGTCAGCACAGCCCTGGTCCATGCCTTGTAAATTGTCTGCGTATTGTCTGTCAGTTAGCACAGCCCTGGTCCATGCCTTGTAAATTGTCTGCGTATTGTCTGTCAGCACAGCCCTGGTCCATGCCTTGTAAATTGTCTGCGTATTGTCTGTCAGCACAGCCCTGGTCCATGCCTTGTAAATTGTCTGCGTATTGTCTGTCAGTTAGCACAGCCCTGGTCCATGCCTTGTAAATTGTCTGCGTATTGTCTGTCAGCACAGCACTGGTCCATGCCTTGTAAATTGTCTGCATATTGTCTGTCAGCACAGCCCTGGTCCTAGCCTTGTAAATTGTCTGCGTATTGTCTGTCAGCACAGCCCTGGTCCATGCCTTGTAAATTGTCTGCGTATTGTCAGTCAGCACAGCCCTGGTCCATGCCTTGTAAATTGTCTGCGTATTGTCAGTCAGCACAGCCCTGGTCCATGCCTTGTAAATTGTCATGTATTGTCTGTCAGCACAGCCCGGGTCCATGCCTTGTAATGTCTGCGTATTGTCAGTCAGCACAGCCTGGTCCATGCTTGTAATTGTCTGCGTATTGTCAGTCAGCACAGCCCTGGTCCATGCCTTGTAAATTGTCTGCGTATTGTCTGTCAGCACAGCCCTGGTCCATGCTTGTAAGTGTCTGCGTATTGTCTGTCATTAGCACAGCCCTGGTCCATGCCTTGTAAATTGTCTGCGTATTGTCTGTCAGTAGCACAGCCGGTCCATGCCTTGTAAATTGTCTGCGTATTGTTCTGTCAGCACAGCCGCTGGTCCATGCCTTGTAAATTGTCTGCGTATTGTCTGTCAGCACAGCCCTGGTCCATGCCTTGTAAATTGTCTGCGTATTGTCTGTCAATCAGCACAACCGCTGGTCTATGCCTTGTAAATTGTCTGCATATTGTCTGTCACTCAGCACAACCCTGGTCCACGCCTTGTAAATTGTCTGCGTATTGTCTGTCATTCAGCACAACCCTGGTCCACGCCTTGTAAATTGTCTGCGTATTGTCTGTCAGTCAGCACAACCCTGGTCCACGCCTTGTAAATTGTCCTGCGTATTGTCTGTCACTCAGCACAGCCTTGATCCCACGCCTTGTAAATTGTCTGCGTATTGTCTGTCATTCAGCACAACCCTGGTCCCCGCCTTGTAAATTGTCTGCCTATTGTCTGTCATTCAGCACAACCAAGGTCCACGCCTTGCAAATTGTCTGCGTATTGTCTGTCACTCAGCACAACCCTGGTCCACGCCTTGCAAATTGTCTGCGTATTGTCTGTCATTCAGCACAACCAAGGTCCACGCCTTGTAAATTGTCTGCGTATTGTCTGTCATTCAGCACAACCCTGGTCCACGCCTTGTAAATTGTCTGCGTATTGTCTGTCATTCAGCACAACCCTGGTCCATGCCTTGTAAATTGTCTGCGTATTGTCTGTCATTCAGCACAACCATGGTCCATGCCTTGTAAATTGTCTGCGTATTGTCTGTCATTCAGCACAACCATGGTCCATGCCTTGTAAATTGTCTGCGTATTGTCTGTCATTAGCACAACCCGGTCCATGCCTTGTTTGTAAATTGTCTGCGTATTGTCTGTCATTCAGCACAACCAAGGTCCATGCCTTGTAAATTGTCTGCGTATTGTCTGTCATTCAGCACAACCAAGGTCCACGCCTTGTAAATTGTCTGCGTATTGTCTGTCATTCAGCACAACCAAGGTCCATGCCTTGTAAATTGTCTGCGTATTGTCTGTCATTCAGCACAGCCCTGGTCCATGCCTTGTAAATTGTCTGCGTATTGTCTGTCAGTCAGCAGAACCCTGGTCCACGCATTGAGCGGAAGTTGATGCATGGTGCTTGCCCTATATTTATATTGTTTTTGGTTGCATGTCCCTTACAGGACGTTGCATTCAACACCATCATTTGTCAGCTGCTGTTGATGTACTAGGCAAGATTACGCTCAGTAGTTTGCCACTGCTTTCTAAGCGACCGGCTCACATACCCCGTAAGTAACCGACGCGGCGAGAACCGCTACCAATTTTCGCGCACATCACGTCACTCACGAGATCGGAGAGTATACGGGATTACGGAGAAAGACGCTAACCCTAGGCCAGGGAGACCGGCAATCGATACTCGATGTATGATGTAGCCAATATCATACCGGCAACTTCTACTCCCTATAATACTTTTTGGTACCCAGGTTTGACTAGGATGGTTTGGGAACCCAGGTAACATTGAAACATTACACAAATATTCCGACTACAGAGATATTCGAGCGTGTGACCATCGCGTCGGCTGCAGCGTGCTACCACTGCGCTGTGGAGACTCTCCTTCCATGTGATAGTATAACCATAACATTTATAATATCACATGGCGTGTAGTATGCGCTCATTGTTACATATGTAGTATTTGTTAAACGTTTCTTGTGCAGTCATGTTATATCGTTACATTTGTACTCTGTGACAATTGTTACATAAGACGTTGTTTTCTCATTGTTGTGTATCCAACACTGAGTTGTAACTGGATATTAAAAGGCACAACAGTGACAGAAGACAAGAAATAAAAGTCTGTTTAGCTGTAACACCGAATGTTGATCACGCGTAGTCCTGCCTCAAGCTACTGTGTGTTTCGTCATTAGTTCGTGTGTTTGATGCATGTACCAACTAATGAACTCATGACTATGTTTTGTTTTCTCAACAGCTCGCTTCAGCCTTCTTTTAACGAACAAACTCAGTAATCAATGAATGGTTGCATGGCTCGCAATGGAAGCTGATCAACGACTTCCGCCAGGGCATGTCTGCACCATCGCTGCTGGCCCTCGAGGCTTTAAGGAGGCATTCAGGATGTTGTGTATAGGATAAGCTTGTCCGTCGCCTTACCGAGGATTAGAATCCGTGCGCTTTCGTGTCCGAAACCGGGGACTAACCCTCTTGACTCAATCACAACATATGCATTGGGCAATCAACACTCTACCTGACTGGAGCTGTATACGCTGTCAAACACACAACTGTCGGATCAGACAAAATAATAGACAATGTTGCTGTAGGTATGTAGGATTCGAACTAATTTCTTCAGTGTAAGCCCGATGCCTCGTCTAGGGATTAGTGTACTGCAGCGTGCCTCCAGCATGAGCGCCTTTCTACACGTGGTTGTATGATGGCGAGTAAGGTACTGAAGTCATGACCAGATCCAGCTCACACCGGTCTGCAAACGGCGAGCAGCTGGGTTTATATAAAAATGCCCTTATTTGGGACACAAAACTGAGCACCAAACTGAATGACCATAGAGTGGTTGAGGAGAATGAGAGGGAGAACAGAGATGTCGATCAGTACCGACGGAAAATTCAGACTGGAAGCAGGTAAGTCAACATAGTGTAGTCAAAATTATGAATTTATCTGCCAAACTTATTCAACACACAACAAACATATTGATGGGAATGATTACTGATGACTATTCTCTTTACTTGTGTTATTATTTGGTATCCCAAATGTAGATATGAAATATCAGCAGATCGTGGATATTGATCGTTGCAATCACCATAGAAATGTTGAATGTTTACTATTAGTTAGTTAATTAGTTAGTCAGTCAGTCAGTCAGTCAGTCAGTCAGTCAGTCAGTCAGTCAGTCAGTCAGTCAGTTAGGTAGTTAGTTTGCTAGTTAGTTAGTTTGCTAGTTGGTTGGTTGGTTGGTTGGTTTGGTTGGTTAGTTGGTTGGTTGGTTGGTTAGTTAGTTAGTTAGTGTAGTTAGTTAGTTAGTTAGTTAGTTAGTTAGTTAGGTAGTTATTGGGGTATCACCATTGCAATCCGGTCAAGTCCATAGGTGCTTAGAACCTGCCTTCCATCCCCTTCCAACTAAAAGTGCCAGTTGTTTGTTGGCTGGTGAGATCCCTCAATCTCCCGATATCCCTCTCATGTCTGACCGTGCCTATTCTTACTCCCAAGTCTCCCATTCTGGACAACGATGTGGATTCACTGGCGTCAAATCTCTCTAAAGGGCATTCATAACATCGACAGGATCCATGGGTTGGCCATCTGCAGGGGATGTAGAGCCATCAAGTATCATCAGCTCCTTCATTTCCGTCAACTCCAGCATGTCCCGAAACGAAGATGAACTATCCGGTGTTTTTTGCAGCAAA
Organism: Cepaea nemoralis; assembly: GCA_014155875.1. Classification (NCBI taxonomy): domain Eukaryota; kingdom Metazoa; phylum Mollusca; class Gastropoda; order Stylommatophora; family Helicidae; genus Cepaea; species Cepaea nemoralis. The sequence goes on along the minus strand of JACEFZ010017450.1, from coordinate 302,603 downwards.
CTTGCTCGTGAATATTTATCGCTTGAGATCACAATAAAGTGAGCAGTTTTTCCCCAGCATATTTCCGGAATTTCACACTTTGTCCAGGATTCGACCCAACTGTAACAATTAATCCTGGGAAAGTTACTTTCTTGTTAAAACAAGTTAGTTGCATGCCCTTTACATGAAGTGGGAATCAACCCCAGCATTATTGTCCAAAAGGCCACATTTCCAAAATTGACATGAGTTGTACAGTTGTTGTCATCAGCTATCATTACAGCACTCACCAGGCTCGAGAAAGTGTTACACCATTTGTCTTATAAATAATTATAGAAAATGTCGACAAATCCAACACAAAACGAAAATTTAGGACGAACGACGACGACGACGCTGACGACGACGAAGACGAAGAAGAAGAAGAAGAAGAAGAAGAAGAAGAAGAAGAAGAAGAAGAAGAAGAAGAAGAAGAAGAAGAAGAAGAGAAGAAGAAGAAGAAGAAGAAGAGAAGAAGAGGAAGAAGAAGAAGAAGAAGAAGAAGAAGAAGAAGAAGAAGAAGAAGAAGAAGAAGAAGAAGAAGAAGAAGAAGAAGAAGAAGAAGAAGAAGAAGAAGAAGAAGAAGAAGAAGAAGAATGAAGAAGAGAAGAAGAAGAAGAAGAAGAAGAAGAAGAAGAAGAAGAAGGAGGAGAGGAGGAGGAGGAGGAGGAGGAGGAGGACAATATGTCAAAGGTGTAGAGCGGCAAATTATCATTGCCTTTTTCTCATTTGTGTAAACACACTACCTCAGACTGTTTCTCATTTGTGTAAACACACTACCTCAGACTGTTTCTCATTTGTGTAAACACACTACCTCAGACTGTTTCTCATTTGTGTAAACACACTACCTCAGACTGTTCTAATTTGTGTAACACACTACCTCAGACTGTTTCTCATTTTTTCTAATTTGTGTAAACACACTACCTCAGACTGTTTCTCATTTGTGTAAACACTCTACCTCAGACTGTTTCTCATTTGTGTAAACGCACTACCTCAGAATGTTTCTCATTTGTGTAAACACACTACCTCAGACTGTTTCTCATTTGTGTAAACACACTACCTCAGACTGTTTCTCATTTGTGTAAACACACTACCTCAGACTGTTTCTAATTTGTGTAAACACACTACCTCAGACTGTTTCTCATTTGTGTAAACACACTACCTCAGACTGTTTCTCATTTGTGTAAACACACTACCTCAGACTGTTTCTCATTTGTGTAAACACGCCACCACAGACTGTTTCTCGTTTGATAAATCAAGATACCAGAACCTGTTTCTTATTTGTTTAACCAAGCTACCACAGCCGGGTTGTTTCTCATGTGTTTAATCACGCTATTACAGCCTGTTTCTCGATTGTTTAAACACGCTGCCACAAACTGTTTCTCGATTGTTTAAACACGCTATCACAACCTGTTTGTCGACTGTGTAAACAAGCTACCACAGCCTGTTTCTCGATTGTTTAAACAAGCTACCACAGCCTGTTTCTCGATTGTTTAAACAAGCTACCACAAAATGTTTCTCGATTATTTAAACAAGCTACCACAGCCTATTTCTCGATTGTTTAAACAAGGTACCACAACCTGTTTCTTGACTGTGTAAACAAGCTAACACAAACTGTTTCTCGATTGTTTAAACAAGCTGCTACAGCTTGTTTCTCGGTCGATGAAACAATTAAGCATTCCAAATGTGGAGGTGAGTCTATGGTGGAGCACGGTCACAAGCAATGAACAACTGCAAACCAAAATATCTACTCAGCTCGACTCTCACGAGAACGAGACGCGACTCTCATGAGAACGAGATGTAGAATGGGCAAGCATCACTAGAACACGATCCCAAGTGTATGTAATTTATACGTCGTCCACAATGTTGACTTCTCGTCCTTGACTTGGGGACGTTATTTACACGTACCGTAGAAGTCGGAGTTGGTTCGCCTGATGACGAGGGGCTCTAGTAATAGGAAAAGCTAATCCAGACACAGTCTGCCAAGTGTACTAGAAGTATTAGCACATGTATAGGCTGCGCTTCAGTTCAAAGCCAGAGAACGGGAAAAAAAATGGCAATGGATATCAAAGATACACTGATGGAACACATGCTGGTCAATAAACCACCCAATTGCAATAAGAAAAATGGCGTTAAAGTGCTACGTACAACCTACATTGTTGTGTGCATGTGAAACGGGGGCAATCAACAGTCTAACTGACACCTAGTAGTAGTAGGCCTCTTTCAGTCCTGAAATTGTGCCGCTTGGGAGGTGCCTGACAGCACCGCTGGTGACTGTATAGTCCAATGCGAGAGTGACAATCCCTGTCACAGATTCTGTAAGACGAGGCAAGTCCCGCAGTAAGTGACTGCGTTTGAAGCCTGTGCCGCCTATCCTCAGTTTGTTGGATCAGATTGCTCTCAAAGAGCACCAGTCCGTTTCGTACATCTCTTCTCTAGGAGCATCTGTCTGTTGCAAATCTTTCCCACGTGTCTGGATCTATTCCAAGGGTTTTCATATCTTGTTTGCACACATCCCTATATCGCATTTGGGGTCTGCCGGTTGGCCTCTTTCCTGTGGCTAGTTCTCCGTAAAGGAGATCTGTGGGAATACGTTCATCCTCCATTCGAGATGCGTGGCCCAGCCACGGGAGGCGTCTCTGCTTGAGGAGGGTGTGCACTGTGGTAATATCTGCTCGTTCAAGCACCTGTTTGTTTGTTATGTGGTCTTTCCATGTTATGCCCAGGATACGTCTCAGACATCTCATATGGAAGGAATTTAACTTCCTTTCCTGTCTTGAGTACGGGGTCCAGGATTCAGACCCATAGAGTAGTGTGCTAACAACACAAGCTTTATATACTTGAGCTTGTGTACGCTCTGTTAGTCTATTATTCTCCCAAACTCTTTTAGCTAGCCTGGAAAATGTTGTGGCTGCCTTTCCATTGCGTCTGTCGATTTCTGTCTCTAATGAAAGATTATCTGATATTGTCAACCCCAAATACCCAAACTCGTGGACGATCTTCAATTCGTAATTAAAAATTTTGATTGACGGAGGCGCAAGGGGGCATCTAGTTCCATCACCTGTGTTTTATTTACGCTAATGGTGAGCCCAAAGTCTTTGCGGGCGGCTGCCAAACGATCTATGAGCCTTTGGAGATCTTCTGCTGTATGAGTAGTCAGTGCTGCATCATCTGCAAAAAGTAGTTCTCTTACACATCGTGATCTTATTTTGGTCTTTGCCTTGAGTCTTGATGGGTTAAAAAGTTTGCCATCAGATCTTGTGTGGAGGTATATGCCTTCATTGGCAGTCCCAAATGCCTGCCTTAAGAGAACAGCGAAGAAGATACCAAAGAGTGTAGGAGCAAGCACGCAGCCCTGCTTTACTCCGCTGCTGATGCTGAATGACTGGGATGTTGAGCCGTCAAATAAAATGGTCCCCTGCATGTTTTCGTGGAATGATTTCACGAGACTAAGAAGGGTGGGTGGACATCCAACCTTTTCAAGGACCTTAAAAAGGCCGCTTCTGCTCACGAGGTCAAATGCCTTTGTGAGGTCGATAAGGCAATATATAATGGCTTCCTCTGTTCTCTGCACTTCTCTTGGAGCTGCCGGAGTGAGAAAATCATATCGATGGTGGACCTGTTGGGTCTAAATCCGCACTGCGATTCGGGGTAGATTCTTTCAGCAAGAATGTGTAATCTTTTAAGGATTACTCTGGCAAAAATCTTGCCTGTAATGCTGAGTAGGGAAATGCCGCGATAGTTGATGCAGTCGCTTCGTCGCCTTTGTTTTTATAAAGGGTAACGATGTTTGCGTCTTTCATATCTTGTGGTATTGATTTTTCTCTCCAGCAGAGCTGAAATATTGCATACAGTTCTGGGATGATTGTTTCTTTGCTACATTTTAAAATTTCAGGTGGAATGCTATCTTTTCCAGGTGCCTTGACAGATTTGAGAGAGTCTAGTGCCTCGCTGATTTCTGTGAGGCATGGTTCGTTATCCAAGGCGTGCATGGCGGACTGTTGATCGATGGCTTCCAGAGCTTCTTCTCCGACAGTGTTCTCCACTGAGTATAGCTCTGAGTAGTATTCTACCCAGCGATCCATTTGTTTCGCTCGATCTTTTATGATTACCCCCTCAGTTGATCGTAAAGGGGCCATCTTATTTTGTGATGGACCGACAGCTTGCTGATGCCCTCATACATTCCTCTTATATTTCCAGTGTCTGCACAAGTTTGAATTTGAGCAGAGAGCTGTAGCCAGTACCTGTTCGCACATCTTCTTGCCATCTGTTGTACTCTATTTCTGGCCGTTCGCAATGCCTGCAATGTTTTCTCTGAAGGTGATGTTTTATACATTAAGAATACATGTCTCTTTATCTCCAGGACTGGGAGCATCTCTTAAGAGTGTGCTTCAAACCAATCATTTGACTTAGTTTGCTTCTTGCCAAATGTGATAGTGCTATATTGTAGATGGTGTCGCGAAAATGACTCCATCTCTCGGTGACAGTTCCGTTTGTGGGGCCAGGCAGAGTATCCGCTAGAGCCTGCATGAATTTGTTGACCTTCTCTTTATTTTGGGTGCCGCTGGTGTCAATGCGTGGTCTTCCTTCTGTTCTGCTTCTGTAGATTCTCTTGGGCTTTATCTTCACCTTGCTGGAGACGAGTGAATGGTCGGTGTCGCAGTCAGCACTATGATAGCTGCGAGTCAGCCGTACATTGCAGAGATTGCTGCGTTTAGTGAGCACCAGGTCGAGTTGGTGCCAGTTCTTTTATCTGGGGTGCCTCCATGACACCTTGTGTTGAGGTTTCGTGTCAAAGAATGTGTTGGTCACACACAGATTATGGTCACTGGTGATTGTCTTAGATGGCGAACCATGGTCACTGGTGATTGTTTTAGATGGCGAACCATGGTCACTAGTGATTGTCTTAGATGGCGAACCATGGTCACTGGTGATCGTCTTAGATGGCGAACCATGGTCACTGGTGATTGTCTTAGATGGCGAACCATGGTCACTGGTGATCGTCTTAGATGTCGAACCATGGTCACTAGTGATTGTCTTAGATGGCGAACCATGGTCACTGGTGATCGTCTTAGATGGCGAACCATGGTCACTAGTGACTGTCTTAGATGGCGAACCATGGTCACTAGTGATTGTCTTAGATGGCGAACCATGGTCACTAGTGATTGTCTTAGATGGCGAACCATGGTCACTAGTGACTGTCTTAGATGGCGAACCATGGTCACTGGTGATTGTCTTAGATGGCGAACCATGGTCACTGGTGATCGTCTTAGATGGCGAACCATGGTCACTAGTGATTGTCTTAGATGGCGAACCATGGTCACTAGTGACTGTCTTAGATGGCGAACCATGGTCACTAGTGACTGTCTTAGATGGCGAACCATGGCCGCTCAAGCTTCTGTGCGTGGCACATGAGGATGGTGATAACGAATATGGTAATAATAAATTCGTCTCCGTGGCCAAAGGTTTGCGAACGCAGTTCGTGAGTCGGGTACCAGGCGTTCGAAACTCAGCCGCAACCGATTTGAGCAGCTGACCGTGTCGCGTTGTGGTATAACGTGCTGATATGGGAGCCGGTCGTTAAGAAAAAAATGGCAAACTTTATAAAAAAATGTTTGCATATCCTTTACAGGACATCGCTGTCAATATCAGCATCTTTCAGCTGATTGTTGATTTCTTGGCAAGATTACGCTCAATAGTTTAATGGCAAACTACTGAACGTAATAAACTTGCCTAGTACTTCAACAGCAGCTGAAAACTTCTGTGTTGACTGCAACGTCCTGCAAGGGATATGCAACATTTATAAAAAATCTGTATTAGACAGCGGTAAACATAAACCATCTGGTGTAGATATTCTGACGGTACATGTGTGTAGCACCCCATGATGATGTGATTCATCGTGGCTGTTGCTCTAGTGGCATCGACACCCCTTTAGGCTTTCATCTAGTGATGAGTGGCACGACTGAAGTCGATTATATCTGTAGATGTTTACCCCAGCGATGACAATTAGTTTATTCTTCTTCATACACCTTCGGGCCTCAGTCTGAATCTGTTTACAGAAAGCAGCAGCCAACTTGAACTTGTTGACACCTCCGTAGTTTGTTCTCAAATGGAGTGGATGTAGACCAACATAATTGTCTATGTTCTGAATATCTTAGACACTCCTGCAACAAATGTCTAGCTGTCATTTTACCAGTTCCACGATTACATTCATCAGTATCTCCTATCTTTAATTTATTGAACAAGTGGTATTTCAGCCTGTTATGTCCTGTGCGGAGTCTGAAGATTGCCACTTGTTCTCTTCGGTCGAGTTTGTAATACGCATCATCTTTCTAGTGGCCTGGATGCTTTGATTCCCACTGGGTTCTATTAGTGCTGTTTTATAAACCTCTTCACCTCATTATGGGTTATGTCTATGTCAGGCCGAAGAAGTCATCCGTCCTCATTGGCCAGTCTGTCAACCTCTTCATGTCCAGGTATATTGCAATGTGATATGATCCATTTTGTTACAGCTCTTTGGATATCTGACGTAGTCCTACGGCGTGCTGTGGTCTTAGGTCTGCTAGTTCTGTGCTGTTTTTGATCTTCAGTATTGAGACTACTGACTTCGCGCCTATGAAGATAGCTACATGATTTTCTTTATTTGCACCCGTCAAGTGCACTTTTTCCAGTTCAGATCAGAATTTACAATCTATATAGCCCAGCAGATAAGAATCTAACACTTTCAAACATGGAAATAACTGACACATATTGCATTATAGTTGGAGAATTAAATAGCCGTGTAGAAAGATGGAGATATCTAGATACTGACAACAAAGGAGATGCATGGAGGACTGGGAAATAGACACTAATCACCACTTAATCAACAAACTGAGTGACAGATCCAGCTTCTACTCTAGATGGTGTGCCACTTCCAGTCCAGACATGGCCTTCTACGCTGAAGACATCCTCCACAAAATCGATCGCCATGTGCTTGACCAATTAGCAGGCAGTGACCACAGACCAGTAAAACTTGCAATGAATATAGAGTATGTTCGTTTAGTTTGTTTCTTTAGTTTGTTTAGTTTAGTTTATTTTCGGCGCACGGTTGTGTATTTTCGTAACCGCTTCATTTTCACGTTAAAGATGGATAGCTCCATCTCTTGCGAGTAATATTTTGTGCCAGGATGTAAATCTGGAGTTTCCTTTCTTCTCAAGATTTTCGCCGGTGCTACGATGTTCGGGCATCTGAGAGAAACCATCCTTGAGTGCATCATTCAGTGCGTGTGTTTACCGATACTGTGTTATGTGCTTGATAATTACAATGAAATTGTAGAAAATCTCCTTCTGTAGTATAAGAGTCTTGGCTGCAACATGTCTTTGAAAATTCATTATCTGGATTCTTATCTGGATTTCTTTACGCCAAACTGTGGAGCCGTGAGTGCTAAGCATGGTTGACGAGTTTACCAGGACATTGCTGCTACGGAGACAAGGTATCTAGGCGATTGGATCCCTTCAATGCTTGCTGATTACTGTTGGACTGTGACACCTCGTCGATTGACTACAAGAAGCAAGCTATCTTCCTCTATCCCTCTTTCCGCAAATCTTTCCAGTTGTCACGATATGTTCCAGTTTATTTCTTCTCATAATGTTGCCAAAAATGATGACTGCTTCTTTCTGATGTTTGTGATATGTTGTCTTTGCGACTCAGCTTCCATTTAAATGTCCAGATTGCTCATTTTGGCTGTCCAATTAATCTTCAGCATTCTTCTATAAAACCACAGCTGCAAGGCATTCACGGAATTTTTTTACTAATCTTCCATGAGATGCAGCAAAACTGGGTCTATTTAACATGCACGGGCTCTTTTTCTAACTTTCAAGGACAATGACTTATTGAATAAAACGTTCTTCATTTGATAGAATCTAGTATTTTTGGGTCCTATTCTGCTCTTTATCTCAGTGATGCACCTTCCATCTGATGTTATCCATGTGCCTAGATATTTGAATTTCTACACTTGCACCAAAATAGCGTCATGTACTGTAATTGCACATTTAGGCACAATCTGTTTCTTTGATATCACCATGACTTCTGTGTTTTTATTATTCAAATTAAGGCCCATTTTTTCACTTTCTACAACCTCTATACCTATCATTTCCTGTAAATTCTTCTGACTTGTTGCTACAAAGACGTGTCCTCAGCATAACGTAAGTTGTTTATATTATGTCCACCAACCAGGAACCCTGACATATTTTCTGGAGATCTCATCATAGGAAACCTATGTATTTTTTCTATAATTTTATATTAAAATATCAATTAATTGAGCATGTAACCACGATTTTTATAATGATAAAGTAGAAAGACTAACTGTTCTCCCCAGAAAATTAAGCAAGCATACATTATTTATATTACTGTAATGTAAATTCATCAATTTAAAAAAAACAGCCAATTGGCAAATTTCATTAGGATATTTGTCAAAATCGATAAGAAATGTTGTATTTAAATTCTGATACAAATAAGTTTTGACAACCTGTCGACTAGTGTAATCTTCCACAACTGGGTCCTTGTCCACGATACAGCGGTGTCAATATACGAGGGCCAGTCAATAAGTAAGTCATACAGTTCTGTGGGATGGCAGATAAATGTAGTTGGTGTTTTCTACAGGTGTCATTAGGTAACAGCAACATCGAACTTTATATTCCCGTCGTCAGATGGCGCTAGGTGTCTCATGTGCATGCGCAGCGCATAAACAAAATGGCGACTGTACTTACGGAGTGTACAACCAAAGAGCAACGTGCTGTTGTGCGTTTTTATGTGTGTGGGCAAAAGGACTGCCTGCAAAGGACATTCATATGGAAATGCTTCCTGTTTATGCTGACTACCAGCCCGAATCAAAGCGTGCTTCAATGCAATGGAAACATCCTTCTTCGCCTTGTGTCAAAAATTCAAGGTTACTCCATCAGCAGGGAAGGTTATGCTGACAGTGTTCTGGGATTCTCAAGGAGTGCTTTTAACCAAGTTTCAAGAAGAAAGGTGACAATGTGAATTCTGAATCGTACTGTGAAGTTCCTATCGATGCTTCATGATGCAATTCGAAGAAAACGTCCAGGACTGCTGATTAGAGGAGTGTTGCTTCTTCATGACAATGCCAGACCACATATGGCTCGATTAACTCAGGAGAAAATTAATCCAACTGAGGTGGGAAGTTCTGGAACACCTTACAGCCCGGACTTAACCTCTAGCGATTTCCACCTTTTTGGTCCACTAAAAACCCACTTTGGCGGGAGACATTTCACGAATGACACCGAAGTTGAATGTGACGTGAAAACGTGGTTTAGAAAACAGAGCACGCAGTTCTGTGCAGTCGGTTTGGGAGGACTGATAAAACGATGGGATAAGTGCATCAATGTTGGTGGAAATTATGTTGAGAAATAAAGGGACAATGTATGTATAAAAATAAACTTGTTTCAAGTTGTTATCATATTTAGTTATTTTTCTACAGCCAATTGTGACGTACTTATTGACTTCCCTTCGTACAAGGCCAGACACTGGGATGCGAACACCGTGTTGTACTTCAACTCCTACTGTTACAATGGTCCCTGTGATCCCAGTCACACATCGACCACCTCTTGCTGATGTTAGCACAAATTGTCTCCGGTGATGAACTCCATCACCGAACTAGCACATCTGAAGATTTCCGATCGTCAGACGTGGTCCCCCTTGGCAGAATGTCCGCCCCTCCCCTTTTCCCCCAACAAACACACGCACACACACGCACACACACACACACACACACACACACACACACACACACACACACACACACACACACACAAACGCTTATATTTTTTTTAAAAGATAGATTACTCACTCAAACTGTCTAAGATATTTTTAGCATTCTTCTGTAAAACCACATCTCCGGGGACTTCATGGTATGTTTTGTTTGTTTACTAATTGTTCAGGATGTACGAGGAGAAGTCATTAAGCAACAGGGATTTCACGAATAAAAATTTTTTTTACAATAGAGCGAACCAGAAATTGTGTTGTGTTATTTCTCAATATAGTTCGACTGCTGGCATCACACTTGGCCACTAGCTTGTTGATTTCTTCTATGAAACAGTTTTTGGGTATGGTATTAAACTAATTTTGCACCACTCCAATTACTCCGTTGTCATCTGCAAACCTCTGACCACACGCATGTTTTTTTTTTTTTTTCAAGGGCCCAACAAGTGAAAGTCAATGGTGCCAAGTTTGGACTTATGCTGGGTGTTTCAATACTTCAACTGCACGTAGTGTATCCAATGTATACTCAACCGTATGAGGACGAACGTTGTCGTGCAGCAATAATATTCATTTTGGGAGAAGTCCCCCAACATATCGAGCTCATCGCGGGCTTTAGTTTCCATTACATCTTTCTACCCATTCATACACTCTCCCCTGACTCAGACAACTGTCTTCACACCGATCCATCATTCTCCTGTAGATTTCACTAGGTTTCACACCCTCCGACCACACAAAAAAGGCAATAACGCCTCGCCGTTCTTCTAAGGTGCCTGTCGATAGTGGGCACCATTTTGTAATCACTACTGCGCATGCATAAACCGTGCGATCCTCACGATCCCTACATAGAGTATAGCTTAAGAGCCAGTCTGTCCTGAAATAAGATTTTCCGTTGCCTACACTCTTCTCTGCACTTTATAATAAAATTTATGTTACTTAATTACTTTCCCTCGTTTAAAAGTATCTTTTCTCCGTAAGATTTTAACATACATGTGTGTTTCATTGTATATTGGAATATCCTGATGCAATCAAGGTTTTTCTAATCTTTTGTATATCACACAGCTACGGGCGATTTGACAGAAGACCGCCTTGCGTTGATTTTCATACAATGTGCCGTGATGTTGATCCATCGACTAAACTAAACTAAACAATGGTGTGAGTTTTGGTCGCTCAGAGAGTAATGGCAAAATACTTTAAAATGGTAAACTTGCAGAGAAATAACAATTAGCCAAAAATGCTAGGGTTAACTGCGACGTCCTGTAAAGGATATACAACTTTTTTTCTATGTCAACTTGTTCAACATTGAAGTCTTTCTTTCAGATGTTCAGACAACCAGGTGCGCGACACGTCTTCCAACCTGCACAAGAAGCAGTGCACCACTATTGAGAACTCCGAGTACATCTCCCAGGTGTGGGACTACTTCGCCAGACAGACCACCTTCCATGGAGTCAAGAACATCGTCAGCAGGGAGAGAGGACGTTACTCCAGGTGAGGCAGGATGTTGTCTGTCGTACCGAAACCGTTAGTCACAGAATGTCAGGCTGCGTGTGCTCCAGCATGATCATGATGTACCTAATGACAAGCATGGGAGGTCAGGGTTCATCATTTCACACTATCACCGGAGACTTGAATCTGGTCCGTGTCCTTGTCCAGGTTGTGCCACGTGGCCGTGTCATCCCGTTATTTACATCTTTGCCTTCCCCTTGCCAGTTGTCACTAAGTATTGTGTGTTTTCTCTCCTCATAATGTATTTACACAATCTTCATTGTCTAATTCTATGTTCTCTGATCAGTTTACGGTTTTGCCTAATTCTAATTTCTCCGATCAGTTTTTGGTTTTACCTAATTCTACGTTCTCTGATGAGTTTATTAGGTTTGAATATTTCTACGTTCTCTGACCAGTTTATATTTTTGTTTCATGAAATACTGCCTCATTCGTGTTTCTGTCTGTCCATCGAATTCTTTGCATTATTCTTAGAAACAACATTACCATTCCCATTAGAAGTTTCTCAGCTTTTTTGCCTTTTACCCATGATTCAAATGCCGACACATGCATAGGTTCCATATAGCACTTCAACACTCGTCTCACTACAATTGACAGCAATTTTTGTGTTTTGAGTATGTTTTTTCATATTGCAGAATGTTACCTTTGCTATTCTTGTTCTAATCTCTACAAAGCACCTTCTATCAGATGTTGTAACTGTTCCAAGATAATGGTATCCATTCACTTGTTTACTAGTGGTATTTCTTTCTTCTTTGTGGCGACCTTAATCTCTGTTTTCTTACAACTGAATTCTAACTTTATTCAAACAAGCAATTAGGCTACCGAACGGAAACCCTAGAAATGTGTATATAGTGAAGAATTGGTCATATTTCAGCGAAGCAAAAATAAATAAAGATGTCAAGAAGCTGGATAGATGACGAAGGAAATAAAAAAGAGACGAGTCATGTTGTTGACACGCTTTAAAGTGAAAGAAGTGATTGACCCGTGGACACGCTGTGAAGAGTAATAGAAATATGGTGCCCGTCCCATGTTGTTATAGGCTACTGGACACTAAACGGGTGGTTGTGGTCGATACAAAAGCTGTTCCTTTCTGGACGTTTCCGTGCACTAATGTCGGGCTGGGTCGACATGAGGGCTCACATCAAGGGTAAAACATCCGCTCTGATGATAGTGTCCACTACATGACCCTTGGGCCAGCAGGTGTGGGTGTTAGTCTCTCCGCTACCACATGTGCGTATACATTATTACTAGACGGGTAGGTCAAAGGCGGGCGAGCAAGAGGTAAATAGCGATACAAGTGGGAAGATAGGATCAAGGAATCCACGAATAGCAGTCTGTCAGAGTTTACAACCAGGGAGGGGGGGGGGGGAGAGAGAGAGAGAGAGAGAGAGAGAGAGAGAGAGAGAGAGACTGTAAAGAGAGATATATAGAGCTAGAAAGATACAGAGCAGAGGGAGAGATAGAGAACAAACGAACGAACTTTGTTTTTAAAGTGTCACAAATTGAACACGCAGGCCCGTCTTACATTCAGTTGTAAGATATGGTCAGTTCATCAATAGTGCATTGTGCATGTTATGAGACAGGCAGACAGACAAGCAGATACAAACTCCCAAACTAACTAACAAAAAGTTTACTTATACATACGTGCATACGCCCCCCCCCCGCCCACCCCCACTCTGTGTGTGTGTGTGTGTGTGTCTCACACCCATATATCCTCATTCATACATACATACATATAGAGAAGGAGAGAGATAGACGAAGAAAGAGATACAGACAGAGAGAGACAGAGAGAGAGTAAGAGAGAGAGAGAGAGAGAGAGAGAGAGAGAGAGAGAGAGAGAGAGAGAGAGAGAGATTGTGTGGGTTTGTAGATCTATTGCAGCTAAACGTCATAGACTGGATTTTATTTGTTCGATTGATAGAATCTAGAAGATGTTATTAATCGATATCCGAACACATCTTATTAATTTAATCGTCAAGATACTTTAGTGGGCGGTTTATTTCCATGACGTTATCGATGCCTGAATGAATATATATATATAAAACTTTGCTAAAGGAAATCTAATCGATATCTAAACTAAAAGTTAGTATAGGAAAGGCTATGCTTGAAAGAATTGGTGGATGAACTGTGGGCAGTAGACAATCAATGTATATACGGACAATCAGTTTAAACATATAAAGGGTGTGGAATTTTCTGATGTGTGGTGTTAGATTTGTCTGTCTCTTTGAGTTTTCTTACTATCCACCTCTATCCACTGTTGTTCCACACATCTAGTTACTCTTACTCCTCACTTCTACTCACTCTCACTCCCCACATATATCCACTCTTACTCACCACTTCTATCCACTCTTTTTACCCAGTTCCATCCACTCTTACTCCACACGTCAATCCACTCTTACTCCCTACATCTATCCACTATTATTCCCCACATCTAGCTACTCTATTCCCCACTTCGATCCACCCTTACTCCCTACTTCTATCCACTCTCATTCCCCACTTTTTTCCACTTTTATTCCCCACTTTTCCACTCTTATTCCCCACATCTAGCCACTCTATTCCCCACTTCGATCCACCCTTACTCCCTACGTCTATCCACTCTTATTCCCCACATCTATCCTCTCTTATTCCCCACTTAAATACACTCTCATTCCTCTCATCTATCCACTCTCATTCACTTTATCTATTCACACTCATTCCCCACTTTTCCATTCTTATTCCCCACATCTATCCACTCTTATTCCCCACATCTATCCACTTTTATTCCCCACTACAATCTCCTCTGATTCCTCATATCTAGTTTTCTAGATCTCCATATTTAGTCCCCACTTCTATCCACCCTCATTCAACACTTCTATCCACTCGGATTACACATTTCTATCCACTTGTATTCCACGCGTCTATCCACTATTATTCGCCACATGTATCCACACTTATTCGCCACATGTATCCACACTTATTCGCCACATGTATCCACACTTATTCGCCACATGTATCCACACTTATTCGCCACATCTATCCCCAATTATTCGCCACATCTATCCCCAATTATTCACCATGTCTATCCCCTATTATTTCCCTTCTCTATCCACTCTCATCCCCCTTCTCTATCCATTCTCATTCCCCACTTTTCCCCACTTTTATTCCCCATTTTCTACTCTTATTCCCCACATCTACCCACGTTTAGTCACCACTTCTATTCACTCTAACTCCCCACATTTATCTTTTACCCATTAACACCTATGTATGTTGTTCTCCGTACCAAACACACTTCCACACATCTGACGTCACAACAATGACACATACAATTAATTTTACAAACATCAGTGTTACATTTATTTTAAGTACGCCGTAAACTACAATCCTGGCAGATTCCAATCTCGCCAATACATAAGCAGTAATTAAGGAATGGCCAAAAAATGCTTTCAACAACATGAAATCAGTGTTAACATCTAGAAAGATTGAGAACGCATTAAAAATGAGATTTGTCAGATGTTAGGTATATTCAACACTACTACTTGGTACGGAAGCCTGGACAAAGGACACACAATTAGAAAGTCCAATAGAGGCCACTGAGATGTGGATACACAGAAGAATATGTCCTATTTCATGGAAACAAATACAATTACATAGAGGTTCTAAAAAAACTGGGAATAAAAAGAGAGTTGATGAAAGAAATAAAACATAGGTAGGTTTCGGCAATGTTGAGTTGTTGAGTTGAGTTGAGTTGAGTTAAGAACCGACAACACTGCACTCAGAACATTCCCATACGTGCTCCACCCCTCGGACAACAGCCAGTGAAGAGTCATACTACTAATCGCTCACACTGCTACTGATTAAAAGTTCTCCTTGGTCAGTATGATGGTGATATGGTCAGTATCATGGTGTTATCGTCAATATCATGGTGATATGGTCAGTATCATAGTAATATGGTCGGTATCATAGTGATATGGTCAGTATCGTGATGATATGGTCAGTATCATAGTGATATGGTCAGTATCATGGTGATATGGTCAGTATCATGGTAATATGGTCAGTATCATAGTGATATGGTCAGTATCGTGGTGATATGGTCAGTATCATAGTGATATGGTCAGTATCGTGGTGATATGGTCAGTATCATGGTGATATGGTCAGTATGATGGTGTTATCGTCAGTATCATGGTGATGTGGTCAGTATCATAGTGATATGGTCAGTATCATAGTGATATGGTCAGTATCGTGGTGATACGGTCATTATCATAGTGATATGAGTCAGTATCATGATGATATGGTCAATATCTTAGTGATATGATCAGCATCTTAGTGATATGGTCAGTATCTTATTGATATGGTCGTATCTTAGTTGATATGGTCAGTATCATGGTGATATGGTCAGTATCGTGTGATATGGTCAGTATCATGGTGATATGGTCAGTATCGATGAGTGATATGTCAGTATCATGGTGATTGGTGACATGGTAGGTCATGTGATAGGTCAGTATCAAGTGATATCGTAGACATGGTGATATGGTCAGTATCATGGTGATATGTCAGTATCATGGTGATATGGTCAGTATCATGGTGATATGTCAGTATCTAGTGATATGGTCAGTATCTGTGATAGGTCAGTATCATGGATATGAGTAGTATCTAGTGATATGGTCATATTGTGATATGTCCATTTAGTGATATGGTCAGTACATAGTGTGCAGTATGTACAGTATCATGGTGATATGGCAGTATCATGGTGATGACTAGGTCAGTATCAGGTGATGATAGGTCAGTCTGCTAGTGATAGGGTCGATATGATGATATGGTCAGTATCATAGTGATATGGTCAGTATCATAGTGATATGGTCAGTATCTTAGTAATATGGTCAGTATCTTAGTGATATGGACAGTGTCATAGTGATATGGTCATTATCATAGTGATATGATAAGTATCATGGTGATATGGTCAGTATCATGGTGATATTGTCAGTATCATGGTGATATGGTCAGTTTCTTAGTGATATGGTCAGCATCTTAGTGATATGGTCAGTATCATAGTGATATGGTCAGTATCTTAGTGATATGGTCAGTATCTTAGTGATATGGTCAGTATCTTAGTGATACGGTCAGTATCATAGTGATATGGTCATTATCGTGGTGATATGCTCAGTAACATGGTGATATGGTCAGTATCTTAGTGAAATGGTCAGTATCTTAGTAATATGTTCAGTATCTTAGCGATATGGTCAGTGTCAGAGTGATATGTTCAGTATCATAGTGATATGGTCAGTATCTTTTGTGATATGGTAAGTATTATAGTGATATGGTCATTATTATGGTGATATGGTCAGTACTCAGTAACATGGTGATATGGTCAGTATCTTAGTGAAATGGTCAGTATCTTAGTAATATGTTCAGTATCTTAGTGATATGGTCAGTGTCAGAGTGATATGTTCAGTATCATAGTGATATGGTCAGTATCATGGTGATATGGTCAGTATCATGGTGATATGGTCAATTTCTTATGATATGGTCAGTATCTTAGTGATATGGTCAGCATCTTAGTGATATGGTCAGTATCATAGTGATATGGTCAGTATCTTAGTGATATGGTCAGTATCATAGTGATATGGTCAGTATCTTATTGATATGGTCAGTATCTTAGTGATATGGTCATTATCATGGTGTGTCAGAGTGTTGAAAGGGTAGGTACAGGACATAGAGAGGACAAAGGGACAGAATAGAGTTAGAACGACTGAGATAACGACATATAGGACATAGATAAGGACATCTACAAGTATAGCGATAGAAGTAGAGACAGGACACAAGTCAAGACACAGAATAGGTCATAAGACAGGACATCTACAGGACAGTAGATAAAGTGGAGACAGGACTTAGGTGGGGACACAGACGTGTCATAGACAGGACACCGGCAGGACCAGACCGGGTGTTAGGAGGGGACGCCAGTTCTCGGGACACTGCCCTGAACGAACTAGACGTCAGTACACTGAATAACCCAGCTTAGCACGGACGGACTGCAGTACAACGAGACTGCTAGGACAGCACGGGGTTTACGGACAGCACGGGGTCAAGTGCGACAAGTCCAGCCAACCAGTTTGGGAACGGAAGACGGGACCCAGACAGTTTCAGGGGAGGACGCTTGTGTTTTTCGAGAGCAAATGCTTAGCTTACGAGAGTGCTAGTTGAAGATAGCGAGTGTAGGACTTGTGTAATTGACTGTGTGCTATAATCGTATGTAAGGCGGCATTTGTATATTTATGTAAGGCAGCCACCGCTTGTGTATACTCTGCAACTATATCAGGTTCGCCTGAAATAAATGATAAAAGTACCATATGCACAACTGATGTTTCTTTGAGTGCGTATGAAGAAGCTAGAGTGCCTGAGTGCGATGTAAGACGTTGACATGGTGATATGGTCAGTATCTCAGTGTTATGGTCAGTATCTCAGTGATATGGTCAGTATCTCAGTGATATAGTTAGTGTCAGAGTGATATGGTCATTATCATGGTGATATGGTCAGTATCTTAGTGATAAGGTCAGTATCTTAGTGATATGGTCATTATCATGATGATATGGTCAGTATCATAGTGATATGGTCAGTACCTTAGTGATATGGTCAGTATCTTAGTGATATGGTCAGTGACAGAGTGATATGGTCATTATCATTGTGATATGGTCAGTATCATAGTGGCATGGTAATTACATGGTGATATGGTCAGTATCATGGTGATATGGTCAGTATCTTAGTGATATGGTCAGTATCTTAGTAATATGGTCAGTATCTTAGTGATATGGTCAGTGTCAGAGTGATATGGTTAGTGTCAGAGTGATAAGGTCAGTATAAGGATGATATGGTCAGTGACAGAGTGATATGGTCATTATCGTTTTGATATGGTCAGTATCATAGTGGCATGGTAATTATCATGGTGATATGGTCAGTATCATGGTGATATGGTCAGTATCTTAGTGATATGGTCAGTGTCAGAGTGATATGGTCATTATCATGGTGATATGGTCAGTGTCAGAGTGATATGGTCAGTATAAGGATGATATGGTCAGTATCACACCGTCCACCTTTACCTCCCAACACATTTCCTGGCGCACAATTTAGGTTGCGTTGACTCGGGAGCCCAGGTCAAAGTTAAATATTCGAGTCTGCCACGATGAGGATCGAACCCAAGGCCAGGGGATCGGCAGGCGAGTGTCAAGCCACTACACCACTGTGGCCTCTCAGCCTTGCCTGTAGTTTTCGTATTCTCAGTTGTCTAGTGTCGCACCTTATGTCAGCCTATTTTTCGTGGTACTATAAGTGCTAATCAATATCCGTGAATTTATGTATTTTATTCTTAAAATACGACATTTCATTAAACTATTTTGAATACAACTTTAAGATATGATTATGCTGGGGTCAAATTTTACAGACTCGTAAATAAATGTCATTGATCGAGGCTATTGCAAACAAATCCTTGAAAACTTATTATGTCCGGACAATGCTAACAAGACTGACGAAGAACATGTGACAATTCTACGCTGACACATGTAACAACTCACAAGACTCACGCTGATACACGTGACAACAGACGAGACTCACGCTGATACACGTGACAACAGACGAGACTCACGCTGATACACGTGACAACAGACGAGACTCACGCTGACACACGTGACAACTCACAAGACTCACGCTGATACACGTGACAACAGACGAGACTCACGCTGATACACGTGACAACAGACGAGACTCACGCTGATACACGTGACAACAGACGAGACTCACGTTGATACACGTGACAACTCACAAGACTCACGCTGATACACGTGACAACAGACGAGACTCACGCTGACACACTTGACAACTCACAAGCCTCACGCTGATACAAGTGACAACTGACAAGACTCACGCTGATACACGTGACAACAGACGAGACTCACGCTGATACACGTGACAACTGACAAGACTCACGCTGACACATGTAACAACTGACAAGACTCACGCTGACACATGTAACAACTGAAAAGACTCACACTAACACATGTAACAACTGACAAGACTCACGCTGACACACGTAACAACTGACAAGACTCACACTGACACATGTAACAACTGACAAGACTCACGCTGACACACGTAACAACTGACAAGACTCACACTGACACATGTAACAACTGACGAGACTCACACTGACACATGTAACAACTGACAAGACTCACACTGACACACTGTAACAACTGACAAGACTCACGCTGACACACGTAACAACTGACAAGACTCACACTGACACATGTAACAACTGACAAGACTCACACTGACACATGTAACAACTAACAAGACTCACGCTGACACATGTAACAACTGACAAGACTCACGCTGACACACGTAACAACTGACAAGACACACGCTGATACACGTGACAACTCACAAGACTCACGCTGACACATGTAACAACTGACGAGACTCACGCTGACACATGTAACAACTAACGAGACTCACGCTGACACATGTAACAACTGACGAGACTCACGCTGACACATGTAACAACTAACAAGACTCACGCTGACACACGTGACAACTGACGAGACTCACACTGACACACGTAACAACTGACAAGACTCACACTGACACACGTAACAACTGACGAGACTCACGCTGACACATGTAACAACTAACAAGTATCACGCTGACACACGTGACAACTGACGAGACTCACACTGACACACGTAACAACTGACAAGACTCACACTGACACACGTAAGAACTGACAAGACTCACGCTGACACATGTAACAACTGACAAGACTCACACTGACACATGTAACAACTGACAAGACTCACGCTGACAACCGTAACAACTGACAAGACTCACGCTGACACACGTAACAACTAACGAGACTCACACTGACACACGTAACAACTGACAAGACTCACACTGACACATGTAACAACTGATAAGACTCACGCTGAAACACGTAACAACTAACGAGACTCACACTGACACATGTAACAACTGATAAGACTCACGCTGAAACACGTAACAACTAACGAGACTCACACTGACACATGTAACAACTAAGAAGACTCACACTGACACACGTAACAACTGACAAGACTCACGTTAACACAGATGACAGCTGACAAGACCCACGCTGACACATGTAACAACTAACGAGACTCATGCTGACACATGTAACAACTGACAAGACTCACGTTGACACAGATGACAGCTGACAAGACCCACGCTGACACATGTAACAACTAACGAGACTCATGCTGACACATGTAAAAACTGACAAGACTCACACTGACACACGTAACAACTGACAAGACTCACGTTAACACATGTAACAACTGACAAGACTCACGCTGACACATGTAACAACTGACAAGACTCACGTTAACACAGATGACAGCTGACAAGAATCAAGCTGACACATGTAACAACAGACAAGACTCACGCTGACACATGTAACAACTGACAAGACTCACGCTGACACATGTAACAACTGACAAGACTCACGTTAACACAGATGACAGCTGACAAGACTCACGCTGACACACGTAACAACTGACAAGACTCATGTTAACACATGTAACAACTGACAAGACTCACGCTGACACATGTAACAACTGACAAGACTCACGCTGACACATGTAACAACTGACAAGACTCACGCTGACACATGTAACAACTGACAAGGCTCACGTTAACACATGTAACAACTGACAAGACTCACGTTAACACAGATGACAGCTGACAAGACTCACGCTGACACACGTAACAACTGACAAGACTCATGTTAACACATGTAACAACTGACAAGACTCACGCTGACACATGTAACAACTGACAAGACTCACGCTGACACATGTAACAACTAACGAGACTCACGCTGACACATGTAACAACTAACGAGACTCACGCTGACACACGTAACAACTGACAAGACTCACGTTAACACAGATGACAGCTGACAAGACTCACGCTGACACACGTAACAACTGACAAGACTCACGTTAACACATGTAACAACTGACAAGACTCACGCTGACACATGTAACAACTGACAAGACTCACGCTGACACATGTAACAACTGACAAGACTCACGCTGACACATGTAACAACTGACAAGACTCACGCTGACACATGTAACAACTGACAAGACTCACGCTGACACATGTAACAACTAACGAGACTCACGCTGACACATATAACAACTAACGAGACTCACGCTGACACATGTAACAACTGACAAGACTCACGCTGACACATGTAACAACTGACAAGACTCACACTGACACATGTAACAACTGACGAGACACACGCTGACACATGTAACAACTGACGAGACACACGCTGACACATGTAACAACTGACAAGACTCACACTGACACATGTAACAACTGACAAGACTCACACTGACACATGTAACAACTGAC
Source organism: Cepaea nemoralis (assembly GCA_014155875.1). NCBI lineage: Eukaryota > Metazoa > Mollusca > Gastropoda > Stylommatophora > Helicidae > Cepaea > Cepaea nemoralis. The sequence goes on along the minus strand of JACEFZ010017450.1, from coordinate 280,906 downwards.
GAGACTCACACTGACACACGTTGACCACTCCTCCAGGCTGCTGTGGCTTTTGCTGGTGACCGGCATGTCCGGGGGTATGATGTACACGGTGGCTGTTCTACTGATGGAGTACTACCAGTACAACACTGTCACCAAGACGGACATTAAGATCAACGAATGGAGCACCTTCCCCTCCGTGACGCTCTGCAATACCTGCCCCTACAAGAACGTCGACAAGTCCACGGACACCCCATTATTCCGGCTCTTGGCTTCTCAGGGCATCTTTCTGGAGTCAGCCGTGCCTTTGAATATTTCAGAGTAAGTATTACCCATATGAGTTTATTTACCCATCATGTCATCGTCATTATGCGCCAAGCTAAAAAACGAAGGCGATCATGTTTATCCATAACTTTATGTTCTCTGGGTTACTGTATAGTTTCATCTTTGACTGACTTCTTCCTCTGTCGATCTTTGTCGTTGTCGTTCTCAATCTTTTCAGTTGTCACAAAATCCTTTAGAGCCTCTTGTCACAAGGATTGATCAAACAATGCAACATTATCTTTTACCAAGGTTTGATCAAACAATGCAACAGTCTTCACACTCTCTTTTCTCTAGAATACAACACTCTCTACACACTCTCTTAAAGGGTTTGCAAACAGTTCAACACGCCAAACGCCTTTTTTATCCCAAGTCGTGACACACAAAACGACTGTCCTCAAACTCTATTGTACACGCTCTTGTTCCAACTGTATAACCAACAGTACAACGTTCGGTACATCCTCTTGTACCAAGGTGTGAAACTCAAGGTTCGGTACATCCTCTTGTATCAAGGTGTGAAACATCAATACAGTGCTCGCTATATCCTCTTGTAGTAGGGTGTGAAACATCAATACAGTGCTCGCTATATCCTCTTGTACCAAGGTGTGAAACATCAATACAGTGCTCGCTATATCCTCTTGTACCAAGGTGTGAAACATCAATACAGTGCTCGCTATATCCTCTTGTACCAACGTGTGAAACATCAATACAGTGCTCGCTATATCCTCTTGTACCAAGGTGTGAAACATCAATACAGTGCTCGCTATATCCTCTTGTACCAACGTGTGAAACATCAATACAGTGCTCGCTATATCCTCTTGTACCAAGGTGTGAAACATCAATACAACGCTCGCTATATCCTCTTGTACCAAAGTGTGAAACATCAATACAGTGCTCGCTATATCCTCTTGTACCAAGGTGTGAAACATCAATACAGTGCTCGCTATATCCTCTTGTACCAAGGTGTGAAACATCAATACAGTGCACGCTATATCCTCTTGTACCAATGTGTGAAACATCAGTACATTGCTCGCTAATCCTCTTCTATCAAGGTGTGAAACATCAATACAGTGCACGCTATATCCTCTTGTACCAAGGTGTGAAACATCAATACAACGCTCGCTATATCCTCTTGTACCAAGCGACGACCAAACAACAGCAAACACCAATTACATGCAACATATAAAAATATCACGTGCCCATTGTTCGTGTCACCAAAATGGACAGATTGCGAAACAATGACATTAGAAGAATAACAGGAACATTATCATGTACAAAATATACAGAAAGATAATGATTTGGTCTTATACGAATGTGATCCAACAAATCGCTCCCGCTAGCCCACAACTGTAACATAGTTAGTATTATGGAACGAGAAAGATTTAAATGCAAATGGATTGATAATGTCTTCTTCAGATGCCTGGTATGATCCACAGTCATCTTTGTTATTTGATATTTAAAGTTTGTGTTGCTAATGATTTGTTGCCCAAGTGTTTAAGCTTACCGACAGTTATGTATTGATTGAATGCTGTGTATGTGCTTGCTGCAAGCAACATTTGATGATTTTTCCATATACAATCTGCTTAACATTTACCGTGTTAGTTTTTCATAAAAATGCATATTTGTAGACATTTCAAAGCTTTCAATGAATTTACAGTATAATGTTGGAATAGTTGTATCATTTACAACACATAAGAGAGCTGCCTGTTTAAATCCTGTTGTGTACATTTGTGTGGTGTGCTTCTAAGATCTTTGAATGCTATTGGTGTCACACACTACTGATATGTTTACCGTATAACACTATCCTAGTCCTGGGAGCTTGAGTGCAAGCTTCTCTCCCAGTGGTCCTGTATTCGAATCTCGATCGAGTCGGGGATTATTTTACAACAGACCTGGGCACCTAGCCTACCCGGTCTAAAATTAGCACCAGGAAATTTTCTGGGAAGTAAAGTGGGTCGGTGTGGTAATTCCCACATGGCCCACTGAGTACCGGCTTGTCTACACACATGTGCGGGCTAGCAACATACACACAACACGCCCCGGGCACTGACGAGTCTCGTGTGTACAAGTACTGAGTTCATCCACACGAAACTTTCCACAGCCTTAAACTATATAAAATAACACAAAGCAATGCAGCTTTACATAACACAATTACGGAAAACACAAAACATTGCGGCGACTAGCTTTCATCAGCAAACAAATACGTACAAAAACACAACATATATTGATGGAGAAGACACTACAGTGACTACACTAAGGCGTAAGAACGGGGTGTGAAGAATGAAAACATAACAATTATGAAGTGAACAAGAAAAAAAAAACTGAAAAAAAATAATGTGGTATTTATCTCAGAATCCCAGACTGTGGACTGTACACTAGACAGTGTTTCCATATTTTAACGGGATAATCCCAGACTGTGGACTGTACACTATACAATGATTCCATAATTTAACGGGATAATCCCAGACTGTGGACTGTACACTATACAGTGTTTCCTTACATTAACGGGGCAATGCTTTCGAAAATGTCACCATAGAAAAATATCAGAGCTGGCTGGGAAGGGAGAAAACGGGCATGCATCGTGCAGAGTGGCCTGGTTCAGTTAAACAATCAAAGATAGGGAGCATATGTTGGACCTTATGCCCAGGACATGCTGGTGTGGTGGGAAGCGAGCAGGCGGACAGATTGGCTGGGTCTGTACAGCTGAGTGAGGTATTGGTGCATGATAAGGCAGATGTGGTCGGGGTGTAGTGTGAAAGAACAGATTAATCATCATAGTCTAGAGAGAATGGAGTTGCAGGCAGTGACCAGACCATCTGGATGACACTCAGGACCCAGAGAAAAGGCCAGACAGACACGAAGTCAGGCTGTAACTGGTACCAATAGTATTAGAACTCACAGGCTGTTGTAGATGTGGACGAAGCACGTTTGGGATTGTATGGAGTTCTTGATTCAACTCAACGCAAATGTCCAATATACATTTTGTGATGAATGTGTCGGTTGATAATGACCACCATCAGAGCATAGACGAAGCCCAATCTGCCACAATAATAACAACAACAACAACAACAACAACAACAACAACAACAACAACAACAACAACCACGACCACCACGACCACGACCACCACGACCACGACCACGACCACCACCACCACCACTACCACCACCACCACCACCACCACCACCACCACCACCACCACCACCACCACCACCACCACCACCACCACCACCACCACCACCACCACCACCACCACCACCACCACCACCACCCTTACAATTGGAAACAAAGGACTGGCATGTAACAAGAGTGAATGGACAGGAGGTAAAATAGAATAGCCGTGGGTAAACGCTACTAACCCGTAGGGCAGAGATAGAAGAAGTTAACATACCGCTGACTGGACGACGACGATTCAGTAACACGAAGACAGCTCACGGGTTTACATGACAATGACGGGGAGTTAGCGTAGTAAAAATAGAAATAAGTCATTAAGCGTTGTGACAGCAGACTGACGTATAATTATTCCAGTTAGAATTTCCTGTCAGTGACGTTCCACATATGGGATCTGGTTCTTTCTTACTCATACGAACACTATTCTGTGTGGAGAGGACAGCGAGTTGTTAGTGTTGGTTTCAACGAAGTAACGTAAGTTGACCATTACTCACCAGCGACTACATTCATGTATGTCAGCAGTGACAATGACGCCAGTGTCGACGTAGGTTTAGAGAAGTGAATGCCCGACTGTCATCCGTGCAATGACGTACCTGCCGTGACACACATAAGTGGAGTCCTGACTCGGTCAGTCCTGAGGCCGCGGTATAAGGTGTTTGTCAATAAAAACCACGTTGTGATGCTACGTATGTGTTCCGCGGTCATTAATTGAATGTCGCCAGACATATTGAGTACTGTGCCATCGTGTTACCAGCTGACAACGAGCCGAACACCCCCAGAAGCATCATGACAAGGGCGTGTCAAGTAACCAGAAGGAATCTGTTTAGTGAGGATAAGATGCTCAGCACAGAAGGAAAATTGCGGAGGACATGAAATCTGAGGAAATAAACACTGAGAAAATACATTTTTGAAAAATAAATTCTGCGGAAACAAACTCTGAGGAAATAAATTACTGGTAAACAAATTCTGAGGGTATACATTTTCTGGAAACAAATTCTCAGAGAGCTTCGGTCAAATTACTATTCTGTTTTGTCTGGTTTACAAGTTCAAGTATTTGCGGGGTATACGAATCATTAAATATCCGCCAACCAACCCATGGTGTGTACACTCTCAGTGACTCTAAACCCAAACCCACATCGACCTCTACCCAAATAATCACATATATCACGATCGATAAGATCCGAAGGCTCTAATATTATAAAATATGGATCACCACAAGTCTATTTAAGTGTTACTGAGGCCCAAGTTCCCCATACAACACTCAGGATACACTAAAATGTAACCTTTAAGTCTTGATAAAACGTTACTTATTCTCTATATCTCCAAGTCTGGGTAGACAAACACACCGGCACACTTAGATAAAACAATAAACTCTATATTAAGTGTTGCTTAGACCTTTGATCCCCAAGTAACAAACACATGACATTCTACGACTTAACGATACAGAAGCCGGCTTCGTGGCTTAGAGGTTATGACTTTTCTCCGTAATCTCGTATACTCTCGTCGGTATACGATGATTGACGGTTCAAATCAGCAGTGGTTCGATGCGCATCGGTAACTTACGGGGTATGTGAGCCGGCCGCTCAGAAAGCAATGGCAAACTACTGAGCGTAATCTTGCCAAGAGATCAACATAAAGCTGAAAGATGCTGGTGTTGACAGCTAAGTCCTGTAAAGGATATGCTAAAAAAAAAAAAAAACGATACAGACTTGATTATATAGTGTGTGTGTTTTTTTTGTTGCCTCAATATAAAATTCAATATCTCAGTAACCAACTGAGGGAAAATGATGAGATTTAGCATATAACCTTATCATTATGTCCACCCAACAAAAAAATTTTTGTTCTGGAGATTGTACAGCAGATTTCAATGTTTGTTTATATGCCGTATATATTTTATAGCCCCCGCATTCATTCCATCATTTTAAGAGTATTACCGTTTCAGCATGGCACACCCCCGCTGTTTTTGAATTTTGTCTGCGCGGTTTTCGCTTTTGGCAGACTGAGGGAATTTATATGGGGTAGTTCAGAGGTGTCGTCAAACTGTGGGTTCTTTCATGAAACGTGATTATATAAATAAACTAGCTGGCTCGGTCCGGCTTCTGGCGGGGATCTATCTATCTATCTATCTATCTATCTATCTATCTATCTATCTATCTATCTATCTATCTATCTATCTATCTATCTATCTATCTATCTATCTATCTATCTATCTATCTATCTATCTATCTATCTATCTATCTATCTATCTATCTATCTATCTATCTATCTATCTATCTATCTATCTATCTATCTATCTATCTATCTATCTATCTATCTATCTATCTATCTATCTATCTATCTATCTATCTATCTATCTATCTATCTATCTATCTATCTATCTATCTATCTATCTATCTATCTATCTATCTATCTATCTATCTATCTATCTATCTATCTATCTATCTATCTATCTATCTATCTATCTATCTATCTATCTATCTATCTATCTATCTATCTATCTATCTATCTATCTATCTATCTATCTATCTATCTATCTATCTATCTATCTATCTATCTATCTATCTATCTGTCTGTCTGTCTGTCTGTCTGTCTGTCTGTCTGTCTAATCTACCTACCTACCTACCTGCCTGCCTGCCTGCCGGCCGGCCGACCGACCGACCGACCGACCCACCGACCGACCGACCGACCGACCGACCGACCGACCGACCGACCCACCCACCCACCAAATCAGCCAACCAGCCAGCCATCCACCCACCCACCACCCACCTACCTTTCTGGCTACCTACCTACCTACCTACCTACCTACCTACCTTTCTGTCTGTCTGTCTGTCTGTCTGTCTGTCTGTCTGTCTGTCTGTCTGTCTGTCTGTCTGTCTGTCTGTCTGTCTGTCTGTCTGTCTGTCTGTCTGTCTGTCTGTCTGTCTGTCCGCGCTATTAAATATTGATAAAAGTTACTGGAAAAAACGTCAGGACCATGTGTTGAAAGAGGAAGAGGACTATTGGAGAAAGGATGGATTGAATTTTATGCAACCGAGAGCAATCATCAACCTACTGGAATCGTCCGACACAGATTAAGGTCTGAGCAGATCGCAGACCTTAATCTACGTACACACTTACTGGGATATTTTGCTCCAACTATTCAGACGAATTGCAGGCCCTAAACATTACAGCATCAGCATCAGCTGAAGAAACAAGAAGGAAATGAAAAATAAGGTAAGAAATATATTCCTTCTACTTTCCTGTTAATTTACAAATTATTTACCCCGTGCCTCTGTAAATTCTCTGTCTTTACTAATATTACACATTGCACCCCTCTCGGGATTCTCCGTGGTGAAGTGGTCAAGCCGTCTGACTCGGGCTCCGAAGGTTGTATGTTCGATTCCGGGCCGCGTCCTTCATTTCACGAGTGCATTTTTTCGGAGACTCCCGAGGGTCGTCGCTGGAGCTACGGAGTTCGTGCTTTGTGCGACGCTTTCCGCGCTGCGGAAAGAAACTGAGCCATATGGGATAAAAACCCGGTGCAATGCAGCCGACCCTGTCGATTTTAAGCTAGTTCTATTCATTGCACCCACTCCCATACGAATCCGGATACGCCTTTGTGTGTCATCAGAATTTGCAGGTCTCCCATTACCGTAAAAATAACTTTGTTAGCAAGAAATCACTAGTTGTTCAGCAAAACATCAAAGGAATGTTGCCCCTTTAAATGATTTAAGTTGTGTTTGGACCTATCAAAGACATATTCCTTGGGTGGGGGTAAATATAAGACGGCTGGAAAAATTTCATAACGATGCAACAGACAGTTTTCAAAATAATTGATCGTGAATGAAGGCAAACAAATGTGGACATACTATAAGTGCTCTTTGCTCTGTATCTCCCAGCCCGGGCATGCAAGAATTGTTCCAGTCGGATGTCTTCCAAATACAAGAGAAGTACACGTTTACAGCAGAGGAACTATTTTTCAGCGCGCAGTTTGAAAATGAAGTCTTGAATATTTCCGAGGCTTTTGAGGTACTTTTTGTTGCTCTTTTAGAACAGTATTCTATACATAGCCACTGACTATGGGTAGGTAGGTCTTTATAATTATAACACTGCCGGTGTTCTTCGGAGAAAGTAAATAAGATTGGTGACTCAGCCGTGTGCACATGTGGTTTGGCGTCGCAGACAGCAGAGCACATACTCCAGGATTGCCCAAACTACAACATATCCAGGCGAACCTTCTGGCCTAGAGAGACAACAATGGAAGATAAACTCTATGGACCGCTTAATGAACTAAAAAAGACTGTTGGATTCATACAAGAGACAACATTGCAGTTATAAGCATATTTCAGGCGAACGAAAGAAGAAGAAGAAGAAGAAGAAGAAGAAGAAGAAGTAAATAAGGTGGTTTGAAAACGTTCCTAGAACAGACAACTTCGATTTGAATGATTGATCCTATGTGTTATAAAATGACGGCGGCCTTGAGAAGAAACCAACCTTGGTGACGTAACTTGTTTACACTCAAACCGAAGTGACAACTGATTTTGTGTAGTGGGCGTAGCATCGCCAGAGTTGACAATGTCTTTGACTGAACAATGTTGCGTTACTTGCATGTTCTTTACAGGATGTCGCAGTCAACCCCAGCATGTTTGGCTGTTTGTGATTTACAAGGCAAGTTTACGATGAGTAGTTTGAAATTGCTTTCTGAGCCACCGACGTTCATATCATTGTTAAAAATCAACCCAGGCGGTCTGCCTCCAGATCATTTGCAGCCGATTTTAACCGCTTTATGCGGGGTTGCGAATCGCGTTGAACAGCTTAGAAATGTGAAATTCTGCATTGTGCTTAATTTCCTTGCAGTATCCTGATTCATGATTGTACATTCTGCTAGACCAGTGGTTCATAACCTTTTTTTGGCCCATGTCCCCCTTTACCATATGTTCAGAGCGTCATTCCCCTTCCCCCCTTTTCGAATTTCCTCCCTATAAATCCCCCCACCCTCACACAGTATACATAAAAATGGAAGCTAAATTTAATAACACATACTAGAACAAGTCTAGACATCTACATAAAACGTGATTTGCGGGTCTACTTACGTTATGAAACGAATTTCATTAAGGCGAGAAGTACAGAACCGTAAAATTTAGAGGGAAAAACAATATCAAGTAACTGGTTCTTGTATTAATGCGATCTTGAAATAATCTTAATTCCCCCCTCCCCTGGAAACCCTAAAATTCCCCCCTGGGGGAGGGCAGGGGAATTCCCCACCGGTTGAGAACCACTGTGCTAGACTGTATTAAGTCCCATGATCGTATATTCTGCTAGACTGTATGGCTACCCATCGTAGGCTGTATCCAGGCCATATTTTAATATTATCTGTCCAATTGTAGCTTTGACGACCTGTAGTCATATCCCTTCTAACTGTTCCCCATTTGTGGTATTCAGCAGCTTGTTATATCATTTAATATGACCAAAGTACATTGTCTTCTCAGCATCTGTCCCCCAACAGCCCTACAGCTACCACTGAGGTTGTTTCTAGACCTGTGTTCTAGTCATCCATCCATCCATCATGTGCCATGCCGGTAAGCGTGGGCGGTCATGTTCTGCCATCTCACTCGATCACCAGAGTCGTGGATCAGCTCCGTGTTTCTGTCTCGACCATGCCTCAAGGCCAAGCCATCCAGGTACTTGCTTCTAGGTCTTCCCCTTGGTCTGTTCCCCTCGATCTTACCAGTTGTCACTAAGTTCTCCAGATCATTTCTTCTCATAACATGCCCAAAAAATTTTCTAGTCAGCAACAGCGCTAACCACTCTACCATCACTTTTCCAGGGTCAGGGTATACTCTAACATAAACCAACAATAGACAATGATACCTATTACGAGGGGGCTTCAAATTAAAACCTTAAAAGTGTGACAAAAATTATAATAACCATGCGATGGGCCTGTTACCCATCAATATTGTGGTTAAGGATATCAAGTGGGTTAAGCAGTGACATCACGGTGCTGACGAACACGGTAGACGTTATAGGACAGTTTAAAGATGACCACCCTACTTTTGACACGCACCAAAGAGGAGCACCGTTATTTTATCCGGTTTAAAAAAAAAAAAAAACATTAGTTAAGGGGTGAAACCTGTAGAAATTTATCGGCGAATGAAGGTCCAGTATGGTGGCGCATGCCTGTCAGTCCAGCAACTGTATGTGTGGGGTAGAAAGTTTCAAAACGGCGTGACTTCTGTGACAGACTGTTCACGACCGGGTCAGACACACCGAGTAGTGATCTCAGAGTGGTTACACATGCGACCAAGATAATTTGTTTTCTTCTGGAATCCAAGCATTTTATCGGCGCTGGAGGACTTGCATTGAACGCAGTGGTGACTACATCGAAAAATTATACTGCTGATATTTACTTTTTCAGAATATATTATCAAAAAACACACATTTAATATTTTCATTTGATGCCTTTTCGCATAAATGGGCATGGTTTAGATGTATGTAAACATAAATGACACCCTATTTGTGAGTTGAGTCTTTTTCCTTGACCCTGTTTTCCCTGTTGGGGTATAAGGTCTCTGCCATGCCGTAAGTCTGTCTTCGCTGTGCTTTGCCATATAGGGTATAATCGAACTTATAGAAGGTACTGGATCATTATCATGGAGTGACGATAACATTCAACAACTGAATGGTGAACTTTCGAAATATAAAGTCAACGTCAGAGTTCAGGAAACTACCACCGCTTTATTACGGCAGTTGACACAGTCGTGATACATCTTATGGTGTAATAATTAGAAGACCCGTTGTTGCCGGGACGGCATCTAATATAGGCATACACTAAAATGAATAACTCCAACCTGTCTTACGTTCGCCTGATCGTCCCTCAGTAATACTTCTCCTTAGTCCGTTCACTCAGACCGTCTTTGCCGTCATCTTCCTCCGATTCTGTTTAGATCCTGCCCGTCGGTCTCGAATCCATGGCGTTCCCAATATATGCTTCTAGCTGTTATTAACTTGGAGTCCACTGCTAGACTTCTAACCATCCAATAGCCACACCAATTTGTTCTCGAATAGCAACACACGACCGTTCGTCTTGATCACCGCACAACGTAATTTTTTGTTGTCAAGATTGTGTTGGTGTGACGTTTTTCGTTGTCAACTCGGATACTTGTATCCCTTGGTTTTCCTGCACTGTTTACTTTGAGAGTTCCTTCCATCCTCTGTATGGCGTGATCTGGGCACCTGCTCTGTGGCAGTCTCCTCAACCGGCTCAGTTCAAACTCTCATTCTTAGTTATTCCAAACGGTTCTGTCCACATTCTCCGCATGTTATTCATTACTGATTCTACCTGTCTTCTCCATATGTTTTTATATCTTCCTATGTTTATCACGCCCAATGTATTCCAGACAAATTCCATGCTAGTTATACTATTTCAGGTTTTCTCAGTCAGCCTTTCCAGCGCCTGCATCATTTCTTCATTTCTTGGTTCATTGTTATTTGTGTAGTTCTCTCCGTGAGCTCTGAATTGATGATTCTGTCATACCATCATTTTCCCCTTCTATTTTGCACAGCGAATGTTCGCCATTTATTTGTGATCGTCTTCGCTGTTCTCCGTGTTTCTAATCCACACAGCAGCACTGATTTAACATTAGAACTGAATATTCTAACTTTGGTGCTAAGATTAACTTTTTTTTACATCCATACATTTCCTACTGCTATAGACATCCCCTTAGCCTTCTGTGGTAATTATTATTCCGATATCTTCATCTGTTTCCCGATCTTTGTCTACAATACTGCATAAATAGATATATGATTCTCTGTTTCTTGAAGTAAGGTTTCACCAAAGGAAATTCGGTTATCATTTGCTTGATTTATTCTCATTAACTTTCGCTTTACCTTATGAATTTCAAAGCTTGTTGTTGTGATCACCCATTCAATGTAGTTAGTTTATCCTGCATCAGATTTCGTGTATGCGACAGGCGAGCAGTGTCATCAACGACGTCCGTATGATCAAGCTGCTCTGTCAACGGAATTTGTCAAAGGAGTCCACTGAATTCCATTTCTGGCAGAGCTTATTGTTGTCTCCGTAATCTAGTCCATAGTCGGTAAGAATAGTAGAAATGACAAAAGGCATCCTGGTATCACTCCTGTTCTTGTTTCGAATGTCTCTGCTAGTTTTCGTCCACGGAGGATTATGTACCTCAAGTCTCTGTATGTTTCCATTAGGTCTCAGCAGTTTCCAAAGAGATTCCTTATCAATGCTATCAAAAACCTGTTTGTAATGCATAAATCCGATATAAAGTGTTAAGTTCAGTTTGATGCTTCACTCTGTTATTATGCTCAATGCTATCAGTTGGTCAGTGCAGAATCTATTTGGCAAGGAGTCGGCCTGTCCATCCTTTAATTGTTTGCCAACGACATCTCGTATTCTCCCCAGACTGTTCCTGCTTAATATCTTCCCAGGATTTGACAGTAACATTATTCCTCTATAATTTCCACACTCCTGTAGGTCCACTTTCTATGGCAATTTCACCAGATATCCTTCTCTCAAGTCTGTTGCTATTTCTTAAATTTCCCAGAATATGCCAAATAATGTGTGCAGTATTTAAGTTCAAGTGGTTACGATAAGTCTGACTGCTCCTGCTTGGATGCCATCTGGACCAACAGCTTTTCCATCCTTCAGAAGTTTTATGACTTTATTAATTTCTTTTATGGATGATTTGTAGCAGCTGATATCCAGCTCTATTTCTGCAAGACGGATATCTGGAGTGTCTTCTGGTATTAGTCTATTCAAGAGTTGTTCCTAAAAGTATTATTCATCTGTTTAGTTTATCTTCAATGCTAGTGAGAACTTTCCAATTTCTCTGTTTGATCTATCCGTTTGGTTGAATATATATCCTGCTATCTTTTTCATGGCACAGTAAAATAGACGACGATAATTCATTTATGTGGACATAATATAGATTCATGTAAACAAATAATGACACCGTATATGTGAGATGAGTATTAACAAGTAACTATCATGCATGTAAACAGAATAGTGAGACAATACTTGGCCGCTGTTTCACCTTTAATGGGCCAGATTACATCAGCAAGAACGGGCCTAGAATGACCAGGCTGGTGGGCCGAGAGTCGGGGCTGCGGATTTATGTCCATCTCTTCCAGGATCAGTATTTCATCTTCGATGATTTAACGGCCGGGATAAGGGTAAGTTTTACTAGCACCACATAGTTTAGGAGCCGTGGTAGTTACTCGTTACAATACTCTATGTTTGGAGCCGCGGTAGAACATTCATTATAGTACTCTATGATTGGAGCCGTGGTAGTTACATCGTTACAGTACTCTATGTTTTTAAGAGTGGTAGTTGGGACGCAGAGGTGTTTCCAAGGCACCAGGGCCGGGTTATATACTGGCCAAGACCTATTGACGCGTCCTTGTCGAGCGTCCTGGGCAACAGGTCCCTTCGGGGTCCTGGCTAAAGTCAGTAGGATCACCGATTCCTCCGAAGTCGGAGAGTGTCTGCCTGTACGGTGAGGAACCACCAGTCTGCACACCAATAAGCCAGACATGGGACAACGGATACTCACGCAAACCTCAGGTCCTGCACGACATCACACTGATGTTGGACAACAGGATGCCTTCATCCGACATACAGGACTTCGCGTTGGAGCTCAAGCCAACGAACACAAGCAAGCAAGCAAGCAGAGTGGTAGTTATATCGTTATAGGACTCTATTTGGAGCCGTGGTGGTTACATCGCTATAATACTCTATGTTTGGAGCCGTGGTGGTTACATCGCTATAGTACTCTATGTTTGGATCTGTGGTAGAACAATCGTTATGTGTGGGTCGAGGATCACCTCCGTTGCTCACGTAAATCTCGACAAGTACTCCAGCTTTCGCCAATGAAAATAGAAGGTTCTGCACAGTGCACAAACTCTCTAGTCCTGAGTCATACATGCTATAAATACTCATTTTTGGGGGTAGGTGTTAATTTTGAAAATTTGCCTGTGCGGGGAACTTTTAGGCCTGCTCTTTCCGATGACAAAGTGCCGAGGGATAATTTTTTCCACCAAGAAGACTAGACACTCAATCTACTGACCCCAGGAACAAGGACTCGACTGAAAGTGTGGAGGGAGGAACATATGGGCATGAGAGAGAGAGAGAGAGAGAGAGAGAGAGAGAGAGAGAGAGAGAGAGAGGAGAGAGAGAGAGAGAGAGAGAGAGAGAGAGAGAGAGAGAAAACGTATGTACGAGTAAATGTTTGCTAGTGTGATTGTGAGTGGATATTGGTGTATGTGCGACGGAATGTGTATTTGTGAGTTATTGAGTGGAGTGTGTATATAACTGTGAGAGTTTGTGTAAATTATGTATGTATGTAATGTATGCATGTGTATATGAAGGTATGCATGTATATGTTTATACTTATGTGCGTGTGCGTGTGTGTGTGTGTGTGTGCCTGTGTGTGTGTTTGAGTATGCGTGCGTTCTTGCCTGCCTGCCTGACTCATAACATGGTAATATGCATTATGTTCATAACATTAATTTGACAATGTTTTCTCTATGCACAATAGATAATTGATGTACAAAAGATAGGTGATAGGAAGGGCCGAATGTAAGACTGGCCTGTTTGTCCAATTTGTGATCCTTTGAAAATAAAGTTCGTTCGTTCGAGGAAACCACTATTGGGTTTAACAGGCTTGGTAGCTAGCACCGTCAACACGCAGTGAAGCGCAATGAGCCTGGTTAGGTACATAGATTCTTTAGCCCAGTGGTTCTCAGCCTTTTTTGGCCCATGCACCCTTTCACCATATGTTCAGAACGTCATTTCCCCCTTTTCGTATTTCCTCCCTATAACCCCCCCCCCCCCCCCCCCTCCCTTTACACAGTATATGTAAAAATGGAATCTAAATTTAATAACACATACTAGAAGAACATGTCAAGATATATACATAAAACGAATTTCAGAAGGGCGAGAAGTACAAAACCGAGTAGGAAGGGAAAACAATATAAAGTAATTGGTACTTGTATTAACGCAATCTTGAAATAATCTTAATCCGCCTCTCACCCCCCCCCCCCCCCCCCCCGAAACCCTAAAATTCCCCACGGGGTGGGGGAAATTCCCCACAGGTTGAGAACCACTGCTCTAGCCCCTTCTTCCGGCCATAAGGGTGAGCAGTGCTTTCCTGAAGAAGGCTGCTCAGCGGCTAAGGGGGCTTGCTGAGCCCATGTCTGTTCTGGTCAGCAGAAGTCGACCCTATGGCCTGAGCCGCCCGCGTGGGGGAGACCTTAAACCTTGTTCAGTGGGTCGGGTGCCGGAGGTGGGGGGTGTGTAGCACCCTTTTCTTGTTTTTAAACATCCACACGATCCAGGAGCCGAGTGGCGCAGTGGTTAGCACGCTTGTCTGCCTACTTGGAGGTCATGTGTTCCAATCCCCGTCTCGGTTGGGATCGTTTTAACTGTCCTGGGCTCTCAGGTCTCCCCCGTCTCAAATGAGAAGCCGGAAATGTTGTGAGAAGTCAAGGCGGGCTGTCCGAGATTGGCCAGATGACTCATCGAGTGCCGATTGGTCTATACAAATGTGAGCTAGCACCATGCACCAAATGCGCCTCATGGCGTAGAAGAGAACCACCTAGAAACAAGGCCAGCCTCAGTGGAGGTTCAAACACATGACCACACCATCGCAGACGAACGAACGAACGAACGAAAATCTTTATTTTCAAAGGGTTAAGAATTGAGCACGCAGTCCCGTCTGACAGTCTGCCCTTCTTCTCTATTTCCTTTCATACATTCTTTCATTCAACATCACTTATGAAGCACATTTTTGACAACAAAAGGACAATAAGCATTAAAACGGATTAAAAAATAATAAATAACAAATAACTCACTGAGGCAATGTTTAACATGGGCATTATAAATACCTACGGAAGGTGTAAAGTGCCATACATATGGGAATATTGTTTGGCTAGTTGTCGTTTGAGATAATTTACCATTATTATTGTCTATTATTGTTATTATTATTGTTGCAGACAGCGAGGCTAGCTACTGCACCACCCCGGGTCTTCTCTCTCTCTCTCTCTCTCTCTCTCTCTCTCTCTCTCTCTCTCTCTCTCTACACACACACACACGCGCGAGCGCGCGCGCACACACACACAAACATTGAGATACCCGACTTGGTTCAAAGCTGGAGTCGGAAGATAGATAAGTGTTAAGGTAACTGGTCGCTTTACCTCAGAATGCCATGACTAGCACAATACAAAACGGCAGCATGTTTTACTTTACCGAGTATCTGCTAATAGACAACGTTTACACTGACACAATTTCAGATGTTTGTGGCCAACCACCCCGACACACCAAGGCTGCGACAGGATGGGATAGACATCCACCCAGGGACATCCACTAGGTTGGCATTGACCCCGGTCAAAGTAAGTTTTTTACTTCCCCTTCTTCCGATTGCTTTAATTTTTTTCCCCTATTATCAGTGTCCCTCGCCATCAGGTGAACCCACTCCGACTTCAGATATACTTGTAATTTACGTCCCCGAGTCAAGGACGAGAGGTCAACATTTTAGTCCAACTGACTGGTGTAAGGGTTAAACGCCTTACCTCAGCAACAGCACACCGGATGGTTAATAACACGAGTTCTTATCCTTTCGGCCATGCTGATCTCCGATGTAAGGTTTAAAAAAGGGTTACAGTTAGAGGCTCGACTTCATTGCACGCTGTTTTACCCCACCCGGTTCGGTCCCTCTACGCAGAACGGAAAGTCATCTGCCGAGAGCACATCACGGAGAATTCAGGAACTCCAGCGACGATCTTCCGCGCTCTCCGGACAGATTGCTACCGTGGTCTGAAAGATGCAGTCTGTAAACGAACCCGCAGCCTCCAGAGCGCATGGCATACGGATTGACCTTAGGGTGTAGAAAACAATAGCCTCTGTCTTTTGTTGTGGAGCACTGTTAACTCTACGTGAGAGAGAAGTATTCATTACAGAACAACAGATTAAATGGTTTGGCCATCTCACAAAGAGCCTTGGCATCATCTTCCACAAAGAGCCACACTGAAGAACTATAATGCAAGAAGAGGTAGGAGACGTTTTGGTAATAGACGGATTTGGTCAGTTCAATGTTGATTCAAAAAGTGTTACAATGGAGTATTTACATCAACACCTTCATGGGAGGAGTTTGACGTGGAACCGTCAAAACACAAGGTCGTGGGTCAACTGTTTTTAATTTAATAAGACCGACCAATGATTTTGATGTTTCATTGCTTTGTCTTTGAGCCTGAGGATTTGAGTATGAGTTTCCCGGACACGTGGTTAACACTGAGTATGCCGACCAGTCGTATTGTGTTCCTAATTAGCTGCCTGCCTGACTGCTTCTTTGTCTGTTTGTGTGTCTATTAATCGGACTGTCTGTCTATCAATATGTCTGTCTATCAATTCTCTGCCTGTCAGATGAACAAATTTCTGCCTGCCCGTCACCGTCTGTCAGTCAACTTGCATGTCTCTTTGTTGAATGACTATATATATATATATATATATATATATATATATATATATATATATATATATATATATATATATATATATATATATATATATATACCTTTATGTGTGTCTTTTCCTTGCCTGCCTGTAGGTATATCCACCTGCAGGCATGTCTGTCTGTATATGTACCTGTCTATATATCTTCGTGTCTGCCTATCTGTCTGTGTAACTGTCTGTATGTCAGTGTGTCTGACTGCCTGTCCGTGTATCTGTCACTCTGTCCATCTCTGTGCCTATACCAGCCAGCCCACGACGGTACAGTTGATCGCACACTTCTCCTCCCCCAGTACACCTTTCTCCCGGCCCCATACAAGTCGTACGGCGACAAGCCCTGCCTGCAGACGGACAGCCAGGACCTCCGCCACAAGATGATCAACGCCTCCTTCTACAGCTACGACAACTGCCTGGAGCAGTGCCATAGCTACAAGGCCTCCTTGGCCTGTTCCTGCTACACCCATTTACTGTGTGAGTACTTGTTCAACCCACATTTCCCACAATCCAAGTCTCTCACACAAGCCAACCCTGTCCTGTTACTGTGTGAGTTCTTGTTCTACCTAAGTCTCTCACACAAGCCAACCCTGTCCTGTTACTATGTGAGTTCTTGTTCTACCCAAGTCTCTCACAAACGCCAACTCTATCTGTTACTGTGTGAGTTCTTGTTCTACCCACATCTCTCAGACAAGCCAACTCTATCTGTTACTGTGTGAGTTCTTGTTCAACCCTAGTCTCTCTCACAAGCCAACTCTATCTGTTACTGTGTGAGTTCTTGTTCTACCGAAGTCTCTCACACAAGCCAACTCTATCTGTTACCATGTGAGTCTTGTTCTACCGAAGTCTCTCACACAAGTCAATTCTATCTGTTACTGTGTGAGTTCTTGTTCAACCCAAGTCTCTCACACAAGCCAACTCTATCTGTTATTGTGTGAGTTCTTGTTCTACCAAAGTCTCTCACACAAGCCAACTCTATCTGTTACTATGTGAGTTCTTGTTCTACCCAAGTCTCTCACACAAGCCAACTCTATCTGATACTGTGTGATTTCTTGTTCAACCCACATCTCTCTCACAAATCAACCCTGTCTTGTCTGTTAGTGTGAGTTCTTGTTCAACCCACATCTCTCACACAAACCAACCCTGTCCTAGCTGTCACATTAACCCTTTCTGACACAGACAGCTGTCACATTAGCCAACCCTATCCCTGGTATTACTGTCCCTTCAATTCTTCCAACCATCTATTATATTAACTCTTTAGTAGCTGAAAGGCAGCATTTGTGAATGAGATGTCCACTTATTGTAGACTTCATGCTTGTATCTGTATCCAGTAGTTTGTACCTGACGGTCGGTGTTGTATTGTCGTTGTTGTAATTGTTGTGTATTCATTTTACATACATACACACACACACACACACACACACACTTACACACACTTACACACACACACACACATACACACACACATCATATTCTCATATGCCAGTCCTAGAATGTTGTCTCATGTGACTGATTAGACCAGTGTTTCCCAACCTTTTTTGTGCCATGCCCCACTTAAGCCTTTCTAAAATTCATATTGCCCCCCTCCCCCAACCCACGCCCCCCCCCCCCCTCAACATATACATTATTTTTAATATTCAAAAATTGAAATGTTCACTAAAGAAAATTGAATGATAGGTTTTAGGAAGAAATCACTAGATAATTATTGAGCAAACACAGTAAGTAAATTTTCAAAACATATAATGGAGAACTGAAATTCAAGTACAAAATAATTTTAATGAAAGATTTTTCTATATTATTTTAATTATTAGTAATTATTTATTATTTAAATTTAGTGAGATCCTTGCGCTTGATGCTTGCTGCAAAGAGATCTTATGTCAGGTTCCAATTTAGTTAACTTCAGTCTCAAGTCTCCCCGTTTTGTTATATTACAGCCGATTTCTTCCATTTTCGAATTGCCCCCCTTAACAGTCAAATTGCCCCCCTGTGGGGCGTGGGCCCCACGTTGGGAAACACTGGATTAGACCATTCATAGTTCAGAAATAACTATTACAATGAGAGCAGGGACATGTCTGTCAACCTCGCTAAGAATACTTGATTTTTGATTTTCATATTACACGCTTCACTGACCGACTTTGTGGCTTAGGGGTTACGGGCACAGTTCGCAATACCGCGTTCGAAACACAGCTGCTGGGGATTTTGCAGCAGACAGCATTGCGTTGGTTTCCCATAACAATGGTATGCGTGCCGGTCGTTCAGAAAGCAATGGCAAACTACTGAACGTAAACTTGCCAAGAAATCACGAACAGCCAAAAATTCTGGGGTTGAATGCGACATCCTGTGAATTGCCCGCAGTTGTGTTTCGAACGCGGTATGCGAGATTACGAATTCCTTCGGTAACACCTTGGCCACAGTGGGGATACTATTGAGAAGTTGCTGTAAAGCGCTACGTAAAGCGTTCTATGGGTTTCATTAAGTGGCCGGTAGTTGTATCTAGCTGACCGTGCTCCGTCCCTGGGGCTGCTTGGTGTGGTACTGTAATCCTGCTGGTGGCAATAGTCATGGCAATGGCACACTACTGGAAGACCTTGAGTTGGCATTACCAGCACAATCATCGGCAACAGGAAAGTCGGGTATGGTTGAAGTGCGTTCTTGTGCTCTTGCCTGAAGTCTCCAAGGATGGAAGGATCTGCCTCTAGCTATTGCCGGCTTTGGCAAGAGCGCCACTGGCATTGCAAGCGGCTGTCAACACTGCAGCAGATATCACGCTCAAAAGGGTAGGAGCTAACATGCAACTTTGCTTTGCACATTGAGGGCGCGGAGTGTTCACCCTGAACTCCAGATAATATGTCGTCAAGAAATAGCCTCACAATTGCCATGAAGGTTTTGGGACATCCGAACTTAGTCGTAATCTTTCAGAGCCCGTCACGACTCATCATCATCATGTGCCCTACCGAACTAGCGAAGAAGTTATTGTCTCTCCACAGATATCGGTCCTTGGTGTTCTCGATCAATTCTACTGCGGGTATTCACCCATGCCACTGCCTTAGACCAGCAAACACCACGTCTCTAAGTCCGACTTACGTCCCTCTTCTAACGCTGACCTTTCAAGCTTCTGGATCTACCGTGCCGAAAGCTTCAGCCAGATCTACAAATGTCTTGTTATTTGAAACTTTCAGGTCTTTAATCTTGAACTACCTGTAAGTTCCAGACACATGTTACTGTAATCAAATATATTCCAGCTGTTATTTTAATCCCGTCTGTTTCAGAAAGACGTTGCTTTCTCTCAGTTATTCATTATAACACTCAGCAAACGTAAAACCACAGTTCTCTGTTAGATAAGCAGCCGGTTGTACGGCATGTAGGGGGTGGAGAAAGGGTGGGGAAGGAAGGATCCAGACAAACAAGCAATATAGATCTCATCGAGATTAGTCACGTGATCTTTTCCGGTGTTTGTGTTTAATCTCTGCAGAATCTTATCGGTCTGATTTGCTCTTTCGCTGTTTCGCAATGTTTGGAGAAGTTCTCGGAAGCCTTCGTCAGAAACCATTTCTGTAAACGTGCCACTTCCCACTCTCCGTTATGGCGATTAGATTGTCATGCCAGAGATCAGACGAGGAACAAAGTGGAAACAATGAACTTCATTAATTATGTGTGTCAAGAAGAGGAACAAAGTGGAAACAATGAACACCATTAATTATGTGTGTCAAGAAGAGGATAGTTAGTTAGTCGAGGTTCCAACTTCACTGCAACGGGTCGTCTCCATTATGCTCCGTTCCTGTGCAAGTGAACATCACACAAAATTCTCCCCACTGTCCATTGTGAAAAGTGGAACAGACAGGAGTCTTGGCAATCCAACAGCCCGCACAAGTACACTGAATAATGCTGCCACAAGAATGCCAACACAAAAGCCCTCCACGGAAACCACAGTTCATCGTCGATGGACTCGGCAGTCACCAGAAAGACTTCATTGACCCGGGTTTTCTCACTTGGCTCGGTCTTTTACCACAGGGCGACCCGCCGAAAGCGTCGCATAAAGCACGAACTCTGCAGCTTCAGCGCCGACTCCCAGGAGTCTCCTGAAAATGCACTCGTGAACCGAAGAGGAATAAGGTGGAAACAATGATCTCCATTCATTATGTGTGTCAAGAAGAGAACAACAGGAGCATAGTGTAATAACTGGAAACATAGAGGTCATCGTGGCCGAAAGGATAAGAGCATTTGCTCTTAAGCTTCGAAAATGTAGCCTTGTTTTTAAAATTATACAATAAAAAATATTACTAAAAATACTAAAACTGTAAACTCTAGCAATAGATTGTCCTGAAATCGATACCTTTGAGGTAAGCTACGTTTGAGCTTCTGACAATTATTATTACCTCC
This sequence comes from Cepaea nemoralis, assembly GCA_014155875.1. Taxonomy (NCBI): domain Eukaryota; kingdom Metazoa; phylum Mollusca; class Gastropoda; order Stylommatophora; family Helicidae; genus Cepaea; species Cepaea nemoralis. Next base: position 259,554 of record JACEFZ010017450.1, on the reverse strand, counting down.
CCTCGTATTCTAACTTGTTAACACAATCATTTAGAATGTAAAAAAAAACAAAAAACGCATTATTGTAAAATGTCAACAGAAACTATAATTACTTCTGTCAAAATGAAGTAACAACTGTCAGAAATAATGCATTGTCCACACTGACCATTGTAAGGAGTCATCATAAGAACTACATCTCGAATAGAAACAATTGTTTGACATTTCCTGCAGACACCAACCATTAATAGACCGAACGTGGCAACCCCACTTACATTAAACAAGCGTTCACATTATGTATAAATGTCGAAGCATGAAGGCTTTAATACAGTAGTAGATTGTAGTTCATAGTAATCATTAATTTAGGTTAGTGGAGTTCTGAAATCTTGATTTATTCAGTAGCTTGTGTACTAGCCGACAGAGAGAAGATATATTTCTTGTGTTCATTGCTGTACAGGAAGAATGAATCATAAGAATTTAAAAAAAAAAAACAATCAGAAGTAGAATCGATCAGCTCTTCTAGAACTCGATCTCAAGTAACAAGATAGAAGTCTTGGTTAGCACACAAACAGCAAACAGGGATGGAATAAAGACAAAGGAGAAAATGATTATAGATAGGTCATACACTGAGCGTGTGAGACGTCAGACGGCGCGTGATGGTGGAAATTAGCATGTGTTCACATACATCAATTTACCGGGCGAAGTGACTTTATCAATCACATTGGTTTCCGCCATGGGTTGTAGTTATTCTGCCTTTATTTTGAGGCACAATGTAATAAACTATCGTCTGTTAAGACGGCAAGGTGCCAGTAGCCCCATTGCTGGATAAGATCGAGTTAGGGCATTGTGGCATAACCACTATCCACCATTATTCAGTTGCCAAGAATGCACGCCAAGAAGAGGGGAAAATGTAAAACAATTGACGGCGCACAACTCAAACTGGAACTGAACAAGTGACAAATGACGTCAATTCTGGGAAAGATTTCATCAGCCAAGGCACAAGAGATCATTGTATAAAAAGAGACACGTGACAACGCCTCCATTTGAAAACCCGCTTAGAATATGTTAATCACGCACTCTTTCTGCAAACTGCCTGATGAAAAGACATGAAAGCTAGTGTGACCGATTTTCAAATAGGGAAGGCAGAATGTCTGAATCCGAGTGAAGTCTTGGTGGCAACCCATGGGAAACCAATGGGCATCCAACTGGCAACCAACTGGCCAACAACCAAACCAGACCACAGAGAGAAAGAGATGAACCGCACTTGAGATGGAGGATGACTTGGCCATGAGCAGAGTATGGGGAGGCCTTCAGAGGAGCTACACGGGCAGACCTGAAGTGGATCTATCAGTCAATGGACCCAGGCCTATCCTAATCCTCCAAATCATAAGGTTATCTCTCTCTTAGAAAGAAAACACACAACACTCAGACTCATCATCTTCACACTTGGCATGTACAATATTCAAATGTATACCATGTTTCCACTCTTATTGACATCTCATGTATTGATGCTTGTTTGTTGATGGTCTGTGACATTGGTCCTATATGCATTTTTCTAAATTATCTTGTGCAAACCACAAGAGAAAGTGTATTTACCAGGCCAGAAGACACAGGCCCATTCAATAAATAATTAACTGTCACTGATCTTATGTTGATTTATTAGTTCAACCTATCTGTGATTCACCATTTAATGTGTACATCATGTGGTCAAGATCTATTGTGATTGGTTATGTGTTTAATTGTTTAAAAACAAATTCAATCATGATGAAATACTAAAAATGGGGAGGAAAGACTAGGTCTATCAACTGCTCAATATCCATGCTTTCTTAACATAAATCAGGCTGAGAGAATTCTCCAGACTTTCCTCAGATTTGATAAACAAAAAGGGGGGCTCCAGAGCTAAAAGAATTCTTGGAAAAGGGGCAGAATCCCAGTTAGTATATTTTATTCTCACCAGGGCCATAATCTATATCTCCTAGACTAAATTAAATAAGACGAGGCCTGCAGATAACTCGAGGTTCATATTCTGGGGTTATTGAAGACAGAAGAGGATGGGGCCCAACTTCTTTGATTAGAAATGGGGCATGCACCACAGTGATTTCCCACTCCCTTCAGAATATATGACAGGCATGCACTTACAATGTGGTACTTCCCCCCTCAGGAGCCGCGGTAGCGAACTGGCCAGCACGCTTGGCTGCCGGCCCGGTAGTCATGTGTTTGTATCCCGATCGAGGTAATTGATCTGGGCTCCCGGGCCGACGCTGTCTGAAATAAGTACCAAAACATCTTCTGGGACGTAAAGAAGGCCAGCGTAATATTGTCCATATCACATATAGAGTGTCGGTTAGTCTATACAAATTATGAACCCATCCCCATGTAGCAAATTTACCCACATATGTGGAAAGAGGGTCTTTACATTTTGTTTGCCATTACATATAAGACATATATGCAAGTTCACAACGTGTATTGCAGTAGTCTCCTCTAGCCACCGGAATGCTGCTGTTACTGCATCCATCATCATTCTCATGCTGGAGGTCGTAGTCTCATATGCCAGACTCTCCTTTTTCAAGACTCGCCCATTAGCCTTTGCAATAAAGCTCCAGCCACTACGTCTGTTTCTCACCATTGATCCATCTGTGTAGATGACTATGTCACCTTGATGTGTGTTGCTCTGGATCAGCTGTTGCACTTCAAACTCAGTGCGGCCCGCTGCCCATTCTCTGCACTCACGACCCAGTGTTATTATTACATTATGCCAGTCCGCCATGTCTTCGGGAACTTCCACCCACTCTCTTTCACGATTGATGATCTCTAGATCATACACCTGACTTATAGAAAGTTCTGCCTGTGCCATCCAGGACCTGCCTCATCTTAGTCTATGACCCTTAACCATATCCATTGCTGCATGCAGCGGGTGATCTCTGTCTGCGGCAACTCTCAGGTACCATTTGGCCTGAAGGACCCTATGCCTATCCGTCATTGTTGGTAGCGCCAGGATATGCCTCGTGCATATAATTGGTGTGTCCTTTGTGCACCCCAGTATTAACCGCATGGCAGCATTCTGTATGCTGGCTGTATAATGGGATTAGATGACATAATGATGGATGCAGTACTCAGATTGGCGCAGTATACTGGGATTAGATGACATAATGATGGATGCAGTACTCAGATTGGCTCAGTATAATGGGATTAGATGACATAATGATGGATGCAGTACTCAAACTGGCGCAGTATAATGGGATTAGATGACATAATGATGGATGCAGTACTCAGATTGGCGCAGTATAATGAGATTAGATGACATTGATGCTGGATGCAGTACTCAGATTGGCGCAGTATAATGGGATTAGATGACATAATGATGGATGCAGTACTCAGATTGGCGCAGTATAATAAGACTAGATGACATAATGATGAATGCAGTTCTCAGATTGGCACCGTATAATGGGATTAGATGACATAGATGTTGGATGCAGTACTCAGCTTGGCACTGTATACTGGGATGAAATACAACGGCTTTCAATATAGTAAGACATGCCGACATGATAAAGATGTTTGCAGATCCACAAATTGATGGGGAAAACCTTGATACATTCTATCGAATATCTACAATATATTAAAATACATACTGCAAACAACAAGTTGACATAGGTATTATTAATGAACTAGGCCATACCAGCATCTAAAGAGGTGTGAAACAGGGATGTGTAATGTCCCCAGGACTTTTTCTCCAAATAGTGAAAATATGAGAAATTTAGAGTATATGAGAGAAATTGTCATCGGAACAGGCAACAACACGGATGTATGATGTGCAGTATTGATACAGTATTCAGTGGAGACAATGAACAGGATCTGCAACATTTGGTAGATACGGTTATTGAACACAGTGAGAAAGCAGGATTAGAATTAAATTGTTAGAATGGGGAAGTACATCCCGAAAATGTCCCTAACAAGCAACAAACAATCAAGACAGACAGCTAGACAAGATGGACGGATAGAAGAACGGCGGAAAGACAGACAGACAGATGGACAGGAAAGCAGATAGGCATACAGATAAATAAACCGACCGACAGACCGACCGACCGACAACTGGACTGTTTGTGGATCTTATAAGTAGACGGGTAAGTGTTGTATGGTTTCAACAATTAGTGTTGTTATTATAGTGTCACAGATTAATGTCGAGCAGACGTTGTTTGATACCAGATATAACTAGTGTTTCAAGTTCCATTTTGTGTTGCAAGCAGCAGCCGTTTGCTAAGTTTCACATTGATCATATAACAACAAGGCTGTTTTATGTGTGTCTCCCAACAAGATGTGCCCAACCTACAGAGATGTACAGTAGGAGATCTAGTCGCATGTTTCGTGTCGGCACGAGGTAAATATAAAATCATATTTAACTGCAGTTGTTTGTGGTGTTTGTCTGAAATTCGTTTGTTTATTCATGTTGTATATATGTATTAATGTAGAAGTGTTCGTGTAGTTGTATCGCTGTGTGTTTGTTGTTTTGGTGCTAACCAAGGCTTTGGCCGCAACGTCAATTTTAATACTTGTGATCTTCTAGTCAAGCTGACCGATGTGATTCATCCATTGCACTGTTCTAGTCAAGCTGACCGATGTGATTCATCCATTGCACTGTTCTAGTCAAGCTGACCGATGTGATTCATCCATTGCACTGTTCTAGTCAAGCTGACCGATGTGATTCATCCATTGTACTGTTCTAGTAAAGATGACCGATGTGATTCATCCATTGTACTGTTCTAGTCAAGCTGACCGATGTGATTCATCCATTGCACTGTTCTATGTTCTAGTCAAGCTGACCGATTTGATTCATCCATTGCACTGTTCTAGTAAGACTGACCGATGTGATTCATCCATTGTACTGTTCTAGTAAAGCTGATCGATGTGATTCATCCATTGTACTGTTCTAGTCAAGCTGACCGATGTGATTCATCCATTGTACTGTTCTAGTAAAGCTGATCGATGTGATTCATCCATTGTACTGTTCTAGTAAAGCTGATCGATGTGATTCATCCATTGCACTGTTCTAGTCAAGCTGACCGATGTGATTCATCAATTGTTGGCTAATCCGACAGAAAGGAGTTGCACTTTTGCTACAGTTTGACCTTCCTTTGAAGACAACCGCCGGCGTTGTGGCGATGGTGTTTGCGAACACGGTTCGTAATCCCGCATACCGAAACACAGCTGCAGGCGATTTGGAAGCAGACCGCCTTGCATTGATTTTAGTAGAATAGTATGAGTGCGGGTCGTTCAGAAAGCAATGGCAAATTACTGAACGTAAACTTGCCAAAAAATATTTTTAAAAAATCATGGGGTTGACCTCGGCGTCCTGTATAGGACATGCACATCATTATCCAGTGCCTTGTCGGCTGGCGAGAGCGATCATGCCTCTCCACAAATTGCGATCTCCGACGGCATAGATCAATTTATGCGTTGACTCCCTTCTGTGCCATGACACAAAACTGTCAAGAATTTCTCACGCTATCTTCCTGTATCTCTCTTTCCGTAAATATTTCCGGTTGTCACAACATGTCCAGTTTTTGTCTTCTCATCATCATAATTATCCATTGCCTTGCCGGTTGGCGGGGGCGAACATGCTTCACCACACATTGCGATCTACGACATCATGGATCAATTCGTTCGTTGACTCCCTTCTCATAACATTGCAGGAAAACAAAAACGATGATTGCTTCTTTCTGATGTTTATAATAAGTTGTCTTTGCTACTCAGCTTCCATTAAAACGTTCCGATTGCTCACATTGGCTGTCCAGTTAATTTTCAGCATTTTCTATAAAACTACATGTCCTAGGTTTTTAGGGATTCTTTCGCCCGTTTACTAATTAAACTCGGCAGCATATTTTCAACTAATTCAGAATAATTTTCTGCTTTAAAGTTACCCAGAAAGTTTTGAACAACTAAAACAAATGATGACCAGACTATGGACTCTGTTATGTTCATCGAATCAATCAAATTTGGATCGTTTATTAACTTTCTAATTTGAGGTCCATCAAAAATTCAAGCTTTAAATTTGTCTATGCTCAATTCCGGAAACTGTCTGCATAAGTAAATCAAATCAAATCAAATCAAATCAAATCAAATCAAATCAAATCAAATCAACTTTATTTTAAAAGGGTCACAAATTGGGCACGTCTTACATTCGGCCCTTCCAATCACTCATCTTTCGTTCATCAAGAGCATTATACATTCACATAGGAAAAAGAAGAAAAAAACATTGTGAAATGAATGTTGTAAACATAAACAAGGCAAATTACCATGTTATGAGGCCCATATCCCCCCTACCCAAACATCACCCTACCCACACACACACACCCCCCACCTACCAACACACACACACAGGGACACATACATACCCCACCAACCGACCCATCCACCTCCTGCACAACCTCCACCCAGGGGGGATGTGAAGGGGTAATTTAAGTAATTAAAACAGGCACTATCTTTGTTCAGTGCCTTAACACTTTGCTTCATCAAGCCAATCTTTATACGTAATGGTGGCAGTAGAACTCTTTTTTTTATCAATGAGAAGCTTCTTGACAATATATTTTTCTCCAACTTTAAATTCATCCCTCAACGGCCAGTTTCTTTGTCCAGTGCGTTTCTTTTAATCTGCTATCCCACAAACATGTAAAGCATGGATATTTGGTGAAGCCTCTTTCATGGCCAAGCGAGAAGTTTAAAGATCCACACAAACCATCCAGTTATGTTCTAAATACTCAGTCTTCCCAAAACTGTGCTTATTGTAGCATACTCCTCCTTCCTTGTAGTAGAATGAGCAAATTGGAATTGAGCCACATTTGTTACCATTGTTTAAGAGAACACCTTTCAAACATTTTTTTCAGAACTGTCAATGAAAAGTCGTCACTCATCTGGTGTATAACTTACACCTATTTCGTTTACAAGACCTCCAACATTAGGACAAAACACAAGGTTGTTATCTTTGATAAAATGTAACCTTTGTTTCGGCAGTGTTTCAGCAGTGAGTAATTCTTTCGCCCCCCCCCCCCCCCCCTCCTAACCCACCTTTTTTTTTTTTCTTCAAGCCAAAAGTTCTGAAGATTCCTTGGAGAGATATAGATCTTGAATTAGATCATTCAGTTCACGCTTGGTCGAAGCGTTGAACAGCTGGAAAATCATCTTCGAACTTACTATCACTGTCACTTGTCGTTCCACACGCCACTGCTGTCTCATCTTCTAGCAGGGAATCCGAAATCTGACGGAAAGCTGGAATTGGTAATGTCATCATCCGGGCGGAACAGGTCGTCTAGCAGAATCTAAATCTGGATATTTCCATCCCCCTCTTCCATTAATTCTCCTTAATATTGACAACTACATAAATAATAGTCATCAGATAGGTTTTGGCTCTCTCCAAGCGGTTGGAATTTCAAATTTTAAGCATGTTCTTTCCCTACAAGTCCCACTGTCGCAGGTGTTCAAAACATGTTTCGTAAACAATATGAGTAGCTCAAGACTTGTCCTGGTCACCTAGTTTTACTTTAAAGTAAGCAAAGTATGCCTTGTTCACAAAAATATTAATATACTTCTTTTGTTCGTTTTTCAAAGTGTACTCTTCACAAATTCAACAAAATAAATCCGGTGAAAGATAACATGCGCTTCTTGAAGTTGATGTGTGTCGGTGTAAGGCTGTGTAATTGATGTACGAAAGAGGAGTGATTGATAGGGTCGAATCTAAAACGGGCCTGCGTGCCCAGTTTATGACCCTTTGAAAATAAAGATCTCTCTCTCTCTCTTACCACCCCTCTCTCTCTCTCTCTCTCTCTCTCTCTCTCTCTCTCTCTCTCTCTCTCTCTCTCTCTCTCTCTCTCTCTCTCTCTCTCTCTCTCTCTCTCTCTCTCTGAGTTATAATTTATTGTTGTAGATTAGTCATAAAAAATAGTGAAGAGTTTGAGAAATGTCATCTCGGTCTCATAACTGGAGGAAGTGAATATCCACCTCCTCGTAGTTGAGATTTGGAAACGTGTGTGGCGAACGCAGCCCTGGGGACGGAGTCTTCACCGGGATAAGTAGACAACTGCAACTGAGCATAGCAGGACACTCACTTGTCCTGACAGTAGGACACTCCTATCAAAGGCAGAAGAAAACAAGCCTGGGTGAATGTGGAAGGCAAGGGGAACCACCACACTGTCTTGTAAAGATTTCATGGAGTGAACTGAGGCGATGGAATGGAAAAATATTATAAACAGGGTAGGTCCAAAAAAAACCCGGCTAACATAGATCTGTGGAGCCACATGAACGCCTACCCCAGCTGGCAGGGCACGTGATGATGATGTTCAAGATTAAAATTAATTATTTTAATGGTTCATAAGTGGTAATAAATGAAGTTGTAAAATATATATCAGCACGAAACGAAACAAGACAGCACATCATAAGATATTCCGCCATGAACGTTTGGAAATATTTGCTCAAGACGATGGCTCTCGGGCCTTTAAGAGTTAACATGTCATGTTGAGATCTCCGAAATTATCATTCAGAATTAGGTCAGCTTGACCGAATAGATAAGAGCGCTCTTTCCTGTACATCCGGTGTGCTGATGCCGAAATAGCGGACTCAACAACTACACCGATCAGTTAGACTAAAATATTGACCTCTCCAAAATAGTCGGCAACAACACACTGTAGGCGGCGTTCATGGAGCTGTTGGAAGCATTCCTTAACTGAGTCTGTCAAACCTCTCTCAGTAGCGTGTCACATTGTCGATAACTTCATTCGACATCATTGAATTGCTGCAGCTACAGTGCTGATAAGAGGCGAAAGAACAAGAAAAAAATCGGGCGACGCCAGTTCGGGACAAAATGGAGGATCTCACATGGCAATCACAGTGTGCGTTGCATGGTACAGTTTCGTCACTAGGGGATTGACATTATAGTAGCGAAATCCGACCAGTCCTTCTCTACTTGTTTGGACGTTTCCTTCTGACTATATCTCTTAGATAAAGAAGAATAACAACCAATCCATCAGCTACTGAGGTCAATTTGTAAAACTAACTATCCTGTCAAAACTAACAACGTCAGAACACAATCGAGGCTCCATTTTCTATTGGCGTATGCAGTCGTCGTCTACGTGGATCATCATCGGCACTAAGACAACCTTTACTAACATGTGTGAAAATTGGTCATTTGCTTTACTTACTTACTTAGCTAAAGTCAAATACTTATACTCTAACTTTCATTTGTGTTCTTAATAAATTTGTGGTTTTCTCTCATCAGAAAACCTGACAGCCGCAGACTGTGACTGCCCACGTCCCTGCTCCTTTGTCCACTACGACACGACCCTGTCTGCATCTCAGATTCCTTCCAGAGTCTCTGCAGATCTGCTCACCAAACTGATTAACGTGTCCAGCGCCGAAGAGCTGAGGTACCGTTATTTGCTTCCTGGGAACAATGTCCAAGGGTGAGGGGTCCTTGCGTTTTAGTATAGAGATCGACTGGAGCTCTGACATGGCGGGAGGGTTCTCACTAACTGTATGTCAGTTGTCGTTAAGCACTGCTAATTATGTACAGGCAGGCATTCGCCTATTTTTGAGTAATTTCACCAACAAATTAGGAAGAGCTTGCAGTCTAATATTTATGGCTAACAAGCTCATTTAAAGGAAGCTACAGGTTCATTAAAATATTATGTTATGTTGTTTGTCCATCAAGGAATGATGATGACCATTCATTTCATCCAGTGGGGTTGAAAGTATGGAGCCGTGAGTTCTAAGATGGCTGATAAGGCCTATTTTGGCTCGAAATGTTCTTTGACAATGTGGGCAAAAGAAAAGCTTGAAGTTCCAATAGGAGGATCTCCTGCAGTGGTTTTCCTTTCCAGCCTTTTCTTCACAGCTCTTGCAGTCCTGGTTGCTTCACAAGTAATTGAACCCTTTTGTTGCGAATACCTTGGACTGCCTAAGTAATTAACAACCATTGCGTGAAAAAGGCTAATGAAAGTATAACACACAAACATTATAAGGAGACAAACAATGATCAATGGTCACGTAGTGAGATGAGGCGCATTAGAAAACAACATGTTTAGTTTAGTTTAGTTTAGTCTAGTCGATGGATGCAACCCATAAGTGCTTCGTTCTCCTCCTAACTCAAACCTGAGTCTGGAGAAACTCATCTCAGTGCACGAACTCCGTAGCACCGGCGAGGATACTGAAATACTTTCTGTAGATTTTTAACTCGAAATGTTTCCCGGGCAGCGCTGTTAGGCTACTCTTTTTCGATTTCCAACTGCCAAGGGAATTTTTACGTGCGCAACAATACACACGGGCGTCCGATCTCACTACTCAGAGACCAGGGGAAATTTTATTACTAGAAGTCCACGTGAAAAATATCTCGGTCCTCACCGGGGCATGAACCCGGGACCTCCAGCACTAGAGGCGACACCATATCTCGAGACCACGCATCCCCCAAACAACATGAAGATTGAAGTGACCTTCAGTCTCATCTCATCTCATCTCATCATGTTCCTCTTGTACCTTGCGGTATCGAGGTGAAGTATAAACATCGTGAGAGTGCCCGATTATGGCCTTCATGTATCGATATTCCCATGGACTCTGCTTTCCCTGCGTTTACGTGGTCGGCCTCTTCCTCCGTTTCCATCTGGTCTGTACATCATTGCTTGTTGTGGTATGCTGTTGAATGGTAACCTACTTGCATGGCTAAACCAATTGACTTGCTGCTTTCTAATCAAATCTAGTGCTGCTATAACCCCAACTTTAGTACTGATTTCTTCATTTCTGATCTTATCTCTTCTTGATACGTTGAGTATTCTTCTCAGGAATCTCATTTCTGTTGTTGTGATTTTTCTTTTCTCTTTTTCTGTCATTGTCCAGGTTTGGCATTGGTAGCATAGAGTTGGTAGGAAGATTGTGTTGTAAAGTGCTTTCTTAGTAGTTATTGATACATGTTTGTTCTTTAGTATTGGTGCCATTTGTCCAATGAGTTGGTTTGCCTTATTGCATCTATTTTCGATCTCGTCTTCTGATCTGCCATTTGATGATATTATACTTCCTAGGTACTTGAAACTCTTTACTTGTTTCAAGGGATGTTCGTTTAGGTGAATTGTTGTTGTTTTTTCTTCTTTAGTTATAGTCATTACCTCTGTTTTGCTTGTGCTAATTTTCATGTTATGTTCCCTACACATTTCGTTTAGACTATTCATGTGGTCTTGTAATTCAGCTTCTGATTTTGCTATTAGTGCTTGGTCGTCCGCAAACAGGAGTTCTCTAATGGTTAGATTTGCAGATGGTTCTTCTTCTGTGTTCTCGTCATGCTGGTATTCTTGCTGTCTCTGCTTGGCTGGTTTCTTTACATATGTTGTCTATATATGTTATGAACAAGAGAGGGGACAGGACACAACCTTGTCGTACTCCAGATCTTATGGTGAAGGGTTCTGAGTGTCCTCCAGTTGCTCTCACTATGCATTCACTGTTGTTGTATAAGCTTCTACATAGGTTTGTTAGATGTGTACTCACTCCATATTGTTTAAGGATTTCCCACAGCTTATTTCTATCTACTCTATCGAATGCCTTTTCTTGGTCGACAAAGGCTAAGTAGATTGTTTCATTGAATTCGATTGATTTTTCTATAAGTTGTCTAAGAGCAAAAATGGCATCTGTGCATCCTTTGTGTTTCCTAAATCCAAGTTGTGTTTCGCTTTGCTGGGGTTCTATAGTAGTTCGTAATCTTTTCTCAAGAATTTTGCTAAATATTTTCCCAGTATGACTCAACAGTGAAATGCCTCTGTATTGTGTGCAATCTCTATTGCTGCCTTTGTTTTTCCAAATTGGGATAATTATGGCGTTTCCCCAGTCTCGTGGTGTCTATTGTTCTACCCAAACATGGTTGAATAGTCTATGTAGCCAAATTGTTCCTACTTCTCTTACTGCTTTAATTAGTTCATTTGGTATTTCATCTTGTCCTGGTGATTTGTTCAATGGGGCTAATCTTATGGCTTCTATAATTTCTTCTTTTAGTATGTCTGGTTCTAGTTCTTCGGTGGCATCTGTGTAGGTTTATTGAATTCCTGTAATATCTGATGGGATGTTGAGAAGTTGTTCGAAATACTGCTTCCATCTTATTAGGATTTGGTTTTGTTCACTTATTGGTTCTCCATTTTCGCTGTTAATTATTTCAGTTGGGTCAAAGGGTTCTCCTTTGGTTCGCATTGCACTTATCTTTTTATAGAAGTTTCTAGTTGCCTCCTTGTAGTTTTTATTTAGGGTTTCTCCATACTCTTCCTAGTCTTTTTGTTTTTCCCTCTTTATTATTCTATTCCCATATCTTCTCGCTATTCTATATTCTATGTAATCACATTCATGTCTCCTCTTCAACCAGTTTTTATATGATTCCTTTTTGTCTTTTACCGTTTCCTTTACTTCTGCGTTCCACCAATTTGTTATTTTCTTTATCCGTATTTTGCGTTTTTTCGTGGTTCCACATGTTATTTTTGCAGAGACCTTCAGTAGAAGGAGCAAACCGAGAACAGCAGTGTAACCAGAAATAGAGGAAGGCCGGGACACTACGGAGAAAAAAAAGTCGCTTAAAAGTCGACAGGGTCGACTTCATTGCACCGGGTTTTATCCCATATGGCTCGGTCTCTTTCCGCAGCGCGGAAAGCGTCGCACAAAGCACGAACTCCGTAGCTCTAGCGATGACCCACAGGAGTCTCCGAAGAATTTAACTCGTGAACCGAAGGACGCGGCTCGGAATCGAACCCTCAACCTTCGGAGCCCGAGTTAAACGGCTTGACAACTTCGCCAACCTGTGCCCCAATGGGAGATAGAAGGCACAAGACGAAGTTGTGGTAGCAGTAGTATTTGTAGTAATGGTGCGCAATATAGTCCCTAAAGCAGTTCCATGTTGTAAACAACATAGTTCTGGCAACTCCTGCATCGATGCCAAGTTGCATTGGCTACTGCCTTTCCCTTGGTCAACATCGGCGACGTGGAGAGGGGGAACTTGCTACTGAGCAACAGCTGGTTCTCCGATTTCCATTGCCCAGGCTTGTGCCCTAAAGAGGTCACTTCAGCACCGCGTAAAGCGGTGACACAACACGGGAAGCAGAATTTGCCGGTTATAAGTCTTAATGCTCGATTGGCGTAGAGGAAGGCGCCAGGGGCTACTTCCGACGGTGGGAGAGATCATCGTATCTCACTAGACAGCTACCGCCCGCCTAAGCTGGGCATCCCCCAATCAATAAGGTGTTGTCTCGCCACGGTTCATCTGCTCCTGAGGGTGTGGGGAGCTTAGGGGAAAATCCTGACACATGGACCGCAATCTATACACCTAGCAGCAAGAAAAAAAACAAAACAACCGGCCCTAAGGCTGGGAACATGGAACGTAAGAACCATGACCCCTGGCATCTCAGACGATCTAAACGAGATTGTGGATGCTCGCAAAACTGCAGTGATAAACAACGAACTACTAAGACTGGGGATAGACATTGTCGCCCTGCAAGAGACCAGACTCCAAGAATCTGGAAGCATAAAGGAGAGGGACTTCACTTTCTACTGGCATGGCAAGCCGTGCGGAGAGACCAGGGAGCCTGGAGTTGGCTTCGCTATCAGAAACAAGCTGCTTAATTCCATCATACCACCAAGTGATGGCACTGAAAGAATACTGAAGCTCCAACTCCAGACAGAGGCAGGCCCAGTTAGTATTATAAGCGTTTACGCCCCAACACTAACTGCAGCATCAGAATCTAAAGACAAGTTCTATGATGACCTTAGCAAAGAAGTCAGTGAAACACCAGAGAAACAACATCTTTTTATCCTGGGGGATTTCAATGCCAGGGTTAGCTCGGACAACAAATCTTGGCCTTCATGTCTAGGACAGTTTGGCGTTGGGAAGATCAATGACAATAGACACAGTCTCTTGGAATTCTGCAGCCACCATAATCTGTGCGTGACCAACACCTTCTTTGACACGAAACCTCAACACAAGGTGTCATGGAGGCACCCCAGATCAAAGAACTGGCACCAACTCGACCTGGTGCTCACTAAACGCAGCAACCTCCTGCAATGTACGGCTGACTCGCAGCTATCATAGTGCTGACTGCGACACTGACCATTCACTCGTCTCCAGCAAGGTGAAGATAAAGCCCAAGAGAATCTACAGAAGCAGAACAGAAGGAAGACCACGCATTGACACCAGGGGCACCCAAAATAAAGATAAGGTCAACAAATTCATGCAGGCTCTAGCGGATACTCTGCCTGGCCCCACAAACGGAAATTCCACCGAGAGATGGAGTCATTTTCGCGACATCTACAAACTGCGCTATCAACATTAGGCAAGAAGCAGACTAAGTCAACCGACTGGTTTGAAGCACACTCTGAAGAGATGCTCCCAGTCCTGGAGATAAAGAGACATGCACTCTCGGTGTATAAAACATCACCTTCAGAGAAAACATTGCAGGCATTGCGAACGGCCAGAAATAAAGTACAATAGATGGCAAGAAAATGTGCAAACAGGTACTGGCTACAATTCTCTGCTCAAATTCAAACTTGTGCAGACACTGGAAATATAAGAGGAATGTAT
>JACEFZ010017450.1:230000-240000 GCA_014155875.1 Cepaea nemoralis | reverse complement strand
AATAACACATACTAGAACAAGTCTAGACATCTACATAAAACGTGATTGACGGGTCTACTTACGTTATAAAACGAATTTCATTAGGGCGAGAAGTACAGAACCGTAAAATTTAGAGGGAAAAATAATATCAAGTAACTGGTTCTTGTTTTAATCATTAATGCGCTCTTGAACTAATCTTAATCCACCCCCCCCCCCTTTCCTGGAAACCCTAAAATTCCTCCCGGGGGGGGGGGGGGATTCCCAACCGGTTGAGAACCACTGATTTAGCAGGACCTGGGTCTGTGCTCTTGTATTTAAGGTCTAGAAGACAAAGGCCTTCGCCCAGACGGCGCACCACAATAAACAGATTGTCACAGACAGCACACCGCAATAACCAGATTGTCGCAGACGGCGCACTGCAACAACCAGATTGTCCAGATGGCGCACTACAACAACCAGATTGTCACGGACAGCGTGCCTAACAATCAGATTCTCAAAGACAGCGCGCAACAAGCTAAACTGGAATCTGTATAAGCATCGTACCAGCACACTTGCCAACAACATATCAAAAGAAGGTACATATATTAGCACGATAGATGAATGAGCATCGAGGCAGATTATTAAAATGGACCTGGGGTACTCCGTCGACCCAGCCCAAAATGGGTACCTGGAAATGTCCCGGGACAACAGCAAGGCAAACAATGACATCTTGAAGATTGGTCTACAGCACGGCATGCAGCACATAGCACACTATTTCACAACGTAGACATGGTGCACGGTCAGGCACTCGCAGTGACCACATGATCAACGAACTTCGTGGAACCGTAGGATTGGGAAACATGTTAAAAGTTTAAATAATAGCGTTTCAAAGACAAGAGGTCCGACTTTATTGCAATGAGGTTATCCCTTATGGCTCGATCTCTTTCTGCAGGGTGGCCTGCTAAAAGCAACGCTCACAGCACGAACTCATTAGCTCCAGCGACGACCCCAAGGAATCTAATGAGCAAAGTGCAAACACTACACTACCGAACGGATACTCAAGTGATGATTCAAGGAGACGACAATATCCCAACCAGGCATAACCAAGTGAAAGAAAGACTCAAAGACGTGATGATTCAAGGAGACGGCTACATCCCAACTAGGCATCATCAAGTGACAGAAAGATTCAAAGACGTGATGATTCAAAGACGTGATGATTCAAGGAGACAACTAACTCCTAACCAGGCATCATCCAGTGACAGAAAGATTCAAAGAAGTGATGATTCAAGGAGACGACTATATCCTAACCAGGGATCATCCAGTGACAGAAAGATTCAAAGACACGATGATTCAAGGAGACGACTATATCCCAACCAGGCGTCATCCAGTGACAGAAAGATTCAAAGAAGTGATGATTCAAGGAGACGACTTTATCCCAATCAGGCATCATCCAGTGACAAAAAGATTCAAAGACATGATGACTCAAAGAGGCGACTGTATCCCAACCAGGCATCATCCAGTGACAGAAAGATTCAACGACGTGATAATTTAAGGAGACGACTGTATTCCAACCGGGTATCACCCAGTGACAGAAAGATTCAAAGACGTGGCCAAGGCGCGTATGAACACAAGTAGCTGTGAGCATCAGTCGTACCACTACACGGACAGATCTCAGGATCGCTGGACAATGGGTCCCGATGATGTCAGCACGAGAACAGAAACCTTGGGTAGACGAGAAAGCAATAAAACTCACAATGAATGTTGTAAGAGACGATTAATGAGGGTTGGTGTGAGATCGATTACCCCATCCTGTGAAAACGTTTTTAGCTGCATAATTCAAGGAATAATGACCACATCTAAGGACAAGGAAAGTCGACAAATTAGCCCAGTCAACAAGGATGAAAAGGAGTGCCATCGGATGGATGAGAAAGTATGCTACAATAGATGGAGTGGCCAGTACGTTGCGAAGGGATAACGGATTACAGATTATATACATACAATAAAACCTCGGTTTTCGTCGATAATCCGTCATGATAGTATCGGTGAAATCCGAAACCGACGACAACCGAGACTATTATTTCCATATGAATCAGTGTAAATCCGATTAATTCGTTCCAGACACTCCAAAATACATTAGGAAAAACATTTTATAGAGAATAAATATAATGTTTAACACTATTTTCGGCCCCAGACTTGTCCGAAGACGCACCTTCGCCGTGCCTAGTAACACTGTCTATGTCAGTGCGGCTCTTGAATTTTTCAAGCCATCATCTGCTGGCCTTTAAATCACTAAGTACACTAGCACTCGTCTCATGCGTTTTCTTAATTAGATCGGCATACAGCACTCTGACCTTTCCACATATGATTGCCTCCGAAACAGAACCGCCATATAACTGTTTTTGATTTATCCAAATTAATAATAACTGTTCGACATCTTCAATTGTTTGCGATCTCTATTATGTTAGCACATTCACGCCTTTCGCTACACTAGCTCCTTTATTGCGTTCTTTTTCGCCATAATAGTTATAGTGAATGCGGCCGATTTAATCAATCTTTATGCCGCATTAGCATGTTTTAGTAATTTCCTTCTTCAATTCGATCTTGTTCCTGGCCTTCTTCTTCGAAGGGCTGCTGCCTCTGAAAACTTTCTTTGGTCTCAAGATGGAGCTAGCAGGAAAGTTAACCTATTAGCACGTGATGCTCACACAACGAGAAACAAAAGCAAACTAAGCAGACGAATGCGTGAGTCCCTTTGTTTTTGCAAAATTAGCAGCGAGGTCCCGTGGGCACGCCGACGAAATCTTTGACAACTGACGAAAGCGGAGATAAATTATTCACGGAAAAAATCGACGAAGACCGAAATCGACGAAAATCGAAGGAACCAAAATCGAAGTTTTACTGTATGAATTCTGACAGATCTGTTCTCCAAACACTCAAAACCAACAAACATACACAAGTACAAGAGCATAACAGCGAATGTGGACGAAATAAAGAAAATAAGAAACTAAAATGTTATATTGTTGGTTTATATTAACCAGTATTTAGAATTTGGTTACTTATTATACTGCCCATATACTGGCTTTCTTTGTCTTCTTGTCTTACTGCTGTTGCTATTTAGTGTTGCAGGGAGATATAATTTTCTGTGTAACGTTTGTCTCGTTGCTTGTAATAATATCATATGGGATTTCTTATATGTCTCTGTTACTTTATCTAGCCTTATCTTTCTGTCCATCCTCTCACCTTGTATCCCAGTGCGCTCTTGCTAGCTGTTCGTCGACCTTGTTTCATTCTAACTTAATGTCCGAACCATTTAATTCTTTGTTGTTCTATAAAGTCAGAAATAGTTGTTATCTCTACATTTGTTCTTAGTTTCTCATTTGTCTCTCTATCGGTTCTTGTTTTTCCAGCTGCGCTTCTTATGCATCCGATCTGACATGATGTGAGTTTACACCGGTATGTTTCTAGAACTGTCCATGTCTGTCATTGGAAACACAGCAATCGGATGAATAAAGAGTCCAATATAGTAGAGTTTCGTTGATAAATTTCAATGCTGATTTTAAAAAAGTGCCCGCCCATAACATCCGTAAACTTGTATTTAGAGCATGTTATGGAGAATAGACTAGACACTAACTGACCACGGCTTCTTCTTTCTCTGCTAGCTTTCCTTGGTGGTCAGATGGGATTCTTCATCGGGGCCAGCTTGATCACTTTGGCAGAAATTCTGGAGGCCATCCTGCTGTCTGTGTACACATTCTTCCACAAACATTTGATGAGAATGGGACAGCTGGTTGTCAGAGCAAGGCCACCGCCCGCTGGTACATCACCCAAACAGCCACACCTGAAACCAGACAAGAGAAGAGCTTGGTAGCTGGTACATCATCCACACAACCATACGTCAAACCAGACAAGAGAAGAGCTTGGTAGCTGGTACATCACCCACACAGCCACACATGAAACCAGACAAGAGAAGAGCTTGGTAGCTGGTACCTCACCCACACAGCCACACATGAAACCAGACAAGAGAAGAGCTTGGTAGCTGGTACATCACCCACACAGCCACACATGAAACCAGACAAGAGAAGAGCTTGGTAGCTGGTACATCACCCACACAGCCACACATGAAACCAGACAAGAGAAGAGCTTGGTAGCTGGTACCTCACCCACACAGCCACACATGAAACCAGACAAGAGAAGAGCTTGGTAGCTGGTACCTCACCCACAGAGCCACACATGAAACCAGACAAGAGAAGAGCTTGGTAGCTGGTACCTCACCCACACAGCCACACATGAAACCAGACAAGAGAAGAGCTTGGTAGCTGGTACCTCACCCACACAGCCACACATGAAACCAGACAAGAGAAGAGCTTGGTAGCTGGTACATCACCCACACAGCCACACGTCAAACCGGACAAGAGAAGAGCTTGGTATCTGGTACATCACCCACACAGCTACACGTCAAACCAGACAAAAGAAGAACTTGGTAGCTGGTACATCACCCACACAGGCACATGTCAAACCGGACTAGAGAAGAGGTTGGTAACGGGTACATCACCCACACAGCCACACGTCAAACCGAACAAGAGAAGAGCTTGGTAGCTGGTACATCGCCCACACAGCCACATATGAAACCAGACATGAGAAGAGTTTGGTAGCTGATACATCACCCACACAGCCACACATCAAACCAGACAAGAGAAGAGCTTGGTAGCAATCATTGGGGGCTGATTTCTCTCTCTCTCTCTCTCTCTCTCTCTCTCTCTCTCTCTCTCTCTCTCTCTCTCTCTCTCTCTCTCTCTCTCTCTCTCTCTCTCTCTCTCTCTCTCTCTCTCTCTCTCATGTTGATTAATACTTGAGCTGTTTGAGTTCCGGCGCGCCCATTACCTCCAACATTTCTGTTGTCTTTACGAGCAACCTAAAACGTCACACTGGGTGGGAGAGAACTATAACGGCAGGCACGGTTCCTTGAAGAAGCGACAAGGATTTAACAACAAGAAGGTAGACGCAGGGAACTAAACACATATTGTGTATGAACATATATGGGGCAGGGGACCAGGCAGGGGATCTAGAAACATTCCCACGGGCCATGGCGAGAGCGACGTTCTGCAGCAGACCTGCTACACGAACATGAAGTGTACCATCTGACTTCTACGCATTTCCTTTGTCTTACTCACTCTTACAAGTGCCACTCACTGTCTGTATATGTATATATCTGGCTACGATCTTCTCTCATCAATGGCATCTGATTTCTGCTGTCTACTGTAGTGCTGGTCAGATAATACTTCGAAAGCCTACCCTGACACATCTGTTACTTTCTCGAACTCTCGTTTGTCAAGAGCTCTAAGTACATCACGTGACTTCGTTTAGTGAGTCGCCAATCTGTACAATTTGACCAGATCACACAGTAGTCAGCGTGATGAATAGATGAAGATTAACCTTGGACTGCACATGCAAGATTAATCTGAACGGTTCTGTAGCTTGACATGATACCAGTCTAGCTTTTAACCCTTAATACATGTTAACAATATCAACCAAACCTTGACCTTGAGAAACTCAAAGTTACTTGATACAAAAAAGTACACTTGATACAACTTTCACAATGTCAACCAAACCTTGACCTTGAGAAACTCAAAGTTACACATGGTGTGTCTACATGTTTATGCGCTTAGTTATGGGCTCATGAGTTTTTTATGTTCTGTGTTGAAAGCCCAGACAATTATAGGGACTGAGGACATCAGCACGAGTCCGACACTGTTTACAGGAACGTATTATCTATCATATGTTCCTGTAAACAGTGTGCTATTACGAGGGTAAGTTAATAAGTAAGCCAAAATTGGGTGCAGAAAAATAACTGGCTGCATAGAACTGCGTGCTCTGTTTTCTAAACAACTTTTTCACTTTACATTCAACTTCTGCGTCATTCGCCAAGGTGGGCTTATGCAGACAAATGTTTGTCCCGTAAAGCGGTGCATAGCTGGGTAGAAAACGTTACGAAAGTGAGTCAATAAGAAAGTCACAGTTCTATCCAGTCGGTTTGGGAGGACTGATAAAACGATGGGATAAGTGCATCAATGTTGGTGGAAATTATGTTGAGAAATAAAGGGACAATGTATATACAAAAATAAACTAGTGTCAAGTTGTTATCATCTTTAGTTATTTTTCTACAGCCATTTGTGACTTACTTATTAACTTACCCTCGTAGATACCAAGTTGTATGTTGTCAAGTGTGTTCTCGAATCTCTACTTCTTTCGTTTACCTCTGTGAGCGCCACTAAATAATTGTGAAATAATTTATATTTACCTACTTCTAATGCTTGCATGCAGGCAAGCGCAGGTTATGGTATGGCATCTTATGTTGAACCACGTCACTGCACATTGGGTATTCTCATGCGTGCTCAGTCCTCCTATGCAGCAACCATCCCAACGTATTTCTGCTCATTATTCCCATGAGAAGTTGGTTATGCCACCTCTTCTTTTTCTCCGGAAGAAGTGGCATGACGTAGCTGACCAGACTTCACCCCCAGTTTATGTAATCTCGCTAGTGTCTGAGTCTCGTCTGTATCTGCCAACGAGTCCCTTCTGCATTGATTATATAAGTCCTGCCCATGCTGCTTCCCGTACATAGTGGTGCACTATTTTCCAGCCAGTCCACACTTTCATTACAGATAAGTGATGGTATGCAGACAGTTACATATGCCAACAAGATTGGATTTTCCTGTACACATAAGGAAAAAAGAGAGACAAAATCAAATAATAGAAGAGACAATACTGAACCCGAAAGTCCACAATCATGCGTCTTACCAATGAAGGGGAGAAAGAATAAGTGACGAGCTTCAATCCCTATCGTCATCAGATGATATCGTGATTTTGACAAGTTGTGCAAGACTGAGCCTGGGTAAAAGCTTTACATTTCTGAACTGAATACTGTGCTAGGGTGTCTGTTGTTAGGAGATTATAAACCAGTGTGTGAACATGTACACATTCTTGGGTAGTGTCCACCGACTGCACTACCAGGGAGAGAACTCCACTACCAGGGAGAGAACTCCACTACCAGGGAGAGAACTCTCTACCGGGGAGAGAACTCCACTACCAGGGAGAGAACTCTCTACCGGGGAGAGAACTCCACTACCAGGGAGAAAACACTTGGGCAGTGTCCCCTGACTACAATATCAGGAAGAGAAAAGTGAATAATGTTTACTGGACAGGAGATGCGTAAGGGTTATGTAGTTTTGAAGATGTTATGAAACAGTGGTTGGAAGGTTAGTTAGCTGTTGAAATTGTACACTAGGACAGACATACAGAGACAGACTGATAGAGAGACAAACAGGTAGACAGATAGATAGAGAGACAGAATAGGAAAAATAGACAAACACAGACAGGCAGATAGCAGTGGTTCTCAACCTTTTTTGGCCCATGCACCCCTTCACCATATGTTCAGAATGTCATTCCAACCTTTCGTATTTCCTCATTATAAATTCATCCTCCCCACCCCGCCCCTACATAGTATACGTAATAATTGGAAAGCTAAATTTAATAACACATACTAGAACAAGTCTAGACGTCTACATAAAACGTGGTTTGCGGGTCAACTTATGTTATAAAACGAAGTTCAGAAGGGCGAGAAGTACAGAACCGTAAAGTATGGGGGGAAAAACAATATCAAATAATCGGTGCTGGTATTAACGCGATCATGAACTAATCTTAATTCCCCCTCCTGGGGGGGGGGGGGCGGAACTCCCCACCGGTTGAGAACCACTGAGATAGAGAGACAGACAGGTAGAAAGACAGATAGATAGAGAGACAGAGTAGGAAAGATAGAGAGACAAAGAGCCATACAGTAGAGACCGACACATAGCAAGACAGACAATGCAGAGAGACAGGCAGACAGAATTTATACAGAGAGGCAGGCAAGCAGAGAGGCAGACAGACAAATCCAATGAAGACGATACGAACTTCGCTGAAACGTTGCTATCATTCAATTAGATTTGTTTCAATGTGACTGAAATATTGTACATGTGACTAAATATTGTACATGTGACTAAATATGTTTCCATATGACTAAATATGTTTGCATGTGACTAAATTATTGTCTGTGTGACTAAAAAAACTGTCCATATGACTAAGTATGTTTCTATGGAACTAAATATTTTCTTATGACGAAGTATGCCATAATTCTTCTACATACACTTCAGTAACCATGTTTGAGCCCTGTTGAGATCTTGTTCTGTATGCTTATACATTGCAGTTTATTATTAAAGAAGCTAATATACCTCTTTATGCCGCTTGAGTTTATTTACTTCTTTCAACCCAATACACCGTTCAAGTCAATGTGATGTAATGTAAAAAAAACAACCGCCCTTTCTACATCACAAGCCGAAAAGGATATCTGGTGCTAGGCCATTTCTATTAGACCCATCAACATTCGTTGAGTGATGTGGTCAAAATCACGCTTGGCGTCCTCTCAGACATTTTCCTGATTCCCATTTTAGACTGGGTAAGTTTTGGGGCAGTTTATCTCAGTGAACTAAATCCTCACCACAGAGGGTATTCTAACTTATGACCACAAGGTGATAGACGAGTCTGTCAGCCTCTGTAAAATCGCCGTTAATTGCTTAACCTTAATTAAAATGTTACTTCCGCAAATACTGAAAACAATTGCTTGGCCTTTGCAGGACGTCGCAGACACATCCAGATCCTACTGGCTGTTTGTGATTTACAAAGAAATTTTACGTACAGTAGTTTGCCATTGCTTGTAAAAGAGAAATCAACATTTAAGTCCAACTGACTGGCGTCTTGAACTCATCCATAAGCCGCATTCATAAGAGAAAGTTTAAGCATGTTAAACCTCTCAGCCATGTCAATCTACCGCTACACTTATAGCATACACATAATGCCAATGATCCCATACCAGACACAGGACAACGTCATCATCGGGTAGAAAAGTTCTTAGCTTAGTCGTGAAGCTGCCAGATCTGTCCATGTGACGCGACACTGTGAGCTGTGAATTTCGCGAGGAATGCTTTTACATATTCCGCGGTTGTTTGTAGCGTGAAATGCATGTTCGGAACGATGGCGGCTGACTGTTGCTGAATTGACTGGTTTGCCCTTTAGGTTCACAAGAGCATTTTTCAGGAGACTCCTGGGAGTTGTCAGTAGTGTAAAGCGGGCTAAAGCCGCCGGTGTTTTTTTGTGGTCTAAAATCTATATTCAATAATAATATATAAGGAATGTGCACCACAAAGGGGTGATAACTCCTTATTGTCCGATTTTGATTTTTGTTTTTAAAAAGTAAGCATGTCAAGTGACTCATCAGAGAGGGCGTGGTGGTCAAGTGACCCCCTCGAGGTGTAGGAGAGGGCACGTCCAGTGACGTGGTGTTGGTTAAAGTGAGCGATGACGTGGTGTACAACATAAAACAATAACAAAACGATTCAAAAAGAAGGTATACAGACATTTTAATAAAGGGAAAACATATATATGATGCAATACATAGTTAAATGAGAAGAGGTATGGTGGTGACGTTATTCTAGGTGAGAAAACTGACCGCTCGGGATGTAAGATGGACGGTAGCACAATATATATATATATATATATATATATATATATATATATATATATATATATATATATATATATATATATATATATATATATATAATAGACAACATATGTAAAGAAACCAGCCAAGCAGAGATAGCAAGAATACCACATGATGAGAACACAGAAGAAGAACCAACTGCAAATCTAACCATTAGAGAACTCCTGTTTGCGGACGACCAAGCACTAATAGCAAAATCAGAAGCTGAATTACAAGACCACATGAATAGTCTAAACGAAATGTGTAGGGAACATAACATGAAAATTAGCACAAGCAAAACAGAGGTAATGACTATAACTAAAGAAGAACAACCAACAACAATTCACCTAAACGAACATCCCTTGAAACAAGTGAAGAGTTTCAAGTACCTGGGAAGTATAATATCATCACATGGCAGATCAGAAGACGAGATCGAAAATAGGTGCAATAAGGCAAATCAACTCATTG